>JAZKJV010007963.1:1200000-1800000 GCA_037367405.1 Ottelia alismoides | reverse complement strand
CTATCCTTGCTCTGGTAGAGGGGGCTGCTGACCCTTTCCCTCTCCTTGACGAGCCATATCAGGGTATGATTCTGAGGAGATGAACTCTGGATTGGGATCCAGGGCTTAGTTTTTCTTCTATCTGCAGAAAGAGAGAATTCCAATCAGACCACTTGCAATTGTATCCCAGCTGCCATGATGAATCTGGAATCAAGGTCAATTCCATAGTGTTGTGAATGAAAAAGGATATGGACTATGATTGACTTCCATTCACAACGACGAAAGTGGGACAAGAGTGGTCCCGATTTATTGGGTGGTCAAGAAGAAAGGTATAATATAAGGAGTCTGGAGATCAACCTGTAAGGTTCAGATCAGATTCTCGGGAATCGCCTCCAATTATTGGCGAAGTCGAGTCCATGGAATCGATGGAGGCATCGGTGGGATCCCGACTAAACCATCCATGGATCGCCTTCATGAAGCAAGGGGGTAAGAGATATCAGAAGAAAGATACGATGGTCAACGAGGAACAAATCAGAATGCAAAATAGTACAAAGACTCAAACTGAGCGGGGGTCAAAGGGAGAAACATATGACAAAATTTGCGCAAATGCACGAGACTTGATTTTTGAACCTGAATCTAGATCCATAAAGACACAATACAAAATTGGGTTCACCAACTCATGCCACGTATAGTCGTGAAGGTTCGGCTACTTATTATCTTTTCAGTTTTAGAGTTGTTATTTCAGGCATATCTTATAATATGTCCTTAGAACGCTAATCCTATAGGAGAGAGAGTACTGCCAAAAAAGTATCCCGTACTTGTCCTCCTCCTTTGTAACCTGTAGTCTGCATTTTTTAAGGTCCTTGTAACCCTTTTTGGATCCCTACTCAGCCAAAGAAACAGAGAGAGGAAGCCGATAGACGAAACCAATACTTCGATTCTCGCTCGGAACGGAATCACCCGTGAGCATGTAAGAACCTACTCGGACGCAAACCGATGAGACAGGCACCCCCGTGAAGGCATGGCCTATGCTCAGTACTTCAGACCATGTTGATGTTCCACACAAGGCGGGAACAAAATCGTTGACAAGGCCCTACTCGATCACGTACGATAGAAGCGCCAATACTTTGGAAATCCAGGCGATACACAAGGCAATTACAGACTGGGATTTGGGCTATATTCCTTATGGGACGTGCCTCGCTCATGGGAGGGGTTTTCGTCCCCTCTGAAGGTGCCTGAAAACAATGACGACTTTATGAACCTAGTATAATGATGGCTCATTACGGATTTTATTTAAGGTCAAATTTTTTTAGCAGTCCCTGATAACACGAATATCCCGCAAGGGTCACCATGAATGATATAAATATGTTGTCGCTGAGGCGACCACTCATAGAACACCCATGTTAATCAGCCATTAACCCACAATAAAAGAATGAAGAAATTAAGTCCAAAAATGTGAATCAGTATTTATTACTCTACCACAAGATGTACATGGACTAAGTATGTAGAGGTCGAACCACAGAGAGCAATACAAAATGCAATAGCCTAAAATGTGCATGAACAAAAGAGTCATCCATGTGTGAAGCCTATTTTTGTGGGTTTTTTCATTATATATATTTTTTATTTTTTATTTTAATAATATAATTAGGTAATATGTATGTAATTTATAGAATATAAATATATAAATATATATGTATACCCATAGAGGGTGAGTACATAGCATATAATACATACATTAGATATAGATATGTATAGATAATAATAATATTTTTTTTAAAATTTACTTTTATGATTTTATATATTAATAATTATGGATATATATATATATCTATATTATATATTTTTTATAGAGGAATATATATACAAAGGGGAGAGATGGGGGATAAAATATTTATAAAAACATATAAAATACACTCAAAAATATAGAAATAAAATCTTTTTGGATTTTTATAATTTTTTACTGTTTTGGTGATTTTTGGGTATTTTTCAAATTGTTTTTGGTATTTTTAAATACTGAAATAATGGAAAATAGTGAAATATGTACTGGCTTTGAGTAAAATAGGAATCGAAAATACCCAACAACCACAAAATTCTTCCACACTATTTTTCTAACAGAGATAATAAAATATAGAAGAAATAGGAACTGAGTTTATATTTTTCTAATTTTTCTTTGATTTTATATATTTTTTTGAAGTTTTTCTGTATTTTTAAATTTTTAAGGTTTTCCTTTTGAGATTTTTAGGGATTTTTGGCCTGACACTAAAATAGGTCAAAATACATACTAGGGTTTTTTTTGTAATTTTTCGAGGTCCTTTGATATTTTTTTGGAATTTTATAAGTTAAAAAGTAAATAAAAGGCATGTTTTTTATTTTTAATAAATACGAAAATGCAACAAAATCAAAATCCAAATATATGGCGTGCAAGGGTACACTAACAAGAGCTTATATCCATTTTTGCAAGATTTTTCAAATTAAAATGAAGCAGAAAATAAATGAACAAAGCATACAAAAATATATGGCCTGGCAGGGGTATTTTGCAATTAAAATATTTCTCAGGGGCCTCCATGCAAAAAATACAACAGAAATAAACATTTACTTTTATTTTCAGGGCCATTGTACAATTAATAAAACCCGGTGGGGTTTAAGTGCAAATTTCACGCGCCTCACGTGGGTATTGCACGTGAGGCGCGGAGGGACTAATACGCAAATATAAAAACATCATGGGTCCTTCTGCAATTTTTATAAATTATTTACAACGGGATTTTTATTTATAGAATTAAAACCTAAATACAAAAAGGCGAGGGGTTGTATTTGATATTTACCCCTAATAGGCGCGTGATCCGACGACCGCCCTTCAACCACTTGCCACGCGTCGCGCTCCCGTCGGCCGATGATGGTTCGCAGATAACAGCTGAGATTAGATCAGCCTCACTGATCGGACGGTTGATGCGGTGCTTCATCTGACGGCGCTGGTTCGATCTGGGCCGACTCCTTTGATCTAACGGCGCTGGAGGTTCCTGGACGAACAAGGAAGAAGCTCGCCCCCGGCGAGCTTCGATCGTGAAGCTTTGGCTCGCCCGGGCGTCTCCCTCGCATCTGAAGTGCTCTGCTCATAGCTGGTGACGTTCCGCGTCGACTGATGGTCTCATCACGACCCCTGGAGGTCTGAATGGCTTGGACGAGGTCGGCGAAGAACAAGACCTCCAGGAACCTCTTCCTGGCTTGAATCGAGCCCAGATGGGCCTCTTCCCTCGTTTGACCTGCATAGGAAGAATCGGGGGAGCGAGGGCTACCTCCTCGACCCGGGGTTTGGAAGCTCTGCAGCGAAATGGAGTGAGGCGGAGGAGCTCCAACGAACGGCGGAGGTGGAGCTCCGATTCGCCAAGACCAGAGGTCCTGGGTTGAACAAATGTGTGCGACTGATGGAGAAAACGATGGGGTATGAAATGGGATGAACGTGGCGGTCGGACACAGGCAGGATCACGGTGAAGAAGTCGCCGGAGCGGAGCTACGGCGAACTTCGAATTTTTGATTTTACGCTGCAACGATTAACTAAAGGCTAAACTAACAACTGGAATTGAAAACTAACATCAAAACCTAACTAAAAAGCATAAAAAGGACAGCTCTTATACCCGGGGGGCCACCAGGGAGCAGGACGGACGTTGGAGCTCCACCGCGTCAAAATTGCCCGTCCTCCGGCCGATTCGAGGCGCTGGAGCACTCCCCCTGTCACGAGGAACGTTCCAGGAACGAGATCAAGGCTTTTGGTTGGATTAAAATTGGCCAAAATGAGGAAGGGAGCGGAGCTACTTATTTATAGACAATGGCCTGGAGCCTTATTGACCGGTGATTATTGATTAATCCAATGAGTATCGGGTTGATCCAAGTTATTGGCGGGTATCATGGATGATCAGAGATCATTTCTTGTTAAGGAAGCGAGCTCGATCGATGGATGAGATGGCCGTAAAAAAGGGATGAAATCCGGGGAAAAGATGGTTCAGAGACGCTAGGTCCCAGATGGGACAGTTGACCAGGCGGTCAACAAGCGCCGACGCCCCATTGGTCCACGTCGGCCGCTAAAGGACAAAACAGGAAATTTGATTAGAAATTGATTTATTTAACCTAGTAAATGATTTATTTGGAATTTCCTTAAAGAATAAAAAATGTGTATTTTTTCATGTAGTATTTATTTGTGATTTTTATTGTATTTTTCGAAGTGTTTTATTATGGTTTATTTTAATAAAGTGTATATGTGTGTATTTACATGTATTTTGTATCTTTTAATTTTTTTATTTGTTTATTTTATTTTATTATTTTATTGGCTTATTTTATAAATTTATAATTTATTTTTGTGAGTATAAAGGTATTTTTATTTAATTTTTATGAGTTTATTTTCATTTTTAAATAAATAGGTATATGTATGTGTAGGTATTCTTCTTGGTATTTTACCTATGTATTTTGTGTACTTAATTTATTTAATGTATTTTCTTGATTTTTATTTTGGATTTGCATTTTTAATAGGTTATATGTATTATTTACATTATTATAAAAATATAAAAGAAGAGAAAAATTAAAGAGTGTTTTCCCCTTTTATTTATATACATTCTTGGTCATAGGTATTTTGCCTACTAACTTGCATAGGCTTATTTTATTTTATTAATCCTTTTTAGTTTTAGTCTAATTTTAGTATGTACATGTAGTATATACATTATTTACAAAATTCTAAAAATATAGTTTGCTAAAAATAATGGACAATGAATATATGGAATATTTTAATCAGGTAGGCTGCACAATGGGGCCAAAAACCTAACTTTTGCATATGGACTCCAAAAATTATGAAACCAATTTTATTAGATAGCTCTTGGAAAGCTATATACAATTAAAGGTGAGTTTGGGTGATTTGGATTTTTATTTGCAAGATATGGGTCTGTGAAGTTGAGATTTTGGCTTTTTGTTCTGCATATAAAATGTACACTGAGTATTATTTTTACACAAACTCAATTTTGTATTTTTATTTACATTATTATCTACAACTTTCATGAACAAAGTTTCTTTATTTGATGAATAAATAATTATGTACAAAATAGGTGTCAAAAATGCATAAATAAAGGCATGAATAAATGAGGTATTTATTGTACACCAGCCCTTATCTCCCCCCTACTTTATTCCTTGTCGACCACTTCCATGCTGGCCTTGGTCTCGGGGTTTGGGTCTTAAAATATCTTCAATATTTTATTCCTTTTTCTTTTCTTCTCTTTATTCTATAATTTTGGCATTAAACACACTATTTAATGTATAATTAATACAATGAATGATGAATGCTATTATGTACAATTTGATGCTATTTTCATGCATTTGCTGGGGTTTTTGAGGACAAAATGATAGAATAAAGGTGATGAAGTGGAGATTCATCACCCCCCTATACTTGCCTTTGCTAGTCCATAGCAAACACTTATGCAATAAGTACAAAAAGAATAAAGAAAAGAAAGAGGAGAATTAAAGAAGGATAGAGTGAATAGGGGTGCTTTCAGTGCAATGCATGTCTTTATAAAATCTGAATTTGGAGCTCCTGTCAGACCTTAGGTGTAGATGTGTGTGGAACCTAGTCGGGAACCAGCTCTAAAATACAACAGCCTTCGATAGTCACAGAACTCGGTCCAACCCACCTCAATAGCCTGGTCAGAACTGGTCTACATCATACGCAAACCCTTATAACTGTGAAGCTGACTTGTACAGTGTAAGTGATAGTGGCTCTCCCCAATTGAAATGATAAAGGAACTGACTTCTCCAGAATGACAACCCAATGATTCCCCAATCCAACAACTCTTTCCTCGAGGAGCAGGGTATTCCCTTCTAAGTTCAAGTGGCAACCAGCTCAAGAGGAGGGGGTGAAGAGAAGAATGGACAGTAGCCAATGTAGCTACCTATCCTGGGATGCAAGACCAGTGTAGTCAAGTCATCCAGCTGTAGGCTCACATGTTTGTCTTTGGAACTCAAGCTTGCTTATTGACTTTGTACATACTTTGCAGGCATTTTATTTTTGTACAGGCCTGACCATTTTTTTTCTTTTTCTTTTCAACATACTATTCACAGCAGCATTTACATAAGGAGTTTTTCCTCTTGAGCCAGTAGACTATCCCTCTTTTGAAGCTTTATCACAACCCACAATCTCCCGTCTTTAGACCTCATGGCTATTGGACCAGGTTGGGGTGCACTTCCCTATCTAGACGAGGACGAATGTTTCCACCCGTGTGCGTCTCAGACTGTGAAATCCAACCCCCTCACCACTCCAACTGAGTTGAGCCAAGTGAAAGGTGTAAGTGTCCAAGTTAGGTCACGGTCGTCAAGAGTCATGCGTGTGTCTCGAAAAGTTCTAGTTAGTCAGTTGAGGTGACTTGAACCCATCCCTGATTTCTCAAAGAATTAAGTCTGTATAGACCTGAAGTACCTTAAACCTAGTTCCCGAAAGGCTCCGGTGCAGTTAGGTGCAGTAAGGTCTAACCAATCTCCAATTTGAGACTTTATTGGACTGATTCAATCATCACGCTTACTCAAAAAGATTATGAATGGTATGCTTATGCCATGCACAATGAATGATGCAATTTTTCACAAAAAACTTAAAAGAATCAAAGAATCTTTTTATACAAAGAAATTTTTGCCACTAAAAACTTGACACATACAAAAAGGTACATACAATTATTTACACGGGCGTACCGCCTTATTTACAAAATGTATGGATTTATAAAGACTCTACAGGTTTTAGTAAAGTAGTTTATTTTGGTTGTCCAGAAAGAATTTTATGTATTTTATTTCTGATTTACAAGTCCTTGTATTAGTGCTCTAATTCTTTAGCTCTAGTTTTGAAAATAATTTTGCAGACTATAGTACACGATAATTTTTGCAATCAGTTACACACATTTGAAAAACTATTTTGCAAAGCTTTTTCACACTATATATACATTTTTCACAATAATTTCGTCAAACATTTTTTAAAACAGTTGCACATAGGTTTTTCAAATCCTTTATTCCACACAAAGAAAGGTTTTGCAATCCAAACAATTTTACACAGGTTGAAAACATTTCACAGCAATTTCTCAAACAGTTCACACTATTTTTCAAATCATACTGTATACGTATCTATCCTGATTTATTGGTCAGTATAAAAGAAGAAAAACTGTATTTGTTATACAATAGGGTTTTTATAAGTTTTATTTGTGATTATTCCTTATTTACGAATGAGAGATTTTTGTGTAGACTCCTCAGACTTATTCGAGAATCCTTTTCAAAAGATTTTTGAGAACTCTAGTCCAAAATAATTTTGCAAATATGTACACGTCTTGGAAAATGATTTGACAAAGGTTTTACACAGCATAGATAGATTTTCAAAACAATTTTGACAATCAAATTTTTACAATCATTTGCACACTAATTTTCACACATTTTGATTTCACGCAAAGAAAATAATTTTTTACACACAAAACTAATTTTCTCAAAGATTGAATACTTGTACACACTATTTTCAAACAATTTTCACAAGGTTTTTCAAAGAAAACTTTCTTTCACAAAACATTTTTCCTGACTTAATAATCAGTATAAGTACAAAGAGCCTGAGGAGCTCACAATCATCTTTTATTATTATAGGACTACTTTTTACATTATATTTTATATTGGGGTGATATATTTTATTTTTCAGTATGAGTTATGGCTTATAATATATACATGGTATATACGACCCCCCTATACATAGCTTGAGCTATGTCCTCATAGATCGAAAGGAGAAGCAAAGACATAACTTGTACTGAGTATAGACAAATCTAAAGAATCTAGATGAATAAAATGAATGAATGAGAAGTTGACCGTCCCCCCTATACTTAGGATCAAGTAATCCTAAGTATAGCAGACTGTACAAAAGCAGGGAGGGTCAAGGGTGGGAATACACAGATCGTACTCAGATTGTCTCCCCCTATACTTAGGGGAAGATACTCCTAAGTATAGACAAGAAGAGGAGACAATGGAGAGGATCCGACTGAAATGAAAAACTCTAGGTGCACATCCCCCCTATACTTAGGACAAAGTACGTCCTAAGTATAGAAAACTGTCTACAAGGGCGGCACCTTTTTGATACAAAGAGAAAATAGAAAAGGAAAAGAAGAAAAGAAGAAAAAAAGAAAATAAGATAAACAGTGGTTGGAGTACATTGTCTGAATCTTTTGATGCTGCAGCTGTTGTGGGGATGTCATCATGGTGCAGTAGCTGGATGGAGTCAACAACGGCCAAGAATGCATCTGGTTCTAAGTAAGGCTTCAGGAGTTGACCGTTGACGAGAAGGGCTGTGCGTCAGGGGACAATTCTGATATTGCAATACTTCCATTGTCACGCACTTCACGAACTCGAAATGGCCCTGTCCACTTACTCTTTAATTTACCCGGGAATATCCGCAACTTTGCATCAAATAACCACACTTTCTGTCCAACATCGAAGGTCTTTCGTCTGATGTGCTGGTCATGCCAGCGTTTCACCTTCTCCTTGTACATTAAGGTGTTATCGTATGCATAGTCTCGGAATTCCAAGAGCCTGTTCAGATCGTCTTTTCTCTTCTGACCACTTTTGTGTGAGTCCAAATTACAACTGTTGATTGCCCACAAAGACTTGTGAATTAATTCCACGGGCAGATGGCATGGTTTTCCATACACAAGACGATAGGGCGACATGCCCAAGGGAGACTTGTAGGCGGTTCGGTAAGCCTAGAGGACTGAGTCCTAGAGTTGAGACCAGTCCTTTCTGTTTGGCCTAACAAGTTTTTGCAGGATAGTCTTGATTTCTCTGTTTGATAGCTCCGCCATGCCATTGGTCTGAGGATGATAAGGAGATGTGACACGATGATCGATGCCGTACTCCTTCGTTAACTTCTTGACCTCTTTGTTAATGAAGTGGCTACCCCCGTCTGATATGAGGATTTTCGGTATCCCGAACCGCGAAATGATGTTCTTCTTCAAAAACTGGCATACTGTTCGGCTGTCAGCAGCTCGAGCAGGGATAGCTTCAACCCAACGACTCATGTAGTCGACAGCAAGAAGGATGTGCTCAAAACCTTTACTATTAGGGAAAGGTCCCATGAAGTCAATGCCCCATGCATCGAAAACTTCTGCTATCTGAATGATTTTCAGGGGCATTGAATCTTTGGCAGTAAGTGTACCTTTCAGTCTCTGACAGTCAATGCATCGTTTGACAAATTCCACTGCATCCTTGAATAAAGTGGGCCACCAGAAGCCACACTGAAGTACTTTAGCTGTCGTCCGATCTCCAGAGTGATGTCCACCAGATTCGAGCGAATGACAATGCTCGCGGACACTAGATTGCTCCGTCTGAGGGATGCACCTGCACCAAATGCAATCCGCTCCTTCCTTGAATAGAAGAGGATCCTCCCATTGGTAGAATCGGATGGTCGACATGAATTTGTTCTTCTGATTTTTCGTCCAATCCGCTGGTGTTACCCCAGAGGCGAGGTAGTTGACTATATCTGCATACCAAGGAAGAGAATCCACTGCTAAGATGGCTTCGTCAGGGAAGGTTTCTATGATGGGTGCACTGTTCAGAGGAGATTCATGCTGCTCTATTCTGGAGAGATGGTCTGCTACCACATTTTGAACTCCAGGCCTGTCCTTAATTTCCAAATCGATTTCCTGTAGGAGAAGGATCCAACGAATTAGTCTTGGCTTGGCATCCTTCTTCTGCTGTAGGTACCGGATAGCAGAGTGGTCTGTAAAGATTGTGACTTTTGATCCCAACAAATAGGATCTGAACTTCTCAAGGGCGAAAACCACAACCAGCAATTCTTTCTCTGTCACTGTATAATTCCTCTGTGCTTCATCTAATGTTCTGCTGGCATAGTGAATGGCATAGGATGCTTTGTCTTTCCTTTGCCCATGAACCTCCCCGACTGCAAAGTCTGACGCATCGGTCATTATCTCAAAGGGAAGAGTCCAGTCGGGCGGTTGTAATATCGGAGCCTGAGTGATGAGATCCTTCAACAGATTGAAAGCAAGGAGAACCTGCTGATCAACAATGAACTCAGTCTCCTTGCACAAAAGTTCTGTCAGAGGTCGGGCAATGCGGCTGAAATCCTTGATGAATCGTCTGTAAAATCCTACATGCCCCAGGAATGACCTCACATTCTTCACTGACTGAGGTGGCTGAAGATTTGAAATGACATCCACCTTTGCCGGGTCGACTTCCATGCCACGTTTGGAAACGACGTGGCCCAGCACAATGCCTTCAGTGACCATAAAGTGGCTCTTTTCCCATGAAAGTACTAGATTGACTTCTCGGCACTTCTGAAGTACTCTATCTAGGTGCCCAAGACATGAATCAAAACTATCACCATAGACAGAGAAGTCGTCCATGAACACCTCGAGAAAACTGCCTACCATCTCGGCGAAGACTGCTAACATGCATCTTTGAAAGGTTGCAGGTGCATTGCACAAACCAAAGGGCATTCTCTTGAATGCATAGGTGCCGAACGGGCAAGTGAAGGTAGTCTTCTCTTGATCTTCAGGGGCGATTGCCACTTGGTTGTACCCGGAGTACCCATCCAAAAAGCAGAAGAACTCCTTGCCTGCTAGTCTTCGAGAACTTGATCAATGAATGGCAAGCGGAAGTGGTCCTTCTTAGTTGCTGCATTAAGTCGGCGGTAGTCAACACACACCCGCCAAGATATTGGTACCCGAGTGGAAATTTTCTCTCCTTTGTCATTTGTAACCACGGTAAGCCCGGACTTCTTCGGAACTACATGCAGTGGGCTTACCCATTTTGAGTCGGAGATGGGATAGATGAAGCCTGTGTCACACCATTTTGTTATCTCCTTCATGACGACGTCCCGAAGGTTAGGGTTCAGCCTTCGTTGGAATTCGCGGGACAACTTGGCATCTTCTTCTAGATAGATGTGGTGTGAACACAGGGCGGGATTTATCCCTCGGAGATCTGATACGCTCCAACCAAGTGCCTTGCGGTTCTTTTCTAGAACCTCGTGAAGACGAGATTCCTGATCCGGATTCAGCCTGCTGCTGATAATGACCGGATACATTTGTTCATCACCCGCAAGGAAAGCGTACTTTAGGCCTGCCGGAAGTGGCTTGAGTTATGGTTTTGACCTGTCCACTTTATCTGTCAGTTCAGAGACTATGCTTGTGGTAGGGTGTACTTCTTTGAAGCTACCACCATCCTCATCATGTTGTTGAGATCCTGGTGATGTGCCGAACGGGTCTGCGCTACGCTGGTCTTGTTCGGTCTGGAGTGACTGCTCGAAGAGATGCGCCTGCATCTGAGAATCTGTCTCCCATGAATCGTCGGAGCATACACTGACTGCGCTTTCTGAGTCCTCATCAAGAGTGAGGATTTCTCGGGTCCATGGATCATCCAATGACAAGCATGAATCTCTGATCTCAGCAATAAAATCACAGTATGCTTCGGATGCTGCCTGGCTCTCATCAGTTGTGGCATTCGGCTCTCTGTTCATGTTTATCGTGATCTGCTGGTGTTCGAGCTGAAAGTAATCTTGCCAGACCCGTAATCAACTACGGCACCTGAAGTACGAAGGAATGGTCAGACAAGGATGATAGGAGTCTGGAGCAAGGGTGCAGGTGAGTCCATATCAAGGACAACAAAATCAGCTGGGAATTGCATCTCCTGCACTTTAACTACGACGTCTTCCAAAAGGCCTCGGGGCCGCTTGACGGATCGGTCAGCGAACTGAAGGATCATGCGTGTCTGCTTGGAGCGGACCCAGCCCGAATTCTTGCATTATAGACGAGGGCAGAAGGTTGATGGAAGATCCACTATCAAGGAGAGTGCGCTCGAATACCTGGTCAAAAATCTCACAACTAATCAGAGGTGCTCCTGTATCTTGCTTTTTCTGCGGGAGGTTACTGATAGCTGCTACTGTGGCCAAGGTGAGGACATGCCTCTCAACTTGCCGGCGTCTGTTTTCTTGCGCTGAGCGACGCCTGTTAGTACATGCCTCTTTCAGTCCTTTCTTCACAGCTGGCATGTATTCCACGGCCTTCAACAAGGGAATCTCAACAGTCAATTTATCTAAAATGTCCACAACACATGGATCAGACAATGCCTTTTTTCGTTTTGCAATTTTTTTGGATTTTTGTATTGCATGAGGAAAAGGAATATGTACATCACTGGCAGGAAAACGAGAGTTCTTATTTACATCAAAATCATCGCCCATAGAATGTTGTACATCCGAACTACAAAAAGGAGTACAAGCTGTATTTGGACATGCTGGTGCTGCAGGGCGATCAAAAAGTAAAGCGTCTGCTCCGTCGGCTGGTGAGGGATCGGCTGCTGCTGGCGGCTCCTCCAATGCTGGCGCGGCTTCGCTTCGGCTACAAGCTTCTTTTTGTTGTTTTTGTTTTTGCTGATTTTTTTGTATTTTGGGCTGGGACTGCTGGTGACATAGCACGACAGCTGGAATGGCTTTTCCTTCTTCTTCCTCCTCACCCTCCCCTGGAGCTGGCACGGCTGATGCGGAAGATGACGATCCACCTATTTCTTCATTCACCCCACTTGTGGTAGCAGGCGGAGGTAAGGCCCTACCACTCCTGAGAGTAACAGCATTAGAATAAATAATTATATCATTATCAGACTCGGACATGACATCACATTCTACCTGCTCTTTCTTTTTGAAATTATTGGGGTTGGCTTCGACCTGAGCCGGAATGGTGGTTCTGGTGGCGGTCAGGTCGTCAAGCCGCCTTGTCATATCCGCTAGCCCTTTGACAAGCTGGGCTAGGCAATCCATGGTGGGGTTCGCAGGGGGTGCTTCAGTAGGTTCAGCGTGCATACCACACTGCTATTGGTTGGATGGGTGTGG
The DNA here is from genome assembly GCA_037367405.1 of Ottelia alismoides. NCBI lineage: Eukaryota > Viridiplantae > Streptophyta > Magnoliopsida > Alismatales > Hydrocharitaceae > Ottelia > Ottelia alismoides. The sequence continues at coordinate 1,787,141 of JAZKJV010007963.1, read as the reverse complement.
AGGTTGTTGCTGGTGGTGCTGCGGTGGTGCAGGAAGTTGAAGTTGTTGGTATGAGGGAGGAGGATACTGCTGGTATTGCTGAGAGGGGGCAGCCGCGTACTGGTGATACGGCTGTGGGTGACGGTACTGCGGCTGCTGCTGGTATGGAAAATTCTGCCTCCATTGATGTGCAAACTAGGGAGGCTGCTGGTACTGTTGGTGAGGTTGCGAGGATTGTCCAAAACAACCACCCTGAGGTTGGTGGTATTGCCGATTGGCAAATTGCTGACCCTGGGGTTGTCCCTGAGGACGGGTCGGCTGTGCATCATTAGCCCATACCCCATTCACTTCCTGAATCAGGGGTGGTGGTGGGAAGATTGGATCAGGTCCGGAGAGAAACTCTGGCTGGTACACGACCATCTACTGCTGCGGCTGGCCCTGGTCGGGCGCCTGCACGTAGTATACGTGCTGGACTGCCAGTGGCTGCTGGCTCGGCTGAGGCTGAGGCTGATGCTGCGGTTGCTGCTCGTCCTTCCTTCTCAGTGGGAGCTTCCGGTGGTGTCGCCGACTGAACAGAGTTGATGGTGCCCACCAACAGTTCAAGGTACTTATTGATCTGATCAAGTTTGTCCAAGTTCTGGGTCTCTTCTCAATCACAGCGAGTTTCTCTAGATCTTGTGATCGCTTTTCGATGATATCAACTTTCGAGAGATGGCCCCCGATGATACTGAGCTTGGAGCTCTCATCTCTCTCTGCTTCCTTGGACGCTGCCATGTGCACTTGTTTTTAAAGGATTTGGGGCTGCTTCTGATACGCTATGGATGAAGAGAGGGCGGACTCTCCTTCGACCATTTCTTCAAATATCTGCCAGACTACGTCTTCATCCTTATTGAAATGTGAACCCCCACATGCTGCGTCCACGAGCCTTTGGCTTTCATGTTCAGTCCCCCAAAAAAAGTGCGGACCAAGCTGGTCTTCGGAATATCGTGATGGGGACACTTCTCCTGCAGGTCAGTGAATCTCTCCCACGCTTCATGTATCGACTCATGGGGTCCTTGGGAGAATTACTGATACGGGCTCGCATCTGGTTGAGCCGACCTAGAGGGTAATATTTGTGTAGAAAGGAGGACTTCAACTCCTCCCAGGTCGTCACAACCTTCCCCAAATGATTGACCCAATAGAGGGCCTTATCCTATAGGCTAAATGGGAATGCCATCAACTTGACAATGTCCAGAGGGACATTGGGATCGTGAGTCGTGCGGCAAATGCGGGAACATTGCTGCAGGTGAATGTACGGCTCCTCGCTGGTGTTTCCATGAAATGCAGGGAGAAGAGCAATGAATTGGGGCTTCAGCTCAAAGTGAGCGTGTACTGGTGGAATGAGTATCCACTCGGTCATTTGGCTGTCTCCCGGATTGTATGTTTCTTTAAGGGTTTGCTTTGGTGGAGGTGGAAAATCTACATCATCATCTGCACCACCACCTCCACCTCCACCTCCTCCTCCCCTGCCTCCTCTGCCTCTGCCTCCTCCTCCATCATCTCGGTTCATCATATCATTCAACATGTCCTGGAAAGCTGTCTGTGTGAGGGCCTGTTCGGTCAGCTGCTGTTGGATGGCCTGGATAGATGCCAGTAGTTGCGCATTGACTTGGTTCTGATCTGGCAACTGTCCCTCTGGTTGGGGTGGCTGCTGACCCTTGCCCTTTCCTCCTGGAGCCAGTCAGGGTCTGAGTCGGACGAGATGAACTTCGGAGTAGTCTCCAGGGCTCGCACTGTCTTCTATCTGCATAATGAGATAGTCCTGATCAGACCGCTTGCAATTAATGTTCAGCTACCGTGATGAAGCTGGAATTCAGGTCAACCCCAGCATGTTATGAATGGAAAAGGATGTAGACTGTAATCGACTTCCATTCACAACGACAAAAGTGGGATAAAAGTGATCCCAGTTTATTGGGGTGACCAAGAGAAAGGTAGAAAACGAGGAGTCTGGAGATCGATCCGCAAAGTCCGGATCGGGTTCTCGGGAATCATCTCGAACTTATTGGCGGAGTTGAGTCCATGGAATCTATGTAGGTGTCGGTATGATCCCGACGGAAACCATCCATGGATCAACTTCGCGAAGTGCAAGAGAAGATTGGAGGTTGGATTGAAAGATACAATGGTCAACGAGGAATAAAAGGAGTGTAAAACAGTAGAGAGGCTCGGTTGAGCGGGGTGGTCAAAGGGAGAAACAACAAGATGTGCGCAAAGGCGCAGGACTTGATCTTTGAACCTTAATCTAGATCCATACAAACACAATACAAAATCGGGTTCACCAACTCACGCCATGTGAAGCCGTGAAAGCTCGGCTATTTATTATCTTTTCATTTTTTAGAGTTGTGATTTTTAGGCATATCTTATAACAAGTCCTTTATACGCCACCCTATAGGAGAGAGAGTACTGCCAGAAGAGTATCCCGTACTTGTCCTCCTCCTGTGTAACCTGTAGTCTGTACTTTTGGAGTCCTTGTAACCCTTCCTGGATCCCTACTCAGCCCAAAGAAATATAGAGGAAGCCGATAGGTAAAACCAATACTTCGGTTTTCGCTCGCAACGGAATCACCCGTGAGCGTGCAAGAACCTACTCGGACGCAGGACAATGAGACAGACATCCCTGTGAAGGCGTGGCCTATGCTCAATACTTCAGACAGGGTCAATGCTCTACACAGCAGAGAGTCATCATTGGTGACCAAGCCCTACTCGCCTACGTACGATAGAAGCGCCATTACTTCGGAAATCCAGGCGATACACAAGGCAGTTGCAAATTGGGTTTTTGGCTTTAATCCTTAGGGGGTCGCACTCGCTCAAGAGAGTTGGGTTTTGGTCCCCCTCCAAGGTACCTGAAAACAATGAGGGCTTTATGAACCCGGTACAATGATAGTCATTACAGATTTTAATTAAGGTCAAAGTTTATTTAGCAGTCCCCTTGTTTTAATTTTTGGGTTTTCACTTTTTTTTGAGTCTGTTTTCATACTAGCGCGTAACGTTTTTGTAGATTTTCATTTAAGTCCTAGGTGCTCAAAATCAGAGGGAGATAACAGAAAAGCCGTGCAAGTGGTTCCATGATGGAAATCTCACCATTGAACCGAATGATGCATGCTGAGTTAGAAGACTTACAGTGCATCCCAGCTCTCTCCATGCGGTATGCAAAACAAATTTTTAAACCTATCTACATGTCGGTATGCAAGGCACAAAATCGCCCAAAACATTAGATGCTATTAGCGTGAAGAACCATAAGTCGCTCATTCATCTCTAGCCCGAAAGGTCCGGTCTTGGCTCACCCCTCCTCTGCTCAACACACTTGAGTGTAGGAGGAAAGCGCTTTATAGGGCTCGCTGTGGCACAAGGGCTAAGAGACAAATGTGTGGCTTGTTTCAATTTGACTAGATCCATACGAAGTAGACTATAGGAACATGCATTCTTATTAATGTGTGGACCTAGCTACCGAGTCAAGCAACCTACATCTAGGGGCTCCAAGCACACAAAACAAAGTAAAAGAAAGGTGGAAAGCTCAAAACCTCGGAAAACAAAAGAAAAGAAAGCGATAAAAACTCGAAAAGCCGCGATGAGGCCCCCAGGTGAACAATCACCCGGGCACTGGACCTCATAGTGAAGAGTAGAGTCCTGTTTAATTACATGCCAAAATTATCTCTCTCGCACCATAAATTACAAAAATAATCCTAAATATTCTACACCTATCTAATCCCCATCTCCTTGCTTCCTTGATGCTCTCTCCAAGTGGTCATGCGGTGAAGACCACCCTCCTCCAAGCTTGGCTGCCTTGGCTCCCTAAGAAGCCATCCTCGCGTGGCGGGCCCTTGCATCAAAGTCACAAAAAGATTGCATTAGTATAGCTCAACCAATCAAAATAGAGCAAATATAAAATAATCACAATAAATGAATCAATCAATAGAGCATTGTGATTAATGACAATAAAAATAGTTGCTCACAAAATCAATGATGAATCAAAAATATACACAAGAATGACAAAATAAATTAGGCTATGCTCATTGCTCCCCGGCAACGGTGCCATCTGATAACACGAATATCCTGCAAGGGTCACCATGAATGATATATATATGTTGTCGCTGAGGCGACCACTCATAGAACACCCATGTTAATCAGCCATTAACCCACAATAAAAGAATGAAGAAATTAAGTCCAAAAATGTGAATCAATATTTATTACTCTACCACAAGATGTACAGGGACTAAGTATGTAGAGGTCGAACCACAGAGAGCAATACAAAATGCAATAGCCTAAAATGTGCATGAACCACAGAGTCATCCATGTGTGAAGCCTATTTTTGTGGGTTTTTATATTATATATATATTTTTTATTTTTTATTTTAATAATATAATTAGGTAATATATATATATATATATGTAATTTATAGAATATAAAAATATAAATATATATGTATACCCATAGAGGGTGAGTACATAACATATAATACATACATTAGATATAGATATGTATAGATAATAATAATATTTTTTTTAAAATTTACTTTTATGATTTTATATATTAATAATTATGGATATATATATCTATATTATATATATTTTTTATAGAGGAATATATATACAAAGGGGAGAGATGGGGGATAAAATATTTATAAAAACATATAAAAAACACTCAAAAATATAGAAATAAAATCTTTTTGGGATTTTTGTAATTTTTTTACTGTTTTGGTGATTTTTGGGTATTTTTCAAATTGTTTTTGGTATTTTTAAATACTGAAATAAGGGAAAACAGTGAAATATGTACTAGTCGTGAGTAAAATAGGAATCAAAAATACCCAATAGCCACAAAATTCTTCCACACTATTTTTCTAACAGAGATAATAAATTATAGAAGAAATAGAAACTGAGTTTATATTTTTCTGATTTTTTCTTTGATTTTATATATTTTTTGAAGTTTTGTGTATTTTTGAATTTTTAGGGTTTTCCTTTTGAGGTTTTTATGGATTTTTGGCCTGACACTAAAATAGGTCAAAATACATACTAGGGATTTTTTTTGGAATTTTTCGTGGTCCTTTGATATTTTTTTGGAATTTTATAAATTAGACAGTAAATAAAAGGCATGTTTTGGATTTTTAATAAATGCGAAAATGCAACAAAATAAAAATCCAAAAATATGGCGTGCAAGGGTACACTAACATGAGCTTATATCCATTTTTGCAAGATTTTTCAAATTAAAATGAAGCACAAAATAAATGGACAAAGCATACAAAAATATATGGCCTGTCAGGGGTATTTTTGCAATTAAAATATTTCTCAGGGGCCTCCATGCAAAAATTACCACAGAATTAAACATTTACTTTTATTTTCAGGGCCATTGTATAATTAATAAAACCCGGTGGGGTTTAAGTGCAAATTTCACGCGCCTCACGTGGGTATTGCACGAGAGGCGCAGAGGGACTAATATGCAAATATAAAAACATCAGGGGTCCTTCTGTAATTTTTACAAATTATTTACAACGGGGATTTTTATTTATAGAAATAAAACCTAAATACAAAAAGGTAGGGGGATGTATTTGATATTTACCCCTAATAGGAGCGCGATCCGACGGCCGCCCTTCATCCACTTGCCACGCATCGCGCTCCCGTCGGCCGATGACGGTTCGCAGATAACAACTGAGATTAGATCAGCCTTGCTGATCGGACGGTTGATGCGGTGCTTCATCTGACGGCGCTGGTTTGATCTGGGCCAACTCCTTTGATCTAATGGCGCTGGAGGTGCCTGGACGAACAAGGAAAAAGCTCGCCCCCGGCGAGCTTCGATCGTGAAGCTTTGGCTCGCTCGGGCATCTCCCTCGCATCTGAAGTGCTCTGCTCGTAGCTGGTGACGTTCCGCGTCGACTGATGGTCTCATCACGTCCCCTAGAGGTCTAAATGGCTTGGACGAGGTCGATGAAGAACAAGACCTCCAGGAACCTCTTCCTGGCTTGAATCGAGCCCAGATGGGCCTCTTCCCTTGTTTGACCTACATAGGAAGAACCGGGGGAGCGAGGGCTACCTCCTCGACTCGGGGTTTGGAAGCTCTGCAGCGAAATGGAGTGAGGCGGAGGAGCTCCGACGAAAGGCGGAGGTGGAGCTCCGATTCGCCAAGACCAGAGGTCCTGGGTTGAACAAATGTGTGTGACTGATGGAGAAAACGATGGGGTATGAAATGGGATGAACGTGGCGGTCGGACACAGGCAGGATCACGGTGAAGAAGTCGTCGGAGCGAAGCTCCGGCGAACTTCGAATTTTTGATTTTACGCTAGGACGATTAACTAAAGGCTAAACTAACAACTGGAATTGAAAACTAACATCAAAACCTAACTAAAAAGCATAAAAAGGACAGCTCTTATACCTGGGGGCCACCAGGGAGCAGGACGGACGCCGGAGCTCCGCCGCGTCAAAATTGCCCTTCCTCCGGTCGATTCGAGGCGCTGGAGCACTCTCCTTGTCACGAGGAACGTTCCAGGAATGAGATCAAGGCTTTTGGTTGGATTAAAATTGGCCAAAATGAGGAAGGGAGCAGAGCTAACTTATTTATAGACAATGGCCTGGAGCCTTATTGACCGACGATTATTGATTAATCCAATGAGTATCGGGTCGATCCAAGTTATTGGTGGGTATCTTGGATGATCAGAGATCATTTCTTGTTAAGGAAGCGAGATCGATCGATGGATGAGATGGCCGTAAAAAAGGGATGAAAGCCAGGGAAAAGATGGTTCAGAGACGCCAGGTCCCAGATGGGACAGTTGACCAGGCGGTCAACAAGGGCCGGCGCCCCATTGGTCCACGTCGGCCGCTAAAGGACAAAACAGGAAATTTGATTAGAAATTGATTTATTTAACCTAGTAAATGATTTATTTAGAATTTCCTTAAAGAATAAAAAATGTGTATTTTTTCATGAAGTATTTTATTTGTGATTTTTATTGAATTTTTCGAAGTGTTTTATTATGGTTTTATTTTAATAAAGTGTATATGTATGTATTTACATGTATTTTTGTGTCTTTTAAATTTTTTATTTGTTTATTTTATTTTATTATTTTATTGGCTTATTTTATAAATTTATAATTTATTTTTGTGAGTATAAAGGTATTTTTATTTAATTTTTATGAGTTTATTTTCATTTTTAAATAAATAGGTATATGTATGTGTAGGTATTCTTCTTGGTATTTTACCTATGTATTTTGTGTACTTAATTTATTTAATGTATTTTCTTGATTTTTATTTTGGATTTGCATTTTTAATTGGTTATATGTATTATTTACATTATTATAAAAATATAAAAGAAGAGAAAAATTAAAGAGTGTTTTCCCCTTTTATTTATATACATTCTTGGTCATAGGTATTTTGCCTACTAACTTGCATAGGCTTATTTTATTTTATTAATCCTTTTTAGTTTTAGTCTAATTTTAGTATGTACATGTAGTATTACATTATTTACAAAATTCTAAAAATATAGTTTGCTAAAAATAATGGACAATGAATATATGGAATATTTTAATCAGGCAGGCTGCACAATGGGGCCAAAAACCTAACTTTTGCATATGGACTCCAAAAATTATGAAACCAATTTTGTTAAATAGTTCTTGGAAAGCTATATACAATTAAAGGTGAGTTTGGGTGATTTGGGTTTTTATTTGCAAGATATGGGTCTGTGAAATAGAGATTTTGGCTTTTTGTTCTGTGTATAAAATGTACATTGATTATTATTTTACACAAACTCAATTTTTTATTTTTATTATATTATTATCTACAACTTTTATGAACAAAGTTTCTTTATTTGATGAATAAATAATTATGTACAAAATAGGTGTCAAAAATGCATAAATAAAGGCATGAATAAATGAGGTATTTATTGTACACTGGCCCTTATCTCCCCCTACATTATTCCTTGTCGACCACTTCCATGCTGGCCTTGGTCTCGGGGTTTGGGTCATAAAATATCTTCAATATTTTACTCCTTTTTCTTTTCTTCTCTTTATTCTATAATTTTGGCGTTAAACACACTATTTAATGTATAATTAATACAATGAATGATGAATGCTATTATGTACAATTTGATGCTTTTTTCATTCATTTGCTGGGGTTTTTGAGGCCAAAATGATAGAATAAAGGTGAAGAAGTGGAGATTCATCAGTCCCCTTGCTTTAGTTTTTTATTTTCACTTTTTTTTAGTCTGTTTTCATACAAGCGCCTACCATTTTTGTAGATTTTCATTTAAGTCCTAGGTCCTCAAAATCAGAGGAAGATAGCGGAAAAGCTATGCAAGTCGATTCAATGATGGAATTCTCACCATTGAACCTAATGATGCATGCTGAGTTAGAAGACTTACAATGCATCCCAGCTCTCTCCATGCTGTATGCAAAATAGAATTTTTAAACCTATCTATATGGCGGTGTGCAATCGACAAAATCGCCCTAAACAGTAGCTGCTATTAATCGTGAAGAACCAATTTCGAGCTATTCAAAAATGAGACCAAGGTTCGGTCTCTGATGCCGATCGGTGCCCGCCACAAGGGGTCCTGCACGCGCTGTATACGGCCTCTAGCGGCACGCGCTCTCAGATCTCAATTACTGACATTATTAATTTGACTAGATCCATACGTAATAGACTATAGGAACATGCATTCTTATTAATGCGTGGACCTAGTTATTGAGTCAAGCAACCTAAATCTAGGGGCTTCATGCACACAAAATAAAGTAAAATAAGGCAAAAAACTCAAAATAGCGGAAAAAAATAAAAGAAGGTGATAAAATACGGAAAACTATGACGAGTCCCCCAGGTAAACATACACCCAGGCACTGGACCTCATGGTGAAGAGTAGAGTCCAAGTAATATTACATGCCAAAATTTTCTCTCTCGCCATAAAATTACAAAATTGATTTTTTTGTAAGTTAATCCCTCCTCCTGCTTCCTTGGTGCTCTCTCCAACTGGTCAAAAAGAGAAGACCAACCTCCTCCAAGCTTGGCTGCATCTGTCTCCCAAGAAACCGTCCTCGCGTGGCGGACCCTCGCATCAAAGTTGCAAAAAAATTGGCATTAGCATTTTTTTAAAATAATCAAAGCAATGATTTTTCAAAAAATCAATGAATATTTGCAATAAATATCAAAGAATTAATTTGCAAATAAATAATGAATCAACAAATCAGATAGATCATTATACAAAAATTACTGGCAAAAATAGGCTACACTCATTGCTCCCCGGCAATAGTGCCATCTGATAACTAACATCTAGCGAGGGTCAAAATAAGTCTCACATAAGGCGGAGACAAAATCGCTGTGGCGACCACTCACGAAACCCCAATTAGTCAGTAATTAACCCATAATATTGAATAAAGCAATTAAATCCCAAAAATGTGGAATTAACATTTATTTTCTCTACCATAAAATGCATAGTATATAAGCATGTAGAGGTCGAACCACAGAGAGCAAAACAGGTAGCCTACAGTTATTCATGAACAACCACATCATTGATTTGTATAATTCTTTTTGTGGGTTTTCGATTATGTATTTTTTATATTATTTTTGGATTTATATATTTTTATTTTTAATTTTATGATTTTTTATTTTCTTTTTGCATTTATAAATTTTTTGTATATTTTCTTTTTTTAGTTAAAGATAGTATATATGTATATGTATAAATACAATATAAGGTATATATAGATACTATATAGGTAAAAATATGTAGAAATAGTCAAAATGTAGTAAAAAATATATTTGTGCAATTATTATATTTTCCTAATTTTTTGTTATTTTTCTTGAATTTTTATTAGTTTTTATGTATTTTTTTAAAGTCAAAAATACCCAAAATGTGGGATTAATACATAATCTGACTTTAATTTGTGTTTTACAAAAATGAAAGAAATCCCAAAATCACCCAAATTAATTTTTATATATAAATAATAATAAATATCTAATTATAGAATAAAAAACATGTTTATGATAATTTTGTAGAATTTTTATAACTTTTGTTAGATGTTGGAGCTTTCTGATTTTTTTAATTTTCTTTTTCTAGATTTTAGGGATTTTTGTTTTCTGGACTCAATAAATATCAAAATATGCTATATATAGTTTTTTTTGGAATTTTTCATTAAGTTTTTATATTTTTATGGTATTTTATAAATTAGATAGGGATTTTTAGGCTCATTTTAATTATTAATAAATAGATAAAATGGAAAAAATGCTAATTAAAAATAATAGTGTGAATCTTCAAGTTCTAAAGCATTTATCCATATTTTTTCATATTTTTAGGAGCTCATTATGTATTTCTAATAATTAGATAAACAACACAAAAATGTATGTCATGGCAGGGTTATTTTTGCAAATAAAATAAAGTCCAGGGGTGTATGTGCATAAACACCAGAAATATTCAACGTTATTTAAATTTTTAAAGACTAAATTACAATTACAAAATCCTCCAGGGCATAGGTGCAATTTAACCACCACGTGGGACTGCACGTGACACATATTGGTAGGGACCAAAGTGCAAATATGTGAAAGTTTAGGGACCTACTTACAATTTTTACAAAAAATTATAATGTAAAATTAATTTAATTGGACTAAAGAGATATTACAAAAGTTGTAGGGGTATACCTGTAATTTGACCACCTCATGTGGGAGGAGACGTGAGTGACGTAAACTGGACCCAAAAGTAACTAAAATAAATATAGGGTCTTAATGCAAAATGTCCACTTATTTTATAACGCTGCATTTTATTTACAGAACTAATTATTAAATACAAAAAAAACAGGGGCTGGATATGCATTTTACCCCTTAATAGGCATGGGTGGACGGTCTGGATGGCTTCACTTATACACGTGTCGTGCTCTCGTGCGCCGATGACGCTTCATCGCTGGATGACAAGGATTAGATCGCATCGAGCAATTGGACGGGTGGTACATGCCCGATCCAATAGTTGCTGCTACACCCGGAGGCTCCACTTTGATCGGATGGCCCTTGGCAGGTCAGGAAGGAATGGGAAGAAGGTCACACGGGGTGACCATTGATCGATCAACGCATGCTCCTCCGGACTCCTCTGAGGCCGCCGAGTGTCTCTGAGCATTGCTGGGAGCCTCCCACGTCAGCTGATGGTCTTCACGAGGCCCCTGGAAGGAATATAAGGGATGATCAGGGGGAAGCGAAATGTAAGGGAGCTCCTCTGCGCGTAATCAGCGCATCTCCTATATGTGCCCACGTGCCCACTTCCTTCCTGATCATCCCACGATATAGGAGATGCGCTGACGTGGGAGGCTCCCTTACATTTCGCTTCCCCCTGATGGTCTTCACGATATAGGAGATGCGCTGACGATGGATCGTGGGATGATCAGGAAGGAAGTGGGCACGTGGGCACATATAGGAGATGCGCTGATTACGTGCAGAGGAGCTCGCCGGAGCTCAACTCCGACGAAGTTTGGGTGGATCGGTTAAGGATACATTACTTAACTAATTCCTAATCTAATGACAGGAAATTAAATCTACTACTAAAATAAGCAGAAGAAGCGAAGAAGGAACATCTCTTATACCTGGGGAACGCCTAGGGATCAAGGTCGTCGGCGGCGGCGGCCGTAGGTGCAACCCCACCTTCTTCAACCCGCTAAGACCTCTAGGAGATTCTCCCTGTCATGAAGAGGCTTTCTAGGGAAGGCTGGGGTGTTAGAGGATTAAAAGTTAACCAAATTTGAAGAAGGAAGCAGAGGTACTTATTTATAGACATAGTGACACACCCTTATTGATCGTGATAAATCAAATAAGTGTTTCTAGGTGATCCTAGAAGGTAGCGTGAATCTCTGATGATCAATGATCACTTTATCTTCAGGAAGCAGGGTCGATAGATGGACGAGATGCCCTGGAAAAAAGGTAGAAAACCGAGGAGGAGACATGCCGCGTCACTTCAGACGAGGGAGGTGGATGTTGACCGAGTCAACAGTTGACAGATTCTGATTGGTCCAACTAGACTCGCTACGCGACAAAATTGTAATTTTGCTAAAGAATAATTAATTTAAAATAGTAAATGGTTTTATTAATTTTTGTTTATAAAATAAAAAATTTTATTATTTTATGTAGTATTTTATTATGATTTTTATTTATTTTTTGGCTTTATTTATTAGTAGTTAATTTTTATTAGTGTATTTATAGGTATATTCGTCTATGTTTTATGCATTTTTATTTTTATTTTGTATATTTTTTATTATTTTATTTTATAACATTATGAATTATTTTTGTGAGTGTAAATATATTTTTATTTTATTTTTAGGATGTTATTTGTGCATTTAAATAAATAGACAAGTATATTATGTAGGTATATTTATAGGTGTTTTACTTATGTTTTATGTATACTATTTTATTTTATGTATTTTAATGAGTTTTATTTTAGTTTTCTATTTTTAATATAATATGAACAATATTTACAATATTATAAAAAATATAAAGAATAAGAGAATAAAATAATATATTCCCCTTTTATTTATATACATATAAAAACATAGGTATTTTGCCTATATAAATACAAAGGCTTATTTTATTTTTCATGTTCTATTTGATTTTATTTTAATTTTAATATGCATATGTAATATGAATAATATTTATAAAATTATAAAAATATGAATTTGTGAAAATAATAAGAGATGGATAAAATGAATATTTTAATTGGTAGAATGTACAATAGGGGCCCAAAACCAAACTTTCACCCAGTAGCTCCAAAAAATATGAAACCACCACCATTAAATAGCTCGTAAAAATTTTTATACAATTAGATATGTTTTGAGATTTTATTTGAATGATATGGATATGTGGAGTTTAGTTTTCGTCTTTTTATTTTGTGTATAAAATGAACACTGTGTATTTTGTTTTGTACAAACTCAATTTTGTATTTTTATTTACATTATTATCTATAACTTTTATGTACAAAGTTTCTTTATTTGATGAATGCATAATAAAGAATAAAATACTTTTAAAAAATGCTTAAATAAAGAATGAATAAATGGGACTTTTATTCTATTTTGGCCCTTATCTCCCCTACTTTATTTCTCATCGATCAACTCAATTCTTGACTTGTTCTCGCCGTTAAAGGTCATAAAATATTTTCAATATTTTATTCCTTGTTCTTTTCTTCTCTTAATTGTGTAACTCTTGGCATTAAAAACTTTATTTTATATACAAATAATACAATAAATAATGAATGCTATTATGTACAAATTAATGCTATTTATATGCAATAGCTAGGGGTTTTAAGGCCAAAATGATAGAATAAAAGTGATGAAACAGAGATTCATCACCCCCTATACTTGCCTTTGCAACTCCCTTGCAAACACTTATGCAATAAGTATAAAAAAATAAAGAAGAAAAGAAAAGGAAAGACCGAATAAAATTGCTTTCAGTTATTAACTTGTCTTTTACAAAATCAAAGTTTGGAGCTCAGGTTAGGCCTTGATGTGAGAATGTGTGCGGATCCTTATCAGGAACCAAATTTAAGACATAACAACCTTCGAGAGTCACGGAACTCGGTTCAAATAACCTCAATAGCCAGGTCAGAACTAGCCTACATCATACACAAATCCTTATGACTATGAAGCTGACTTGTACAGTGTAAGTGATAGTAGCTCTCCCTAACCGGAGATTCATCACATCTGAATCCGAACATCTAGGATGTTGTCATGAAAGAGTTTGAGAAATGGTGTAATGCTGGCTTTATTTATCCCATTTTAGATTCAAAGTGGGTCATTCTGTCGCATGTGGTCCTGAAGAAATCAAGGATTACTATCATGACGAATGACCAAGGAGCGGAGATTCCGGCTCATGTACCCAATTCATGGCTTGTCTGCGTAGATTACCTGCGCCTGAATTCAACTGCCAAGAAAGATCACTTTCCACTTCCCTTTGTTGGTCAGATTATTGAGAGGTTGGCATGGAAGGAGTTCTTTTGTTTCTTGGATGGGTACTCATGATATAACTATGTTGCAATCGCTCCTGAGGATCGAGAGAAGACTACTTTTACTTGTCTCGTTTGGCACCTACGCCTTTAGATGGATGCCCTTTATATTGTGTAATGCCCCGCTACATTCCAGAGGTGTATGTTGGCCATTTTTGCCTACATGGTAGTTAGTTTTTTAGAGGTCTTCATGGACAATTTCTCGATCTGCGAGGATAGTTTTGACACATGTCTTACTTATTTAGACCGAGTACTTCAGTGTTGCTTTGAGGTGAACCTGCTGCTCTCATGGGACAAGAGTCACTTTATGGTGATTATTGGAATTGTATTGGGCCACATCATCTCCAAACATGGTATGGAATTTAACTCGGTTAAGGTTGATGTGATATACAAGCTAGAGCTGCCGCATAATTTAAAGCAGTTGAGGTCGTTCCTTGGTCCCATTGGATTTTATAGGCATTTCATTAAGGCCTTCACCAAGATTGCCAGGTCTATGACTAAGCTTCTTTGCAAGGAGAGTGAGTTTATAGTTGATGATAAAGTCCTTTATTAATTTCATCACATGAAAGACCTGGTTACTTGAGCTCATGTCCTTCAGCCACCTGATTGATCTATCCCCTTTGAGATCATGACAAATGCGTCAAATTTTGCAGTTGGAGCTGTTTTAGGATAGAGAAGGGATGCGATACCAATTTCCATAAGCTATGCTAGAAAGACTCTAGATGAATCTCAACACAATTATACAGTTACAAAGAAGGAGATGCTAGTAGTGGTGTTTTCTTTACAGAAGTTCCGCTCATACCTACTTGGTTCACATGTCTTTGTCTACACAAATCACACTGCCATACGGTACATACATGCAAAGAAAGATTCCAAACCACGCCTTATCAGATGGATCCTTCTCCTCTGAGAGTTTGATTTAGAGATTTGAGATAAACCTTGAGTGAAAAATATTGTGGCAGATCACCTTTCTCAGATTATAGATATAGAATCCTTTGAGCAATTAACACTTCTGATTTCAGAGACCTTCCTAGATGAGGCTATTTTTTCTATTTCCTCACTCCCATGGTACGCTAATGTTGTAAACTATCTTGTCTACAAGAAAGTTCCACAAGATTGTCCAAAGCACAAGGTAGACAGATTCCTGTCGGAGATTCAATTTTACTAGTGGGATGATCCGTACCTTTTTCACGAGGGTGTAGATTGTATCTGGAGGAGGTGCATTCATCAGGAGGAATACACCGATGTGCTTGAGAATTGTCATAGAATTGAGTCTGGTGGGCATCATTCAGAGAAGCGCACATCAACAAAGGCTTTATAATGCATCCTATGGTGGCCAACTCTGTTTAAGGATGCTACATATTATGTTCGAGGTTGTACTGATTGTCAGAAGAGGAACCATATGTTCCAAAGATATCATGTCCTTGAGATATAATGAGGTCTCAGATGTTTTTGATGCTTGGGACATAGGCTTCACGGGCCCATTAGGTGGAGGCTATTTCCACCTGAGCGAGCCACTGATAGTCATATAGGTTGTTCCTTTCTCCATGACAACAATATTACGCTTCTCGATTTAAAAGATACTTATTTCAGATGAGGGGCACCATTTTATCTTTAGAGAGGTCATAAAGCTTGTGAAAGAGCACCCCATTAAGCATAGAGTTGTGTCTCCTTACCACCCACAGACTAACGGCTTGGATAATATTTCGAATAGGGAGATCAAGATGATACTTCATAAACTTGTACGCCTAGATAGGAAGAAATGGTCCTAGATGCTTGATTCAGTTCTATAGGCTTATCGGATGGCATACAAGTCCCCATTAGGTATGTCTCCCTATAAATTGGTTTATGGAAAGCCTTGCCACTTGCCGATTGAGCTTATTCACGAATCATTATGGACACTCCATGTATGCAATTTGGATTATGAGGAAGTAGGCCAAAGTAAGAAAGTATATTCGAACATATTGCTAGAATTCCACGATTTTGCCTATGAGAACTCACTTATGTATAAGAAAAAAGTCAAATGTTGGCATGATAGACACATTAGTAGAAAGAATTTCTCCCTTGATTAGAAAGTTTTGTTGTTTGATGTGAAGTTGAAGTTGTTCCCCGGAAAATCAAAAGCAAATGGTAAGGGCTGTTCATTGTTCGAGCTGTGCATGACAACAGTATTTTCATATCTGGGTTATCATCTGACGCACAACCATTTGTTGTGAACGAACAGTTGCTGAAGCCATATCTAGATCATGATACATTCCTGTACGTGGTAGATTCCATCCATTTGGTATCGAACGATGATCCTTTGACATCTTCTGCCTCTAATACATGAGCTAATATTCTCGTGTATATTGCTTTCGTTGTATTCTTTCTTCTTCTGTTTTTATCGTTCACCTTTTTTCCGTGTGTGTTCTATACTTAGGATGTATTCTATCTTAAGTATATGGGAGATGAATGACTTGAGTTGTTCTTCTTATTCTGTTTCATCACTATTGTCTTTACATATACTAAGAGATCTTTTACCCTAAGTATAAGGGGAGTGATGTCATTCATTTCATTCTTCTTTCCCATTTTTATTCATTTTATTTTTTATTCCCTCATTTGTCCTTCAACTCGTTGATATTCGTTTTCTATACTCACAGTTTTTTTACCCTAATTATAGGGGAGGACTAGTCAAGTCATTGAGTTTGTACAATCTTTTTCTTAGTCTTCCTCGCTTGTACAGTCTCTACACTTTTAATTATTTGATCATATGTATGGGTGGATCACCGACATCCATTCTTGTTATTCGTTATTCATTGACTTGTTGTCTTATAGATTCTTTTCATTTTCCATACTTAGAACAAGTTACGTCTTCCTTTGTCGCTTCTTGTCACTATGAGGACATAGTTCGAGCTAAGTATAGGGGGGTGTCGTATATATTGTATATATACTTTAGCCATAACTCGTACTTTTGTTTCTTAATAATATGACTATTTAAAAAATGTTTTGAAGAATGATTTGCAAAAATCTTTTGTAAAAAGTTTTGAAAATTCGTTTTGCAAATATTTTGTAAAATCTTTTGCAAAATTGTCTGTAAACTATTGTAAAATGTTTATAATTTTTTTATAAAATTATTTTTGTACAGATTTTTGTAAAATTATTTTAAAATTTATTTTGTTTGTAAAATAATTTGTAAATTATTTTTGTATCAAAATTATGTATATTGTAAAAATGTTTGTAAACTTTTTGGAAATAAAATGTTTGCAAAAACCATGTTGTAAAATTGTTTGTAATATGATCTGTAAAATATTTGCAAAATAGTTTGAAAAAAATTTGTAAAACTTTTGTAAAATCTTTTGTAAATGTTTGCAAAATTTTCTGTAAAATGATTTGAAAAGGTTTGTAATTTTTTTTGTAAAAATACTTTATCATGTGGGATATACATTATGTGATGTATATGTTTGTTGTAAAATACATGTGTATAAAAGCCTTAATCACTTTTTCTTATGTAAATAAAACTCTTTGTTGTATATAACATTCTTTAATAAAATTTGTAATTAAAACCTATTTATACAATCTTCTAATAAAATAAAATCTTTAAAACTTAGGTTATAACCCTTGTGTTTATACTTGTATAAAATCCTTGTAAATATGTGCATAATCCTTATTAATACTTGTAAACACATTTAGTCCACCAACTCTTTGGTTTTCTTTCTTGAAAAAAATCAATTAAAATGTCTAGAATCCATATAAATTTGCATAACTCTATGAAAAACTATTGAAAAAAGTGTTCTTTTCTTTTCTCTTATTTTCTTTAAAAAATGAAAAAAAAGGAAATTTTTGTTGCATATGCATTTGCATTTTTCAAATAAGTATTGACATTTAAACTAGTCTGGAATAAAAATGAAGAGTGAAGCTTGGTTAAGACCTTAATCGGTTAAGACCTTAATCCACTTAATATCTGAGGAACCATATACGAACTGGAGTTAGGGTTTTTCAAGTAAAGTGACTTAATTCTTTGAGTTCATAAGGCTATGTTTACATGTCATCTTGATTGGTCTAAGTAGAATATTTAACAACACATACATGACCCTTTTAGACGGTTACTTAACTTAGACAAGCACTCTACATGTGGCTCAACACAAATGAGGTGGAGAGGAGGCAGAATCCTTTAGCTTGGGGAAACATGCGAGTGGAAATCATGGAAGGTCATATCGCGATATATCAACAATATATTGATGATATATCGGTATCAACAAGTGACTGATATGACTGATATTTGACCTTCTAAGGCTATTTATTCACAAACTCTGTTAGATATCGACGATATAACGCTGATATATTGTCGATACATCTACAATATATCCTATCGACAAGGTATCGATATCGATACCGATACTGATATGGCCTTCCATGGTGGAAACATTCACAGTCACAATAAGTGGCCATTGTGTCTCAACCTAGTCTAGTGGCGTTGATGTCTAATGATGAGATGTTGTAGGTTGCAATAAAGCTTCAAAAGAGGGATAGTATACTAGCTCAAGAAGAAAAACTCCTTATGTATAGGGTACACCTTTGCATATATTCAAAGAAAAGAAAAAAATTTCATAAGCAAGGCATATGTTTCAAAGTCTTATATCAAGGAAGCCTGCAAATGGAGACTTGGATACATTGGTCAAGCTCCAAGGATATGTGGCAACACTAGCCATAGTCCATGCTCTTCTCTACCCCCTCTTCTTGAGCCAGTTGTACTTGAACTTAAAAGGGAATACCTCGCGCCTCGAGGAAAGAGTAGCTAGACCAGGGAATTTAGGTTACCTTGTTAGAAGTGGTTGTTTTTTTGTCATTTCTGAAGTGGGGAGCTATATTTCACTTGCACAGTACAAGTAAAGATTCATAGTCGTAAGAGTTTGCATATGCAGACTTGTTCTAACCTAGCTATTGAGGTGACCTGAACATAGAATTGTGGAACTTGAGGGCTGTTGAGTCTTAAATCCTATTCCCAATAAGGTTACGCCAAACTAATAATTCAAAGGTATGACTGAGCTCCATACTTTGATTTTATGAAGAAAAGTTTAATAATCAATATTGTTGTAAGTTCTTTATTTTTCCTTTATTCTTTTTATTTCTCTTTTAGTCACTTATTCTTCAAATAAGTGTTCGCTAAGGGACTAGCAAAGGTAAAGGATAGGGGGATGATGAACCTGCACGTCGTATCTTAAAATCCTTTATGAAATACCTGTAAATATCAATAAATATCTCATTTTACTATCCCTAATTCTTGTGTAAATACTGTATATTTATCACTATTTTAAACTAAAATAAAATAAATAAAGAAATAAAGGCTAAATATAGAAATCAAAAGACTATAGATATGAAATAAATATAGGTTGACTCTAATACCGTGATTTGGTCAAGGCTTGACCTGATTGAGAAGGAATAAAGTAGGGGGAGATAATGCTTATTAACCAAAATAATCAAGAAAACAGATCTTCACTTGTATATTCACCATCATTAATTACTAGTACACAAATGTATAAATATTACATATTCCTTACTCTATTTTATATATCACTAATTTCACCTCAAATAAAAATATTTTCTTCTTGGAACTTGAACATAAAAATAATTTGTAAATATTTAAAATAATTGCACGAAGAATCATTGTACATATTTTAAATAACAACACTTTGAAAAGCCGCAAAGCTCATCTTGTCAGATCAATATCTTCTCCATAAAAACTCAAAATCAAGCAAACTCACTTTTATTGTACCGAAAATTAAATAATCTTGAAAATGGAAGTGGTTTCATGAAAATCAGAGTTAAGATATGAAACATGGCCTTTTGGGGTGCTATTGTATATTATGCCTATGTATATTATTTATGAATAATTATTTTCCTTGTATTTTTTCTATATTATATTTTAACTATTTGTATATACTGTATTTATATAAAATAAAAATTTCAAATCAAAAATAAAAAAATAAAATCATGTATATATTGTATATGTATAACTATGTATATTATAGATACCCCTAGAAGTTATTTAATAACAATAAAATAAAAATATGATTAAAATCCTTTGAAATGTTGTAAATTAATAAATTATAAAATTATATGTTTATATTGTAAAAATAATGTATTAAAAATATACATGTTCTATATATAGGTATACAAACCTTTGAATAAATGGTCTTATTTATTTTTACCCTTGTATATAACTTATTTAAATAATTAAAAATCACCATAATACGTAATTTAATTACTAACTTATTTTATTTTCAAAACTTATTTTATTTGAAACCATTTTTATTTTACTTTTAATTCATTTAATTTTTTATTATTTTATCGCTTTCTACTTTTATCTTTTAGCTAGCTATGTTTTGATTGGTTGAAATCAGGCCTATTGACCTGGGTCAACTTCCCAATCAACGGCCTTGCCTGATTTGTTTGCTCGTCGGTGATTCTTGTCCACATTTTCCTGCTCACTCCAATCATCAATGCCCCTTGGTTTCTTCTCCAAACTTTCAGCCTAATTCACTAACTTCAACACCCAATTAATCTTTCCTTCTTTTGTGCCTTAGGTTTCTTGATTTTTCAATTTCAAAACTCACCGAACATGTTACCAATATATAGCTCTAGACACCCCTACCTCCAGCTGATCTGTTTTTCTACACAAATCTTCGTCTGAGGGTGGATACAAGGAGTCGAGGTTGTGGTAGAGCATTGATATCTTCATTCAATAATGCAAGGGACTACATGAGAGCGTTATCCACCACGTGGTCAGAGCTCTGCCACCGTGTCCCATTTCTCTACCTTATACAACAGATTGAGGCGATTATCTTCCATCATTTCCACCATAGGTAATCCTATATATAGTTCCTTTCATTTTTGTGTTTAAATTCACATTTAATCTGTTGTATTTAGCATAAATCCAATCATCTCCATCTCCCTCTGATCTGCCAGATCGGAGGTACTTCGGTCTTCAATCTCATTATCTGACCCTCGTTGCACCATCACCTTGCCCTTCTTCATCTTCTTCCATGACCTGAACCCTAGATCATCTTGGATCTGGAGACTCGACTCCCTTTCCAACCGCCTACACCAAAGTCAACCGTCCGCTAATATTCCTTTTGTGTTTCTACCTAATAACTTAGTCAGAGAGTTTGCCTCCGAGCATAGGATCTTGTGCTGGTCGAAGGAGCATAACTGGGAGCATAGAGCAGGATCTGGAGATCATTTTTGACTCGCAGACACCTTGACCTCAAGATCGCACATAAGCCATAGCCGAGTTCCTTGGAGCCGTCACATTGATAGAGGAGCATCATAGGAATGAGCCGCAACCTTTACGCGTAGATTTGAGTGAAGATTGACCATAATCTGACCGATCAAAGCTCGGTTCAACATTCCTTATTTCGAGTTTTTTGAGCATCTCCAACTATTGTTCAATAGAGAACAATGCCTCCAGAATGAATCTACATCATCCAAAAAGCCCCAAACTTCACCCGTGGATCAAACTCCTATATTGGATCCAAGACATCCGCGTGCACCGAACTTGAACTGTCAGATCAAGATAAGGACTACATCTCCACCATCCAGATCATCACGTGGATCAGTGACGAATTTGCACTCTGACCCCTACTTGGTTTTTATTTTGCAAATAAACCCTCAATGGACACGTGTCATCTTGTGATAATTTAAACAATTGCACTATTTTTCCGCTTGTTTCTGTTTGCATTTTCATCCTATTTGAACTGTAGAATCTCCTTTATACGTGCATATTTGATGTTTTTTGTAAAAAAGGCCTTGTGTTTTTGTGTTATTATTTACTCCTACATAATAAATTAATCACATAAAAGTCCTTGCCAACGTGAATCACGTACACTGGCACGGGCTTTTTAGTTAAAAATTTCACATTGCCCCCTACCTTTTATATTCTGTTATTCATTTGGTCTGCTAAATAAACTTGTTTGTTGTTTTTCCCCTGTGAGTCGGTCTCTTTAATTATTTAACCATTCTTAGTAAATAGCAAATCATCATAAAAAATCTATAAAAATTATCTTAAGCACTCGATGATTTTTTCTTTCATCTCTAATGTTTATTTCACATTATAATTAATTTCATTATTTCTATTAAATTAAAAATAACAAAAATAGTCCTTGTTTGTAGAAAATAATTAATAAAAATATGAAATTTTTCTGAAAATTCTAGAAAATATTATTCACGTGTTTTTATTAGTTTTATTTCTATATAAATTTCACTTGCTAATTCTTTATAAAAACCAAAAAAAATCGCAAAACATTATAAGCAATAAAAAATTCACATAAAATTACTAAAAATCACAAAAATTGAATAAAATAGCTCTCTAGAAATGTGAAAAAGTACCTTTATTTCTGTTTATATTTTCCATATTTTCATCTTTATTTTCCATTTTAAAAATCCAAAAACAACTGTTGCATTTTTTGTTTGCTTGATTTCTCATTTTTAATGAATTTGAAAACCCTAAAAAATTAAAAATTCTCAAAAATGATAAAAACAATAGAAAAACTTTAAAAACTAAAAAGTAATTTTCTTTTATTTTTTTGCATATTTTTAGCTTATTTGAAAAATACAAAAAGATTGGTTTCTTTATTCCATTATTTTTTCTTTGTTTTATTATAAAAATTAAAAATTAAAAAAATTTTACAAAATTAAAAATCGTTAAAAACATAAAAACCAGAAAAGCATAAAAAAATACGAAACTAAATCATAAAAAATTTAATAGATAAAAAATTCCACAAAAATTAAGGTAGTTTGATTGAAGAATCCCTTTTTTATCTCATTGTTTGTCATTGATTTAAAGAACCATCGTGATTTGTAGCCTCCCTGAGTTCGATCCTGTACGCTATATAGGTAAATAAATAACAAACTTCTCTTGCTTACATTTCATTGGTTTATTTAGGCTTGAGAGTTAAATAAATTTTTTGTTGAGGGATATTTAGGGTTACATCGACACTTGATTAATTCAAAAAAATTAAACCCCTGAGAATCTTTACTCAATAGGCTAACATATATATACATATATACAACCCCCCTGTACTTATCTCAAACTATGTCCTCATAGAGATCAAAGAGCGAAAATGAAGACTGATAAATCCTTTATTTATCATATTATTTATTTATTATTACCTCTTTAGATTAAACTCTCTAATATAATTAATAAACAAATAATCTCAATTTCAAATAAATCTCTGTAATTAATTACATTAATTATTGTCTTCTTAATAATTTATCTCAATATTGTATATCCATACCTATATTGTGTCTATGTTTTATGTGTTTATTTATTTATTAAAAATCCAACAAAAATTAGGTTAATATTGTAGTTAATTAATTTAACATTAAGTATAAAATATACAAAAAATAATAAGAAAATAAAATAAAATAAGTGTTTTTAAAACCTTAAAAATATTTTAAAAACATTACTATGCATATAGGATGTTTTCCCTCTTTGAATTCTACATGAAAGTTGTAGATCTCATCGAGATGTACAACTTTCATGTTAAACACTTTTTAATTTGGACCCTCTAACCATTTTATTTATATTTTATTATGTTCTATTTTTTTTCTATCTTTCTCATTGGGCCACGTGGTGCAATCCCCTGCAGCCACGTGAACCACCCCTTTACTTTCCTTCGCATTCATCTGAGATATCCTGATAATTGGATCAGATGGTCCTGTTTCACTCCAACCCGCCTCATTCCTAGCCTCTTGATATGATGATCAAGTGGTCCATATTCTTCCACGTGCACTTAATCAAGGCTTGTTGGATCTCAGTCCAACAACATCTGATTGTCGCTAATCTCTAGCTACATCCTCCAACGGGTGCGAGCGAGGAGTAATCTCCCAATTTCCTTTTATTTCCTCAACCATTCCAGCCAAACTCCTGATCTTCTTAAGCCACCTTCCTCTTCCTCTAACTCCCCTTATCCAGACTATCACCTAACCTTCTAAACTCTAACTTAACCTTTGGTGGATGATACCACAACCTGGAGGTGTAACCTCCGACACCATTCCTCTTCAAATCCTCCATCACCAGCACAAAATCAGGCGTCTACCTTTACGTGAAGCACTCCCTAGCGATCCCCCCTTCATCATAACATGCTGAAGTTGGTTTAAAGTGCGATAATGGGCTCTGCAACCATTGGCAACCCATCTACAGAAGTGGTACACCTCTCTTCAAGCGACTATTCAAACTTCTCACCATGGCTGTTGATGAATCCACGATTCATCGCCTTTATTCTTTTATTTTAGCCTCTTTTCCTTAGTCAAATACTGTAATTACCCCCTAATTCCATCAAATTACCATTTTGCATGCATTTGCTAAATTGCATTTTTAACACTTTTTGTACATAAATAAAAGAATAAAGAAGAAAATAAAAAGAAAGGCGGTATTTATGCAGAAAATACAGACTCACCCGAACCCCGAGAGAAGGTCAAGACTTGGCCTGATCGACCAGGAATAAAGTCGGGGGAGATAGGGTCTTCTATCAGAAAATCCAAAAATATTTTGTGGATATTTTTCATGTATATTTGTACAAAACTTACCGTATTTTATTTGTAAATAATTTGATCTCAAATCAAATTTTTTTGTAAACAAAAGTTGTAAATAAAAATATGTTGTTAAAATAAAAATATTTGTAAATTAAAATAATGTATATATTGCAATTAATTACACCCAAAAAAAGCCGCAAAGCAATAATTGAAACATCAATTCTGGCTCCATACGAGCTCAAATTGAACCAAACTCACTTCCATCATACTCTAAATTAAATTATCTTTCAAATGGCCGTGGTTTCATAATTTTTGGAGTTACGGTTAAAAAGTCAGTTTTCTGGGGTGTTTTATGAAATTTTCCCATATACTTGTTGTATATATTTTATTTATATTTATTTTTGCACATAATGTATAAATTGTAAATATTATTTTTATTAAAAATAAAATTAAAAATTAAAAAAATCTTTTATAAAAAATTATTTCCTTATTTGTACCTATGTATATTGTATTATATGTGTATAACGTGTGTATACAACTAACTTCCTTTTGTAAAAACCACTAAAAAATTAATTATCTAACATTATTTCATTAATTTAATTTCGAAATTTATATTCAATTATTTAATTTATTGGATTTATGTGAATTAATTGATTAAATAACCTACCAATTTTATAAGATTTGATTTTATTCCTTTAATGGCCATCATTAAGGGGCCAATTCATTTTTGGAAATTATTTAATTTATTTAGTTAATTTAATTCCAAATTTCGTAATTAAATAATTAATTATTTTATTTATTTAATTTTTTTTAATTAGCCAATAATAACTTTCCTTGTTTGTATAGACCTTCCTATTTTTTTTCTTCTCTTTTTATTGGCTCCTTCCTCCCTCATTCACACTTGATTGATCTTTGGCGGAGAGGAGCCCGATCTCCGAGCGTCGTCTTGTTGAAGAAGGGTGCTTAGCCTCCGAGCCGTCCGGTGACAGCGTGTTGGCCCTCGTCGAGGCCATCATAGCATTTCCAACCCCAAGGTGAGATCCAATTTTATTTCTCGTCATTTTTCCTAGGTAAAATCGTAGGTTTAGTTTGTGCGTAGATGCAGTGATTAGTTTTTAGATTAAAAAAATCAATTTCACCCTTTTTGATCCGACACCGAAATTTTCGCCTCATCTCGCGATCTCCACATTTCTTTTTCTACCTCACGCAACCTTCCACCTCCGACCACGCACGGTGGTCGGAGACATTGATCTATCTCTCATTTCGTGGATCCATCTCATTCACACATCCCATTTTTTGTGTATAAATAAAAAAATAAAAAACATATAATTGTTTTTATTGCTCTGACATTGATTTTTGCAGGAAAATTTTAAAAAATTATTTTTTTCTTCTATTTCTAACTTCTGTTTTGCAGGAAAAAAATATAAAAAAAACTTTTCCTTTTATTATATTTCCTGTTTACAGAATTAAAAAAATAAAAAAAATAAAAAAAGCGCATGTTCTGTCCTACACGGCCCACTGCCCCAGGCACATCGACGCCGATCGCCACCCCCTGTGCACGGCTACGCACCGCCGTGAGCTGGGGACCTCCGCCCAGCAGCCACCCCGCGGTGCAGCAGTGCCTCCGTCTTCCCACGACGCCTCCCCCAACTACGGCTCCCTACGCCCTCCAGCCTCCAGATTTGTGCCGCCCCTGCGAGGCGGGTTAGCCCCCACCTGATCTCCGATTGCACCTGAACGCCGACCCATCTCCACCTCAGCGCGCCACCGCTCCAGGCGCGGCCACGCGCCGCCGCCCGATCAGCCCCCCGCGTACGCCGCCGACCGTGCAACTCCGCCAACCAGCCCGCGCCCCCGCGTGCGGCCTGCCCCCTCGCCTTCGCTCCATCGCCACCGTCGCGAGGCAACCCCCGTGCGACCTCCATCGCCCTGCATGCGCCACGTATCTCCCCCTGCTTGAAGACGGCGTCGGTCCTTTCTCTCCTTTTGTTGGTGTTGAAGAAACAACAAAGAACACTATAGTTGGCTTTAGGATTATTAAAATATTTGGCAAAATTGTAAGGAAATCCTTCAAGGTTATTTAAATAACAGAAACGCCCCTGCTCTAGAAGGTCATGTGCTTGGCACATGTTTATTGGGTAACTTGCACGATTTTCCCTCTCATTTTATCTCCGTTGTTTATTCCGTGCAAAATTCTGAATAATTGGACTTTGGTCCTTGCTTTTCCAGAATTGAACTTTCTTGATCATTTCATTGAAATAAATGTTTTTATTAGTCGAAAAAGTTTGCAAAAATTTGAATAAGCTCTTACTGTACTGTACTCCATTGTGTAAAATTTTCATAGCATTTTGATTTTATTTGATATATTTTAAAAAAACAATGTTTTTTCCTTATTTGAACTTTGAAAATTCATAAAAATTCGCAAATTAGCATAAAAATTGCACAAAAGTTTTTGTAACTGAATTTTGTTGTGCTTTATTTTCTGACCATTTTTTGTGAATTTTCACTTTATAAAACTCCAAAAAGTTGCAAAATATGAAAAATCAAAAAAATTGTAGAAAAATCAAAAAATTTCTTATTGTAGATATTGCTTTCTAGTTTCTTTTAAAAATAAGTTTCAGGGATTTTGAGCACTTAAAGGATTTTTAACTTGCAAAATACTCCTACCTGTGCACTGTTTCACTTGTTTTGCACAGTTTCATTTTCATAAAATCACAAAAACATCAGAAAATTTCGAAAAAAATATCAAAAATATTTTTAATAATATAAAAAACAAAAACATTTCCTTTTCAATTTTCTGAGCATTTTTGACCTTTTTAAAAATACAAAAATAGTGTGGTGTGTGTGTTTTTATTCCTTTGTTCCTCTTTTAAAAATTAAAAAAAAATAAAAATTAAAAAACAACTAAAAATTCACTTCTGAAAATTGACTACTTAGTTTTTCAAACATGCTCCTTGTATTCGACCCTAGTCGCTATACCAGGTAAAAAGAATAGCAAAATCTGCTTACATTATTTTTATTGATTTATTTATTTTGAGTGGTTTAAAAATATTTCTCGATTGACTACGCTTGGTGATTTGGGTCACAAAGACCATTGTTCATTTACATAACCCGAGTCTCAGGCACGTCATCAGAATGGCGCCGTTGCCGGGGAGCACGACTTTGTAGTCATTTTTTTTATTTTGTCTCTATATATTATAATTGTTTTCTGACCTTCTCTCTCTGATTTTTGTGCGAGGTACTGTTTAGACGACTTGGAGTTTACTTTTTGAGGATCCGCACAGAGCATGGAATTGAAGAAGAAATTTAGTTTTTGAGAGAGAACAAAAATTTGTGTAATAATTTTAGACTTTGGACTTGTGAACATGGACTATTTATTCGGGGTATGTTTCATCAACTGCCAGTGCACTTGGGGGACCTCACCGTTGTTTTTAGCCGGTTTTGTTTTCTCGTATTTTTATTTTATTTTTGATTCACGCAGAATTTGGCCCCTAGACTTAGGATTTTTATATTGAATGTGACGTAATTGATTAAGTTACCAGCCTAGTTATATGCCTGCACCTATAGATCGATAACTGGACTTAATTAATTAAATCACAAAGAAAAATCTAATCTAAGCTACCTGAGAGGTCATGGGCCGCTAGAGGCCGTATACAACGCTGGCAGGATCCGTTGTGGCGGACACTGATCGGCATCAGAGACCGGACTCCGACCTCTCTTGTTGACTTATTAGCTACTGTGGTTCACGTGTAGAAATCTTTTGCCTAAGGCTGTTTTCTTCGTGCATCATATAGGTAATTTAAATTTCTGTATTTAAATTTTTGCGAGGATCATATTGCATGTAGAGTGCTGGAGTAAGGTACGTATTTTTCTATCTCTGCATGCATCATCATTTTTGACCGTGCATTCGCTTTTTCGACTTCCTCCCCCTGTTTTCGACTCAAATTAATTAAAGAGGAAATCGGAAAACTCCTTAGACGTTCTTTTTTGAAAAAAATAAAAAAAATAGAAAATCAAAATTTAAAAAATTGGGACTGCTAATTGAACTTGACCATTAAAATCAAACGTAATTAATTCATATCATTGTTTTGGGAGAGCAATCCCCTCATTGTTTGCGCTTTTAATTGCTCGCGTACACACTAAGGAGTAGTGCCCAAATCCTATTCAAGCCTCCTAAGTATTTGTACAACTTTTGTTGATCACCTAACTCTAAAATTGAAAAGATAAAAGGCCAAATCTCACGGTCTTTACTTTGTGTTGAGTTGGTGAACTGGGGATTTGCTTTGTGTTTTGTATGTCATTGGTGTGAGTCGGTTACGATCATTCTTCTATCATTGGCAGTCACCTTCTGTCTCTATTCCACCCTCCCTCCCTTCTATCTCTCTCTTCGTTCCCGCCTTCTCTTTCTTTAACTCCCTTCTATCCATCCCTCCCTTCTATCTCTCACCCTCTCTCTTCTTTCCCATCTTCTATATCTCTTTCTACTCTCTCACCCTCCCTCCCTTCATTTCCTTCTCTTCATGATGGGTCGCATTCCATTCCAGCCGTATTTTGCGGCTTCCACATTTCATACCCACCATGCCCGCCCACTCTCTTGGGAGGTCGGAACCCCGTCCGATATCCCATCTTCTCTCTATCCACCCTCCCATTCGGGACATGCTGTGAGTGAAGCCCGAGGAGACCAGATTTACCAAATACGACACACAGGTGTTCACCTTTCTGAGATGAGAGTGCATTCCATAGGCGATCATATGGTGCAGTTGCGTGCTTTAGATGACTTCTATCCTAGGATGATGGATGAGAACCAAGATCAGGAAGCACAGTCCGCTTCTACTTTGAGACCATTCGTCCTGGATTTAGAGTTAATTGATATACTACCGAAATTCTTTGGGGAAGTGCACGAGGAACCATATTTGCATATCGATGAGTTTGAGGATATTTGTAGATCACGATCATATTCGGATATCACTTCTGAGGACATGATGCTTATTACCTTCACATTTACACTTCAGAGTAGAGCCAAGAGTTGGCACAGACGATTGGGAAGGAAGATTGCTACTTGGGGAGATTTACGATCGTTATTTTTGCAGAAATTTTACCCCCAATGTAAAGAAGAGATGATGAGGTCGTATATTCGTGATTTTCAGTTAACCCCCAGTTTCCATTGATAGATTCATGATTGAGGTTACGAGAGCTTTTGAGGTGATTTCCGGATCATGGATTTTCGATGACTGACCTTATCCATATCGCCATGAGGGGGAGGACCGCAGAGTAGATTTCATATGTCATTACCTCGTGTGGTGGTTCACACCACAGTCCTGACCTAGATTTAGTTGAGACCATCTTGGATTCACTTTCGGACACTCCATATTCACAAGATGATTTATTTAGGACAACACATGAGGAAGTGATGACAATAGTTGAGTGTATGATGCATCATTCTGATTCAAACATCACACACCGATCAGAGGATATGGATGCTGATACTTTTCATATGACAGATGTGTTGCCTATTGTTGTGAGTTCCCAGAGCCGGACATTGATTGAGGACCAAATGGATTTACAGTCAGATTTTGAGCCAGTCCTGCTCTTTCACGTAGACGATTCATCAATTCTAGATCTGCTAGGATCACAAGAGATAGAGGAGGAACCCACATCTCAGCCATCCTCTGATTTAGTGTCTTGTCATCAGGAGATATTCTCAAATTCGGAGATATACTTGGATTCATCTCAGCAGAGAGAGCTTGATGAGGGACCGATTTTGGATTTTACAGACCTTGATAATCTCGTATTTGAGCCTTGTGTCCTCCCATTTGATGAGGTCGATACATTATTGGAGGACATGACATTTGACAGCATTGATCCCCAATTCCCTGATGATTCAGCATTACTCCCCGAGGGTTATCTGCGGGAGGATGCCATAGATCATATGCACTCGATTTCACTTTCTGAGAGTGCATCCGATATGTCGGATCATGAGACCGAGTATTTTGATATTTCTAATAATGAGTTTGAGGTTTCTCTCCTTGACGACCCTCGCGAGGATGACCCGATCTTTGAGGTATTCGATGATTTCACTGATTTGTCTACATCCCATACATCGGATATCTGCCTTTATAGTGAGTCTCCTGATCATGATCTTCCATATCAATTCGAGACGGTGATTGGCGTGGAGGATTCACTGACAGATCCTTCCTTCTCCACGTTTGACTTCTTCGGCTCTACCCTTTTACTCCATACAGATCTTGAGCCGACGATTTCTTTTGTGCTATCGGAGCCTGATTTCATCTTCTCATATCTTGACCCGGTAGCAGCCACCTGCTTGATTGATTACCTAGGTGTTATTATTTACTCGATTGACCTCGTTGTTGTTCTCCCACCGAGACGACAACAACAGTACGGTATTCGCATTACAGATGCTGTCCTGAACCTTGATACTGCGTTGTCCTAACATTTGCGCCCAGCTAGGGGTGTAAACTCTAGCGCTTGTTGAGAGGCACTTCAACATTGATCACTGTTATATAGATCCATCTATCCATATCATACATTCTTTCTGTCTTATACCCCATCTCCATCTCACGATCATTCCATACTTAGGGTGTACTTTACCCTAAGTATAGGAGGGTGTTAGAATTGTGATTGTTCTTTTGATTCTTTTTACCTCTGTTTTGCTGCCTATACTTGGGGATATTTTACCCTAAGTATAGGGGAGGTAGACTTTGTACATTCTACTCCTCGGTTTTCCCCTTGTGTACAGTCTTCTATACTTAGGATTACTTGATCCTAAGTATAGGGGGATCACTGACTCCTATTGATTTTATTCTTTAAGTCGTCGTTGTAGTATACTTGTCTTTTCACTTTTCTATACAAAGCACAAGTTATATCTTTCTTTCCAGCTCTTTGATCACTATGAGGACATAGTTCGAGCTAAGTATAGGGGGTGTCGTATATATTGTATATACTTTAGCCATAACTCGTACTTGCATATTTATTTAATATGGCTAAAACACTATATAAACACTCTAAAAAAACTAAAAAAATACTAATAAAAAGATGCAGACATTTCCTCAAAATTCTTTTTGTACATACTGATTAATAAATCAGGTAAAATATTTTGAAAAGTATTTTGAAAGTAGTTTGAAAATCTATTTGAAAAATCTTTTAAAAACTATTTGAAAAATGTTTGAAAAATATTTTCAACCTTTGTAAAAATATGTTGGTTTGTAAAAATTTTTCTCTTTGTGTGAAATAAAATTATTTTGTAAAAACTATTTGCAAATGTTTTGGAAAAATGGTTGAAAATTTATTTTGAGAATCTATATATACTGTTGAAAAATGTTTGCAAAATAGTCTTCAAATGTGTGTAAATGTTTGTAAAATTGTGTGAAAAATTAATTTGGACTATAGTTTTTAAAATTCTTTGTAAAATTATTTTCAAATAAATTTGAGGAGTATATGCATCACAATAAAAAAATGAATAAAATAAAAATTAAAAAATCCAACCGTGTATATACCTGTATAAATTACTCAAGTTGTAAATCCTTTCATCTTTTTTTCGTAATTAATCAACTCGCTCTTGTGTAAATATGTATCTTTTCCCTTATTAAAAAATTTCTTGTATATATTTGTATATATTACTAACTATTTGCCTTAAAAACTTTTTGCATATGGATCATCCTTTTTCAAAAATCCATAAAAATTTCAAAATTTTGAAAATTGTTTCACAAAAAATCTTTTTGTTTTGTTTTCTTTGCATGTACATATTTTCTTGCATTTGCATGAACATTTTTCAGGATGATCTTGACATATAAACTATGTCTGGTATAAATTTGAAGAATAGAGCTTAGTTGGACCTTAATGCAGTTAATTTCTGAGGAACCTTATAAGATTTGGAGTTAATACTTTTCAAGTCCTAGTGACTTAATTCTTTGAGTCCATAAGACTATGTTCACATGTCATCTTGATAAGTCTAAGTAGAATATTTAACAACACATGCATGATTCTTTCAGACCGTGGCTTACCTTGGACAATGCACTTTACACGTAGCTCTTCATGGAGGAGGTAGTGAGGGAGCAGAGCTCCATACTAAATAATCTAAAGGTCCGGCAGAGCTCCATACTACATTTTTATGAAGATAAGTTTAAAAGTCAACATTGTTCTAACTTCTTTCCTTTTTCTTTTCTTTATTTTTATTTTCACTTATTTTCCAAAAAGTATTTGCTAAGGGACTAGCAAAGGTAAAGTATAGGGGAATGATGAATCCACGATTCATCGCCTTTATTCTTTTATTTTAGCCTCTTTTCCTTAGTCAAATACCTGTAATTACCCACTAATTCCATCAAATTACCATTTTGCATGCATTTCCTAAAATTGCATTTTTAACACTTTTTGTACATAAATAAAAGAATAAAGAAGAAAAGAAAAAGAAAGGCGGTATTTATGCAATAAATATAGACTGACTCGAACCCCGAGAGAAGGTCAAGACTTGACCTGATCGACCAGGAATAAAGTAGGGGGAGATAGGGTCTTATGTCAGAAAATCCAAAAATATTTTGTGAATATTTTTCATGTATATTTATACAAAACTTACCGTATTTTATTTGTACATAATTTAATCTCAAACCAATTATTTTTGTAAACAAAAGTTGTGAAAAAAATATGTTGTAAATAATAAAAATATTTGTAAATTAAAATATTATATATATTGCAAATAATTACACCCAGAAAAAGCCACAAAGCGATAATTGAAACATCAATTCCAGCTCCATACGAGTTCAAATTGAACCAAACTCACTTCCATCATACTCTAAATTAAAATATCTTTCAAATGGATATGGTTTCATAATTATTGGAGTAACGGTTAAAAAAGTCGGTTTTCTGGGGTATTTTGTGCAATTTTCCCCATATACTTGTTATATATATTTTATTTATATTTATTTTTGCACATAATATATAAATTGTAAATATTATTTTTACTAAAAATAAAATTAAAATTAAAAATTAAAAAAATCTTTTATAAATGTTATTTCCTTATTTGTACCTTTGTATATTGTACTATATGTGTATAACATCTGTATACAACTAACTTCCTTTTATAAAAACAACCAAAAAATAATTATCTAACATTATTTAATTAATTTAATTTAATTCCGAAATTTATATTCAATTATTTAATTTATTGAATTTATGTGAATTAATTGATTTAATAACCTACCAATTTTATAAGATTTGATTTTATTCCTTTGATGGCCATCATTATGGTGGCCAATTCATTTTTGGAAATTATTTAATTTATTTAATAAATTTCATTCCGAATTTCATAATTAAATAGTTAATTATTTTATTTATTTAATTATTTTATTTAATTAGCCAATAATCACTTTCCTTGTTTGTATAGACCTTCCTCTTTTGTTTTCCTTCTCTTTTTATTGGCTCCTTCCTCCCTCATTCACACTTGATCGATCTTTTTTGGTAGAGAGGAGCCCGATCTCCGAGCGTCGTCTTGTTGAAGAAGGGTGCTTAGCCTCCGAGCCGTCTGGTGACAGCGTGTCGGCCCTCGTCGAGGCCATCAAAGCATTTCCGAACCCCAAGGGGAGATCCAATTTATTTCTCATCATTTTTCCTAGGTAAAATCGTAGGTCTAGTTTTTTCGTAGATGCAGTGATTAGTTTTTAGACTAAAAAATCAATTTCACACTTTTCGATCCGACACCGAAATTTCGCCTCATCTCGCGCTCTCCACATTTCTTTTTCTACCTCACGCAACCTTCCACCTCCGACCACGCACGATGGTCGGAGACACGAATCTATCTCACATTTCGTGGATCCATCTCATTCACACATCCCATTTTTTGTGTATAAATACAAAAATTTAAAAAAACATATAATTGTTTTTCTTGGTTCCTCTGACATTGATTTTTGCAGGAAAACTAAAAAAAATATTTTTATTTTTTTCTTCTATCTCTAACTGCTGTTTTGCAGGAAACAAATTAAAAAACTTTTCCTTTTATTATATTTTCTGTTTATAGAATTAAAAAAATAAAAAAGCGCAGGTTTTGTCCTACGCGGCCTGCTGCCCCAGGCACATTGATGCTGATCGCTGCCCCCTGTACGCGGCTCCGCCCCGCCGTGCGCTGGGTTCCTCCTCCCAGCAGCCACCCCGCGGCGCAGCAGCGCCTCCATCTTCCGACGGTGCCCCACGACTTCAGCTCCCCACGCCCTCCAGCCTCCAGATATGCGCTGCCCCCGCGAGGCGGGTTAGCCCTTACCTAATCTCCGACTGCACAAGAATGTCGGCCCATCTCCACCTCCGCGTGCCGTTGCTCCAGGCACGGCCGTGTGCCGCCGCCTGATCAGCCCCCCACGCACGCCGCCGAGCGTGCGACTCCACCAACCAGCCTGCGCCCTCACGCGCAGCCTGCCCCCTTGCCTCCGCTCCATCGCCACCGCCGCGAGGCAGCCCCCGTACGGCCTCCATCGCCCTGCACGTGCCACGTATCTCCCCCTGCTTGAAGATGGCGGCGGTCCTTTCTCTCCTCTTGTTGGTATTGAAGAAACAACGAAGAACCCTAGGGCTGGCTTTAGGATTATTAAAATATTTGGCAAAATTGCAAAGAAGTCCTTCAAGGTTATTTAAATAATAGAAACGCCCCTGCTCCAGAAGGTCATGTGCTTGGCACATGCTTATTGGGTAACTTGCATGATTTTCCCTCTCATTTATCTCTGTTGTTTATGTCGTACAAAACTCTGAATAATTGCACTTTGGTCCTTGCTTTTCCAGAATTGAACTTCCTTGATCATTTCATTGAAATAAATGTTTTTATTAGTCGAAAAATTTTGCAAAAATTTGAATAAGCTCCTGCTGTAGTGTACTCCATTATGTAAAATTTTCATAGCATTTTGATTTTATTTGATATATTTAAAAAATCAAAAACAATGTTTTTTTTCCCTATTAGAACTTTAAAAATTCATAAAAATTCGCAAAATAGCTTAAAAATTCCCCAAAATTTGTTTAGATGTATTTTGTTGTGCTTTATTTTCTGACCATTGTTTGTGAATTTTCACTTTATAAAACTCCATAAATTGCAAAATACGAAAAATCTTACAAAAATTGTAGAAAATTGTAGAAAAATCCAAAAATTTTGATTTCAGTTTCTAATTGTAGATATTGCTTTCTAGTTTCTTTTAAAAATTAGTTTCAGGGTTTGTTAGCACTTAAAGGATTTTTAACTTGCAAAATACTCCTTCTTGTGCACTGTTTCACTTGTTTTGCATTGTTTCATTTTTATAAAATCACAAAAACATCAGAAAATTGCAAAAAAATACCAAAAATATTTTAAAATAATATAAAACACAAAAACATTTCCTTTTCAATTTTCTGAGCATTTTTGACCTTTTTAAAAGATAAAAAATAATGTGGTGTGTGTATTTTTATTCCTTTGTTCCTCTTTTAAAAATTAAAAAAAAATAAAAATTCAAAAACCACTAAAAATTCACTTCTAAAAATTGACTACTTAGTTTTTCAAACGTGCTCCTTGTGTTCGACCCTGGTTGCTGTACCAGGTAAAAAGAATAGCGAAAGCCGCTTACATTGTTTTTATTGATTTATTTATTTTGAGTGGTTTAAAAATATTTCTCGATTGATCGCGTTTGGTGATTTGGTTCACAATGACCATTGTTTATTTACATACTTAACCCGAGTCTCAGGTGCGTCATCAACTGTGCGAGTGAAGTGATGACCCGAGGATGTTTGGGTCTCATCCCAAGCCAAATTCGTCCACTGACATGTCTTCTTCAAGGTTAGATCCATTAGGTTTTATTTTCCATTCGATTTCTTTGATTTTTCACAGCATTTAAAATTCATCTCTTCGACACATAGTAGTTCTCTGACCTTCACCATGATCCATCATCCACGCTGGAGGTCTTGTTCTTCATACTTCCTGTTCTAACATCCCCTCCACCTCTATCCTCCTTCTCCAGCAATGGTGAATAACTCACAAGTCCTCACCTTCTTCACTTACGTCAGACCTCCATTCCACCACTTACCTCACGCACACAATTAGCTATACTTAGATTATTGTATTATAACATCTAAAGATGATGGAGGAAATCAATGGTCGGATATTGGAGGGAGCTCCGATCTGGAGCTCTACCTCAGATGACCAGATTTCGTCAGCCACATTTAGATGTTCCTACATCTTCACCGACCATCCATCGTCTTCGTGATAAGATTAAGCATCTTCCTTGACCTTCATGAGAAGCACAATATCACGGAGGAGGTGGTAGTGTCTTGCCAGAGTCTATTCCTCAATGCCGTGAGTCAGATGAGATGGCAGAGAGACAGGTGTACAAATACCATTAGATTACCCAATTGGGGATAATCTAACAAATCTATTTCAGCCACGACAACTCTATCTACCCTGCAGCTTCATACATCATCATTCCTACAGCCGAAGCACAGGCGCTCCACATGTGGCCCTAGCCGTGCGTGCCTCACACATGCGACTCTAGGCAAATTGCAATGCCACCTTGCTATCTTATGAATATTACAAAAATACCCAACGTAGGGGGGCTAATAGTAAATTGATTAGAAGGCTTTCATTGTTTACATTTTAGTCCCTTCAGGGACATGCTTGTAAGGATTTTTGTTATTTTTATTCCAGTTTTGTTACAGTTGTGCCCCTACATACAATATTTGAATAACTTGAGCATATGATATAAATTTGATGTGAATTAAATTTCATTGTGAATCTGATTTAATTCCCTTTAATTTGATATATTTGATTCTCTGATTTGATGTTCAAATAATAATCTATATATCAGAGTTGAGTTATGTGCTATTTTTCATATCAATTGTCATTCAGCTTATAATTATTTCATCAAATAGGATCCTGATCTTTCCGCTAATTATTGCTCTAGTTTGACAAGTAAATTTATGGCATAAATTATGTACATGTATGCATGTGTTTATTTAATTTGCTATGTTCATCCTGTCATTCATTTGACTTGCATAAAAATGTATTAAAAAATGCATTCTCTCTTTTGCATTATATCATTATGTGATATGTATTACATTGCATTCTTGTTCATTGACCTAGATAAATTATAATATTGATGATTAATTAATTATATTAATAGCTTGTGTCCCTATGTTTGACCTTTGACTTGCCCAGGTATAAATTAAAGACGAGACCTATTCACAAAGACAATCAATTCGGTTTAGATCGATTGCTAATTGACCGTACTACAAGAGTAATTAATTGACAATGCTGATTTAGTAATTCATCAAAGACAACTCGTGCTAAGTATACAAAAACTTAAACTACAACGATTGAAAGAATAAGAAGTTGATCGTCCCCCTATACTTAGGGTTAACTAATCCTAAGTATAGCAGACTGTACACAGAGTGGGGAGTATCGATAATTAGAATGTATGAAATCATCAACTTGGCCTGTCTCCCCCCATACTTAGGGTAAAGATGTTATGAGTATAGAAAAGAATTATCAACAAGCTGGGAGATTGGTGAGGGATCAAACAATGAACACTCGAATCACTCATCCCACATGTAGTTAGGATGAAGAATATCCTAAGTATAGCAGTGATGAAATGGACGAGTGAATAAATGGTAGAGGAAAGAATAGAAAAAGAAATGAAAAGAAGAAAAGAAGAAAAGAAGAAAAACATGTGATATTTTTGGGTTTTTAGTTGGTTGATATTTCTGCTTTGGGGAATCATTCTTGATATATCACATTAACTGAATCGACAACGGATAGAAAAGTGCCATGCTCAAGGTATCAATTCAACAACTGTCCGCTGACCACGAATGGCTGTGCAGTAGATGACAAGCATGATATGATAGAGATACCATTGTTACACACATTTTTCACGATGAATGGTCCTGGCATTTTCTCTCTAGCTTGCCTGGAAATAAATTCAACTTTGCATCAAACAACCACACCAGCTCGAAAGTCTTTCTTTTGATATGTTTTTCATGCCATCTCTTGACTTCCTCTTTATACATAAGGATATTGTAATATGTAGAATCTAGGAATTCTAATAGTCTGTTCAGGTCGATCTTTCTATTCTTACAGGCTTTCTCTCCATCTAGATTGTATACATTGATTACCCATAATGATTTATGAATGAGCTCGATGGGCAAATGACATGACTTGCCATACATCTTGTGATAGGGAGACATTCCTAAAGGAGACTTGTACGCCATACATCTGGTGATAGGGAGTTATTCCTAAAGAAGAACCAAGTCAAGCAACTGTGACAAGTTCTTTCTAATAGGATGCACAAGCTTATGCAATATCATCTTGATCTCCTTGTTTAAACATTCTGCCAACCCATTAATCTGTAGGTGGTAAGGAGATGCAACGCGACGTTCAATGCGACACTCCTTTGTCAGCTTCTTGACCTCTTTGTTAACGAAATGACTTCCTGAATTGGATATCAGAATCTTTGGTATCCCGAACCATGAAATGATGTTATCTTTGAGAAATAACTAACAGTGTGACTGTTCACAACTCGAGTGGGGATATGCTTCATCCATCGTCTGATTTAATCGAGAGCAAGCAAGATGTACTTGAAACCCTGGCTATTCGGAAACATGTCCATGAAATCGATACCCCATGCACCAA
Organism: Ottelia alismoides; assembly: GCA_037367405.1. NCBI lineage: Eukaryota > Viridiplantae > Streptophyta > Magnoliopsida > Alismatales > Hydrocharitaceae > Ottelia > Ottelia alismoides. The sequence continues at coordinate 1,748,039 of JAZKJV010007963.1, read as the reverse complement.
ATATGTCTCATATCTGAATGTTCTTGAGAGTCATGGTGTCTCTGGAACTGATGGTGTTGCCCATCTTTTGGCAGTAAGTACAACCTTTTACATATTCAGTAGCATCTTTAAAAAGAGTTGACCACCAGAGGCCGCATTGATGAACTTTTGTCGCCGTTCGCTTTCCTGAATGGTGTCCTCCAGATTCTAACTTATGACAATCATTCAATACACTTGTATACTCCTTAGGAATGCACCTTAGCAAGATACAATTTTACCCTCTTGAAACAAGTATGGATCCTCCCATTGGTAAAAATGAATCTCGGACATGAACTTGTCCACTTTCATCTTTGGTCAGTCTTATGGAACATCCTTGGAGACAAGGTAGTTTACGATGTTAACGTACTAAGGGAGTGAGGTGTCTAACAATATCGTTTTTTGGGAAGGTTTCAGAAATTGGAATGGTGTTCTGCTTAAGAGTATCTAACTCAGTAATTCTGGAAAGGTGGTCTGCCACAACATTCTTGAATCAAGGATTATCTTGTATTTCCAAATCAACTCATGGAGTAGAAGAATCTAGCAAAGTAAGTGTGACTTTGCATCCTTCTTGCCTTACAAGTATCATATGGTGGAATGGTCATCATAGATAATATCCTTGGAACGGACCAGATGTGACCTGAATTTTTCCACCACAAACACTACTACTAGCAGCTCTTTCTCTGTGACCATGTAGTTTCTCTAGGCTTCATCCAGTGTTCTACTAGCATAATGAATCGCAAATGACCATCCATCCTATCTCTGTCCCAGCACTGCACAATGCTAATGGCACAATTAGAAGAATTCATTATGATCTCGAATGGAAGAGATCAATCTGTGGTTGTAGGACAAGAGCCTAGTTTATTATTTTTTTCTATTCATTAAAGGCATGGATCACTCTGTCATCTACAATAAAATCTATATCCTTTCCTAGAAGATCTGACATCTAAAACTTTGACGAACCTTCAATAAAAATGACATGCCCCAGAAATGACCGGACTTGTTTCAATGTAACAGGTGGCTCAAGTTTTGATATTACTTTTCCACCTTGGCCGGGTTGATCTCCATGCCTCGCTTGAAGACGATGTAAACCAAGACAATTCCCTCAGTCACTAGGAAGTGACTCTTCTCCCATGAGAGCACCAAATAGACTTTACAACATCGCTGAAGTACTCGTTATAGATATGTGAAATAGTGATTAAAGTTATCTCTGTATATAAAAAATCATCCATGAAAACCTTGAGAAAACTGCCCACCATGTCAGCAAATACGACCAACATACATCTCTGAAATGTAGCAGAGACATTAGACAGCCTGAATGGCATTCGTCTGAAAGTGTACGTCCCAAATGGACATGTGAAGGTGATCTTCTCTTGATATTCAAGGGTTGTTGCAACATGATTGTACCCAGAGCACCCTTCCAAGAAAAATAATCATTCCTTTGCAGCAATTCTTTTGACTATTTGTCAACGAAAGGCAAAGGGAAGTGATCTTTCTTGGTGGCTAGGTTCTGGCATCTGTAATTCATACAGACGTGCCAAGATGTCGGTACTCTAGTCGGAATCTCCTCTCCTTTGTCATTCATAAAGATTGTGATTCCGGATTTCTTACAGACTACTTGTAACAGACTAACCCATTTTGAGTCTGAGGTGGGATAGATAAAACCTGCATCGCACCACTTCATGATTTCTTTCATCACGACCTCTTGGAAGTTTGGGTTCAACTGACGTTAAACTTCATGGGAAGGCCTGTTGTCTTCTTCCACGTAAATGTGGTGCAAGCACAATGAATGACTTGCCCCATGGATATCTATAATCTTCCAGCCAATTGCCTTGCAGTTTCTTTCTAGAACCTCGAGCAAGCGAGATTCCTAGTCCTCGATCAGCTGAGAATTGATGATAATCAAGAACATGTTCTGCTCGCTCGCAAGGAGGGAATAGTTCATACGATGGTAATGTTTTTATCTCTGGAGGTGTCTGAATTCGCTCTGTGGCGACTTCAACCACTGTGGTAAGTGTCTACTCTATCGACTCTATGCTATCCACCTTAATTGTTTACGGCTCAGAATACAAGACGTCAGAAAGATCGGGAAGGATTTAATATTTCTCTAATGGGGATGTATTGGTTTCAACCTGCTCAGTTAGCTCATCAATGAGGATCTCATCCTCGAGGACTGAGGGAAATTCGAATGTGCTTTCTAGAAACTCCTCCATGGAGAGGAATTCGTGGGTTTCTTTATCGTCCAAGAATAGTATCGTATCTCTGATTTCTGATAGAAAATCATAGTCTTCTATATCTTTCTGAATCTTCTCACTCTCATATGACACAGACTCTACGAGCTTCGGTACTTGGATCATTTCAATCAGGACCTTATCGCTGCTTGAGCGAAAAGTGATCTTTCGGTCATAGTCAACCACTACTTCAACTGTCCAAAGGAACTGCCATCCCTATTTATCGGGGTATGAAGTAAGGGAGTAGAGGTGTCCATATCCAGCACAATGAAGTCCATAGGGAATTGCATCCCTTATATCGTGAGAATGACATCCTCTAAAATTCTCCTTGATCACTTCACTAATGTGTCTACGAATTATAGAATCATTCTTGTTGATTTCAGCAAACCCAACCCAAATTCTTTGAGTAGTGACATGGGCATTAGGTTGATAGATGATCCGTTGTCAAGAAATGTTTTTGAAACTCTTGGTTGAACATCTTGCATTTGATGAGAGGCGCTCACATATCCTTCTTTTTGTTTGGGATGTTTCTGATAACATTAATAGTTGTCATGGTTAGAATGTGATTGACTGGTTTCTTGTGTCCTATCTTATGAAACTTAGTTGTATATGCCTCTTTTAGTACTTTCTTCATCGCAGGCATGCACTCCATGGCTTTTAGTAACAACATTTTTAGCACACTACGCTTTACAATAACTCCACAATGTTGGGATTAGACATGGTTGTTTTCAATTTTTTATTGTTTTTATGCATCGAGAATTGTTAAACGTAAGAATTTCAAGGTTTTAATTTAATAAATTAAAGTGCAATGTTGTTGTAACCTTAAAAATCCATCGACAAAAAATATTTGATTATTCACATCTCAAGCTTACAAACAAGAAAAGAGTGCAAGCAAGAAAAAGTGATTGCTATTTATTTACCCGTATAGCATACATGATCGAACTCAATGAAGCTACAGAAATCCTGGGGGTTATTCAATTCGATGAAGAATCAACGAAAACAAAAAGGAATTTCAAAGTAAACTATACTTGAATTTTGTGATTTTTTTGACTTTTGTGTTTATTTTATGATTTTTTTTGTAATTTTTTAATTATTTTTTGATTTTGTATTTTTTTAGAATTTTAATTGTTGTAAATGTTTTAATTTTTTAAAATAATAGAAAATAAAAACAAAGAAAAAGAAATACAAAAAAAGAAAAAAACTTTTTAGATTTTGGAGTATAACAAAAATAAACAGAAAATTCAAATAATTTATTTTAGGTTTCTGACATTTTCTAATGTTTTTATAATTTTTCTAGAATTTTTTAATTTTTTAAGGATTTAAAATAAATAAAAAACATGACAAGCAATAAACAGAAAACAATATTGATGTTTTTGGATTTTTAAAATATAAAATAAAGTTAAAAATGGATGAAAAATACATAAGTAGAAAGATGCATTTTAAAATTCTAGAAAGATTTTTATGATTTTTTTGGATTTTTTATGATTTTATATGAATTTTTGGGATTTTGAATGTTTTGTGATTTTTTGGTATTTATGAGAAATAATAATACAAATATTGTTCAAAAAATAAAATAAATAAAAAACAATCTGAATTTTTTTAGAGTTTGTGTAAAAAAATATTTTTTCTATCGATTTTTAAATTCAAATAGGGATCATTTTTGTAGTTTTTCAATTATAAAAATAATACAAATGAATAAAATGCAAATTAAAAATTAGCATGAGTAAGTGAGATTAACATGAAGTTAAGAAATTTTTGTGGAATTTTTAATGACGTTTTGCTATTTTTTTAATTCATTTTAACATGAAAAGTAAATGTAGATGCTCAGGAACCAATATGCAAAGAAAACTATTGTATGGACCAAATGGATAATACAACAAAAAAGGCAGGGCCAATATCCAATTTGTCCAAAAAATGCATGCGGTTGCACATGAGTTGCGCTTGATTGGACCTGCTTGTAATTATTTAATTTCCAGGGTTCAACTAATAATACATAAATGTTCGGCTCTTATTAGAATTTTCACAAAATATCATGTGTGACACATGTTGTTCAGTTCAAATAGGATTATGATGTAAAAAATAAAAAGCTGGGAAAGAAAAGCAATTTTTCAATAACACAGTCTAACACTTATACCAAGGGGACTTATTTGCAAAAAAGAAACGACAGGGGCTGGAGCGTAAAATTTATACCGATCCACGTGGTGCTTTGGACGATTGATTTGCATCAATGTTATGCTCCAACGACTACAGATTTGATGCTTGGTGGATTGCGAAGATTTGATCTGGAAGTACTATCCATGGCTGATATTTGGGGAAGAATCGACGATTGAGATACACCTGAGGCTTGTGTTCTTGATCGTGTGGCTCTGAAGCTATATGAAAGAACGGGTATGCAGGGCAACTCCAGCGAGTTTCAATTGGCTAGATCTCGACTCGTTCCTCCACCTTAAGGTCTCTACTCACTCCTGCAATGATCCTACACTAATTGATGGTGAAGATGAAGCTCGAAGACGTCCAGATGTGGATCTGGAGATCTAGAGGTTAAGCGATTGAAATGGAGCTCGGAGGGTTTCTCTGGCCATTTTTTTAGGAAAATAAGAGAAATGGTGAAGGAATGGGGGCCTCCGGCATGCGTGATCGGAGTGGAGGACTCAAGCTACGTACTGGATTGCGGTCTTCAAGTAGCTCCCACACACTCCCAATCGAAGAGGAGACACTCTATCACTGCTCCTCACTCTAGGAGTTCATCTCGGGCAAACATATGCTTCAATCACATCATGCGGTGACAAGTGATGATATGGAAATATAAATCAGCATAGGGTTCGGTCAGTTTTGAAATTCAAAAACAGAGCAAATCGAGGCAAATAAGATGGGATCATAGGTCTAGCGAGGAAGTCAGTTATGAGAGATAAAGAATCAACAAAGGGATCGATGCGATTTGATGAGAGAGGCGCACGTGAAAAATAAGCGAAGAAAGGGAAGGCACATGAAAATTTTAGAGTTAGGCATAGATTGGAGAGTTGACCCGAGTCAACGGTCCTGGGTTCATCCAATGGGAAGGAATGAAGAATAGGAAAAAATAGTCTACACGACAAAAAAATAATAAAATGTTAAATAAATTAGGTAAACAATAAAAAATGATTTTAATTAATATAAATAAAAAGTGTTCAAGATTAAATAAAGTTAATTTAGGTAATTTTCAATTCAATTAATTAAATAAGGTATATACAAGGGCTGAAATAAACAATATATGTTATATATATACACACACACTGCTATATTTACAACACCTTGATTTTTAATTAATTATTTTTACGAATATACATGTAATTTAATAATTTATTAATTTACCATATTTTATGAGGATGTTAATGATATTTTTGTTAGTTTTAAGGAATAAATTTATTAGCTTAAATAAATAATTATATTTACAATATATACATAGTGTTATATATACAATATATGCATGAGTTTATTTTGTTGAATTTTGATTTTATGATTTTTATTTAATTTTATACAAGTTAAATACAATATAGACAAATATATAGAAATACAATATATACAAAAATGCAAAGAAAATAATTATACAAATTATATACATATAAAATACATTTGTATAAATATACAATAATACCCCAAAAATCCACATTTCACACCTTGACTCTGAATTTTATGAACCACCTCTATTTTAAAGATTACTAAATTTTGAGTACAACGAAAGTGAGTTTATTAATTCTGAGTTTGGTGGAGAAGATATTGATTTGACAAGTTGAGCTTTGCGGCTTTTCAAAGTTACTATTTACACAATGTAAATTGGTTGTTTTTGCAATTATTTTTATTATTTACAAAAGATTTTTATGTACAATTTTCAAGAAAAAATCAATTGTGTTTGAGTTGAATTTCGATATAAATAAATTAATGAAAAGAATATGTTATATATACACAAATATACGAGTAATGAATGTACACAAATAGAACTTGATTTTCTGTATTTTTGGTTTCTAGGCCTTATCTCCCCCTAATTTATTCCTTCTCGATCAGGTCAAGATTTAGCCTTCTCTTAGGATCAGAGTTAGCTTGTATCTATTACATATATACATTCTTTGATTTTTTTTATTTTTTCTTTACTTATTTATTTTATATTAAAATAGTGATAGTATTTACACAAGAATTATGGTTAGTAAAAGAATAGATTTATTGATATTTATATATGTTTTATAAGGAATTTTAAGTTAAAATAAATTAAAAAAGATGATGAAATGCAGATTCATCATCCCCCTATGCTTTACCTTTGCTAGTCCTTTAACAAACATTTATTTGAAGAATAAGTGACTAAAAAAATGAAAATAATAAAGGAAAAATAAAGACTTAGAACAATATTGAGTATTAAACTTATCTTCATAAAATCAAAGTATGGAGTTCAGTTAGACCTTTGGATTGTTAGTTTAGGTGGAACATTAGTGGGAAACGAACTTGACACTCAACAACCTCTAAAAACCACACAACTCTGCTCAAGTCTCCTCAATATCCATGTCAGAATAAGTTAACTCAGAATAAGTGAACTCATACGTAAACCCTTATGACTAGGAATCTTTCTTGTAGAATGTAAGTGATATGTAGCTCTCCTCGGTTGAAGCGGTAAAAGTTAGTCTTCTCCAACATGGTGACCCTAATTCCTCAATCCAATAACACTTTCCTCAAGAAGCAGGGTATTTCCTTCTAAGTTTAGGTGCAACCAACTCAATAAGAGGAGGTGGAGAGAAGAATGGATGGTAGCCAGTGTATCTACCTATCCTAGGATGCCTAGCCCGTGTAGCCAAGTCATCCAGCTGCAGGCTCACAAATATCTGACTTTGAAGCTCAAGCTTGCTTATTGACTATACATCTATATACATACTCTAGCAAGCATTTTATTTTCAATCAGCTCTATGCATCTTTTTTTTTTTAGTTTTTGATTGTGCATTTTTATACAATGGTGCAGCATGTACATAAGGAGTTTTCCCTCTTGAGGCAATAGACTATCCCTCTTTTGAAGCTTTATTGCAACCCACATCATTCCATCATTGGACCTCATCGCTACTTAAGCGAGTTGGGGTACAATGGCCACAAATGTGTGACTTCTGATGTTTTCATTGGCTTGTGTCTCGTGCCGGCAAATCCAGCCCTCTACCACTTCAACTGAGGCGAGCAAAGTGTAAGTGCATGTGTGCAAGCTAGGTCATTCTCAACAAGAATCATGTGTTTTCTCTGAAGTATTCTACTTAAGCAGTCAAGATGACACCAAACTAATTCTTGTGGTTCCCAAAGAATTAAGTCTATAGACCTAAAGAATCTCAATTCCATTTCCTATAAGGTTCCTTTGAAATTGTAGTGGATTAAGCTGCAACTGAGCTCCATTCTTCGATTTTAATCCAGACTAGTTTAAATGGCAATACTATCATGAAAATGCACATGCAAATGCAAGAAATATATACAAAACATTTGTTTTGTTATTTTGAGAGAAAATAAAAGGAAGTAAAAGAACAATCTTTTTGAAATTTTTTCAAATAATTTTACAAATAGTTTTACAAACATGTTTTTGCAAACATTTTGCTTTCAAAAATTTTACAAACATTTTACTAAAAAACATTTTGCACATTATGCATAGTTTTTATACAGAAGATAATTTACAAATATTTTACTAAAAACATTTTTACAAATAATTTGGCAAAGTTTTATACAAAAATAATTTTATAAATTTTTTTGCAAATATTTTACAAACAATTTTACAAAAGTTTTTACAATATATTTTACAAGATAATTTTTGCAAACAAATTTACAAAAGATTTTTGCAAATCATTTTTCAAAATATTTTTAAGTAATAGCCATATTACTAATAAAAATACAGGTTATGGGTAAAGTATATATATAATATATACGACACCCCTTATACTTAGCTGGAACTATGTCCTCATAGTGATCAAAAATCTACAAAGGAAGACACAACTCATGCTAAGTAAGGAAAAGTAAAAAAGAATCTATACAACAACGACTCAAAGAATGATGAAAAGAATAGAAGTCGGTGATCCCCCCATACTTAGAATCAAGTAATCCTAAGCATAGAAGACTGTACAAATGAGGAAAACCGATGAAAAGAATGAACAAACTCAATGACTCGATTTGTCCTCCCCTACATTAGGGTAAAAGATCCATAAGTATAGAAAAATAATATCAACAAGTTGAAGGGAAAGCGAGAAAATAGAAGAAATAAAAGAACGCGAAAGAGAATGCAATGAACGACATCACTCCCCCTATACATAGGGTAAATGATCCCAATGTATAAGCAACAAAAAAAGTGATGAAACAAAATGAAAATAGAAATACTCAAGTCATTCACCTCCCTTATACTTGGGATAAAGTACACCCTAAGTATAGCACATATACACAAAGAAAAGAGTTGAACGATACAAAACGAAGAAAAAAGTATAAAATGAAAGGATATCTACAAGAGAAAATTGACTCATGTATTAGACACAGAAGATGTTAAAAAGTCATCATCTAATACCATAGATATGGAATCAACCATGGAAAGGAATGTATCATGATCTAGATATGGCTTCAACAACCGTCCGTTCACAACAAATGCCCATGCTTTAGATGATAACATAGATAAGCCAATACTTTGATTGTCACACACAACTCTCACAATAAACAGTCCTAACCATTTGCTTTTTAATTTGCCCAGAAACAACTTCAATTACGCATGAAACAACCAAACTTTCTAATCAAGAGAGAAATTCTTCCTTCTAATGTGTCTATCATGCCAATGTTCGACTTGCTCCTTATACATGAGTGAGTTGTCATATACAAAATCTCCGAATTCCAGCAATCTGTTCAAATCCAACTTCCTACTCTATCCTTCCTTCTCAGAGTCCAAACTACATACACGTAGTACCCAAAATGATTTGTGAATTAAATCACTAGCAAATGGCAAGGCTTTCCATAAAGTAATCTATAGGGAGATATTCCCAATGGATACTTGTACGCCATCCAATAAGCCCATAGAATTGAGTCATGCATCTAGGACCAGTTTTTCCTATCTAGATGTACAACTTCTGCAATATCATCTTTATCTCCCTATTTGAAATCTCAGCCAAGCCGTTGTTGGACATGTGACCCTATCACGAGCCATTATGCAATAAATGTTATTACAAATATCGTTCCCTGATCTAAAATGAGGAATTACTAATTTGCATAATTGTAGTGCAATTAGGGTTATGTACCATGGCCATCTTAATGATCAACAACTGTTGATTCAATTGTTGAATCATAGAGGTTGGTGCTTGGATGAATATTTAAAGAGTTAGATCAAGGACTCATCAAGCATCGTTAAATGATTATGAAGAGATGATCTCTAGCTTGAGAAGGATATGGCAATCATATCTCTAAAGGCTGATATCTAACTGACCTGTTGATGCAGGTTCTCTGCTCAGGAATAGAGACTCGGAGGTGTTAGATAGGTTAGGCCAAAGAGCTTACTTAATGAGATCGAGATAACCAAAAGACCTATGTCATATGCTATCGCGATATAGAAACACATCCTCTGACCAGAGACATATGTGTTACTATATTTCTATGTTCGTACATTTGGCAGAACAATAGGTTGATGACCTAATCAAGGTCTATACACCGGCATGCTGGTGTGCATACAAGGGCATATGAGTTATACGATCTCTCAAAGGGATCATACATGTTCATTTACTGAACCGGAAGACATGAGCTCACTCATGAGATATTGGGAAGAATCAAATTTCGTGTACGGTCATCTCGCTTTGGAAGCTTGACTGAATTTGTAGGTTTGATATATGCCTTTGAAAAGTATATGATCAACACCTGGGTATGATATATGCTTTTGGAAAGTATATGATCGATACCAACTCCCAATAGTAAAGTGAGAAACTTAATGATAAAACCCTAAAGGAAATAATCTAAATGAGATCTAAAATTTCAAATTTACTCTGGGTCTTCCAGTATGCAGGATATACGGGTATTAGGAATACTTGAGTTGATGTGATCATAAACGATTGTATAACTATAACGCTTCCATTCCTAGGGAGTGGTGGAACATATATAGATTTTAGTGACTCCTCTCAATAGAGAAGTGATCTATCTTGGTCCAAATGTTGGACATTGATCTGAATGTGATTCAAAGGCAATGAGAAGATTAGATTTATGGTCTTAATTTAATCAAGCATCTATGAGTGGTCCACAAGATCTGGATTTGAGATGGGATCTCAATATCCAAGTCACTATACATGGAATAGTACAATCGCCCTGTCTTTATCTCCAAGTATCCGCGGAGAAAGCACATTGTTCTTGAAAGAGTTCAAGAATAATTTCATTGTTGATAATGTATCCGAGCATTGAGAAATGGATAATTCGAGAATAATATGAAGTTGATTCATATTATTTGGCCGTATAAGGAGAGTTATCTAAGATGATTAAATGTTATTTAATTATCAAAGATATGAATAATGTGAATGCGATTCATGTTATTTGGGCACATGAGATTTGAGATCTTAAATAATTAAATATGATTTAATTATAAAGGATATGACTAATGTGGATATCACTATCCATAATAATTATGGATATTATAAGCATGATTTATAATAGGGTTTTTATCACTTGTGCCCCACCGAGATATCGCAATTTCAATTATGCCCCTATCTTTTTGGTAATATAAGTTGTGCCCCTCACTTCTTGCTAATCTATCACTTGTGCCCCTCGGGTTAGTGACCGTCCATAACCAACACAAACGGACGTTAACTTCAAGGACAAATGTAATTAAATTTAAAAAAAAGGATTGAAAAATCCTCCTCTTCCCCCGTCTTCTTCCTCCCTTCTCTTCCTCCTCTCCCATCTTCTTCCTTTCCCTCCTCTTCCTCCCTTCTCTTCCTCCTCCACAGCTCCTCCCTCCTCCTCCTTGAGCTCTCCTGCAACCTCCCACGAGCCTCCGGCTCTGCCCACGTGCCTCACCTCTGTCCCCGTCCTCCTCTTCCGCCCCCTGCACCTCCCCCTTCACCCTGTGCACCTCCCCTCCGCCCCCCGCACTGCCCCCCCCCCCCGCACCTCCCTTCTGCTCCCAGCACCTCTCTCCGCCCACCGCACCTCCCATCGCCCCCGCACCCCTGCGACCTTGCACCTCCTGCCCTGCCTCCTCCCCCCACCCCTGTGCCCCCTAGCCCTGCCGCCCCTAGGTCGCCCCCAGCCTATCCAACCCCCCCCTGTGCCCCCTGCCCTGCCTCCCCCCCGCTCCCCCTAGCCACTCCGCACCAAGGTCACCCCCTGCCTGCCTCCCCCCCGCGCCCCCTGCCCTGCCTCCCCTCCAGGCCCCCTAGCCCTGTCACCCCTAGGTCACCCCCTGCCTGCCTCCCCCCCACCTCACGACCCCTGCCCTGCCTCCCCCCACGCCCCCTAGCCCCATTGCCCCTAGGTCGCCCCTTGGCAGAATCCCCCCCACCCCCAGGTCGCCCCCTAGCTTTGCCGCCCCCGTGGCCCCAGGTTGCCCCCTAGCCTGTCACCCCCATGTCAGCCCACAGGGCTTTCAGTATTTAGATAAATTTTTGATTAATTGATTCATGAAAATTCACCGAAAAATTCAATAAAATTCACCATTTGATCCGTAATGAGTGATATATCTGCGGAAATGCAAAAAATTTAAATATTCGATGGATGCATGATGGTGTAACTAAGAAAGAGAAATTATGAAGAGAAAGGAAGAAGAACAAATGGAGGAGGAAGAAGATGAAGAAGAAGAAGTCTGGACAATAATACCCCTCTTAACCGCATCAAGGTTTGAAAAAACCATGGTTAAGTCAACTCATTTACGGTCAATCTGACAGAAGGGCACATGTGATAACGCAGAAAGAAGTGAGGGGCACAACTGATATTACCAAAATGATAGGGGCATAACTGAAATTGCGATATCTTAGAGGGACACAAGTGATAAAACCCCTTTATAATATGATGGAGAGTTTTAATTGTTAATAGAATTTGCAAATTATATGTTGTCGTAAATGTGATTCACAATAAACAATTAATTTAAAACAAATTAACTTTATCCTTTTTCAAGATAATAATTAATTCATTTTAAAGTTAATTAAGATATATGGATAATGTAGAAGACAAAGTCTCTTTACTATAAATTGGTTAACCGTCCTCCCTCTTGAACAAATCAAGGTGGATGGCCACCATAAAGGAATTAAGTCTTCCTCTATCTATACATAAATTAACTAATATGGAATAACAATCATTGCATTTATCTTTACAAAAATAATTCCAAATTAAATTTGTGAAAACTTCAACTAGTATAAAAGGAAGGGTAGCCCTTGCCTTTGAAGAACACACATGATTCTAATAGGAATTAAACTCTCTCCATATCTCTCTACACGCCAAGTCTCTCTCTCTCTCTCATTGTGGCTGTCCACCATGGAGCCCTAAAGAGAGTCGCCATCACTGCATCATCATCGTTTTATTGTCGGGCTGTTCGCTCGTGGATCTCCATCTCCTTCGGTGCACCTCGCTCGTGAAGAAGATGTCCGATCTCGTGAGACAAGATCAAGAGATTCACCACTTAGATTATCAACATGGATTGTGAGAAGCACACGTCTCATCAATACGCCCGCAAGCATCTCCTCCGTCAGATCGGACATGTGATAGGAGGTCTCTTCCTTTAGAGTCTGGATCGCAACCACACTTCAATAGATAAACCTAATACTTATTTGTGGTTTAGATAAAATGATCAGAGAAATGTTCTTGGATCATGTGGTTTTATCTTTAAAAAATTTTAAATTCTGCTGCTTCGAGCAACTAATATGACTGGTCACTCTCGATCGCATACGATGCGATCCTCACACTTCCATGATGTGATTTAGTATTTTCCCATATCCTTAAAGTGGTATCAGAGGCATAAGTTGGAGGTTTTGGATATGATCCATAAACCCAAGATGACTTGGGCAGTTTTAGTTGTGTGATGTTTTATCGCATTTTGTTCATGTTGCCCTGTTTGTGTGATTTTTTTCTCCTTGATTAAAGCTGTTTAAAGACGAAATTATCATGGGATAGTGTTCATCATTAGATAAGGAAACCATGGGACTTGAGTTTGCCTGATTTTGAATCTGATTGATCAAGTTATGATAATTTTAATGAACAAGAATCCATTGTTTCCGGGATAGCGAATCTTGACGTAATTAAAGAGTTAATTACGGTTTTTGAATTGCCTAGAAATACGTGCATATCACTTGTATTTTGTTGTAAATCAAATTAGCAAACTATAAAAACTTAATTTTCTTGATTTGGATTTAAATTGATTGAGATATGTTAATTTTAGCAAGTACGGGTCACTGTTGAAAATTACTTTCTTAATCAAGAACCTTATGATTGTCATTTAAGAATTTGATGAAATTAATGGTTTAATTTTCAGGAATAATTATTGATAAATATTTGATGATAATTATTTCCTTAAATGACATTTTCCATAACCAACTTGATTAAATATGATATAGATCACAATTGGTTACATGAATCTTCCAACAAACATAGTTGCTTGAATAGGATTGGGGATTTATTTAGAAAATCTCCTTATAATATTAATAAAAAATGTTTACATAAATATTGTATGCTTTAACTTCTATTGAAAGACCAATTATCATCTCAAATACAAAATTCTCAATTCGCATTATCCCGACCTGAGGTGATATGGTGTCTAGTCGGGGAGCGTTAGCGTAGCAGGTTGCTCCGTGAGTAGTCTGTCCCACTCCCGTTGGTACTGGCCATGACAATAGGTAAGGAAATGATAACATTCAAAGCGATCATGATGTATTTTTTAATTATTAAATTTGACTAATACGTATTTTGAGATTATACCATCCTTCAAGTAACAACTGAAAATTATTTGTTGATTGATTGATTGGATTAATAATTGATTTAATAATGAATAAATTTTTTAGATCCAATTAAAATACTATATTATGAATAGAGTTGTTATTTCCCTTAGAAGAATTAATCATGTTAATATGATTCATAATGGTTAATTAAAATTTGAATTGGATATGGAAGATTATATAAGTGACATCTATGGTCTCCCGTCAAGGCGGAGGATTTCATCACCAGGGATTGTATGTAGGAAACGCCTGTCCCAAGTGACAGATTCTTCATACAAGCGCATCTGGATCGGGCTCTTTTCTTCCCCGTACGCATAGTGACCCCAATATCATGTCCTCTTATTATTGGGGTGATATTGGATTGCGCTTAGTGAGTTCTAATCTCGTTAATGGTTGGTTCAATTAATGATGGGTCAACATCAACTTAGGGGTGGTGGGCTCGGGTGTTAATGACTGAATTGAGAATGCAAGTTGGACTTGTAAGGTGAAATGTGTTCCCGCTTCTTTTTATCCGAGTTGCAGGTTCTCATATTATTGAGATGTAGCAAAGATAAGAAAGGACATCCCATATCTTGCTTGAATATAATGGTAAGTATATCTCTTACATTGAAAGTGATTTAGGGAATGAACTTTCAGTGTTAACAAGGCAAGACAACTTTGATATAAGAAATCCTAAATTAAAGTAAATAAATAAATATTTATTTATATATTTATATAAATTTCTTATTCAGATAATCCTTTATTAAACCCACTCAATACTATACTCAATAATAACTAGTAAAATATCATGGATTGGATCCCATGATCAAGATATTGTACTTGTAGTTGGACACATATTCTATGTGGTTGCAATGTGCAAGTTTCCTCGTAGTAATGAGGAAATGATAATTAAATAGATAATAGATCTACAACCCTAGGGTTTGTATGTCTTTGTAGTCTTGATCTCTCATCGAATATACTTTGGAAGTGACATGTCGATGATGATTGTAATTGTCAAACAATCCTTATAAAATCTAAGATGTTCTTGTATACATATGTGCTCTCAACATTTAATCATGAATAACATGGTTCAGTGGATTGTGCAGAATGGTGGCTCGATAAGAGATGATGTATTCAAGATGTTTGAGTACCTACCTGAACCAAAGGCTTTTAAGAGTTGAGATCGATGTAGATATGAGTGCCATCGTTGTACTATCTATACTCATTTCTTTCTGATGCTTCATAATATTCATATTGTATGAATTGTATGAAGCATTTATAAATGTTGAAGTACTCTTATATTGAAATCCCTTGTGGACATCTTCAATGTAAGAGTTCCTTTGTCTTAAGCGGTTGTTTATAGATGAAAGGAGCGCAGTGGAAGCATGGGTCTGGCCCAAATAAGAAGGAAAGTGAAAGAGTTGACTATACTCATATGACTTCCATACGACATCCAAAGAGTTGGATGAATGCCAATACTGCAACAAGCTAATGTGTTGATAGTATGAATATCGAGTCTATCTAGGATCCTTAGAGAAGGACTCAGATAGTGCATCGGAATAATCTAGATCTACATAACATCATCGAAATTGGCTTGCTTATTGGATAAGATCAAAGTCTAAAATTGTATCTCATTCTTTTAATAATACTTGCAATTGGTTGCATATGTTTTAGAAGACTAGAAATTTTGATCATAAGGTTTAATAGTCATCCACATGTATATTGATGCAATTGTTGCTTCAATCTCTATTGGATAGATAGACTTCATGTTTTCATTGGGAAAGTCGTTAGTCTTAGAGAATGTCTCTATGACTTAGATATTAGAATACACTCATTGTTTATTTCTAAATGTTGGAAATAAACACTAATTCTGGAATAAATATATCATAAAGAGTTATGATTGATTTATTTTAGATAGTAATCTAATATCTAGAGTGATGAATCTGGGATTCATCACTCTAAAAGACAAAAATAGAGCTTTGTTCCTGAGTAATTAGATGCAAATCACCATTTATTGTGCATTATTTGCATTCATGCATTTATAAGTAATGTTCGTATTTCAGCAGGCATATTTGCATTGAATAAGGAGCCAAATTCACTTGTACATATACACATGTATATCACCTTATTTTCCTTATTTGTATCTATTTTATACTAACTCCAAATCTAATAAAACCAACGCCATTGTGTACATATTACTAACAAGAATAAATGAAAACTATAAAAAAATTACTAACTTGAAACGTTGACAAATAAACTCAAAACCTAATTCTCAGACAGACAGACAAAAATGCACATATCTCTCTCATACAATGTTTGATTTAGGTCTACTTACTTAAAGTAATATACATTCAAAGACCTTCAAAACAAGACCAATTTCATAAAAATCGGAGTTCATATGTGAAAGTTGCGTTCTGAGCTCCTATTACATATTGTACATATTGACCAAACTACCCTTTATATTTTCTTTTAAATTTTTAAATTATTAAAAATAAAAAATAGATTAAATTGTAAATATTCATTTTATATTTTATCTACTTTTATTTTGATTTTTACCTTATTTAAAAATGGTAAAAATTGCAATCATGCACTCTCTCTCCTCATGCACTCCCTCTCCCTTGCAAACCAAACCGTGCCCGCGTCCCCCATTCTCCCTCTAACTCCGCTTCTCTCCCTAACTATTTGCACACACCCTCTCTCGTCCCACATAGTGTGTCAACTGCCGCTCTCTCCCTCTTCACACAACTGCACCACATGCACATTTTCCTCTCCTTGCACCCACACCCCTCCGTTTTGTGAGGCACACGACGCAGCAACCCTTAAAAGGGCTGCTCCTCCACCTTCACCAAACTTCCACAAATTAGGGAGAAAAGCCTCGAGCTCCTAACTCGACCCGAGTGACAGTAAGGTTGAGTTCAAGTTGAGTAAAGAACGACACCATCTCCGGTGTGATCCGACGACGTTCCCATTGCCGCTGCGAGTTTCCTTGAAGCTTGCTAAGCTCGTTGCATAGCCATGCAGCTCGAGCGAGAACAGTCTGGACACCATCTCCAGCACCCACGACACTTCGTTCATCTATTTCAGGTAAACACTCTTCTTTACCTATCTCTTTCTTTTCTTCTTAATTTACTCTCTTCTATGTTGTCTGCAACCTTTGCATCCTCTCTCATTTTCCGCTTTATCCTGAGATCCAAAATCCTCGATCACCTTGAAATTCTCTTTTCATCACCACGTAGTCCGTCCACCCTCACCTTCCCTGATTTCTACCTTCATATCTGCATCAACTCCGCATATGCCTCTACCGAGTTGCTATCACCCCAGCTATCTTCCAAATCCCACGCGCACGACGCGCGCCATTATCTTCTGTAGTCATGCATCCTCGCCCCCTGCCACATCCTACCGCACCACCGGTTAGCCACCCGCGTGCGGAGGAGTTTTCGATCTCCAGGGTACGTGATCTCCACCCACTCACAGTCACGTGTGACGCAGCCCACCACCGTTGCAACACCCGTGAGTAACCACTGACTTCATCCGCCCGCACGTCCTTCACGCGAGTAGCCCTGCAGCAAGCTCCAGGCTGCCGTACCACATCCCTCAAGATCGCAGCTCTAGCAGATGATAGAAAAAACAAAGGATATTTGGGAGATGGAGAGCAAGGAAGAAGCACTAAGAGAAGAGGAGAACTCTTGCTGTATTCCACTTGATGAATGTGTGCTTTGGATAGTTGGAAGCACATGCTTATATAGCTACATCTCATGGATAATAATAGAATGCAAATAAAAAATAATAAAAAGTAGAACCTCCTCCATGCAAGGAGGACCATCCACCTAATCCCAAGTTGCTAAATAATAGCTCTACCACCAACCAACTAAGACTAGGATTAGAGCCAATATATGGCCTTATTTAACAAAACTTAAAATACTTGGAATGCCAAGAATAGCATTCACATTCTCCACCTTAGTCTTGGCATACCCCGAGATCACGGACTCCAAGTAAATGATGCATAGTCGCCAATCTTGCTATCGGTAATGCCTTTGTCAGCGCATCGGCCCGTTGGTCTTCGGTGCGAAAAAACTTGACGCTAATCAACCTTCTTTCGACACAATCACGAATGAAATGATATTTTATGTCGATGTGCTTACTTCGTCCATGGAACACCGGATTCTTCATAAGAGCTATTACAGACTTGTTGTCAACGAACACCTTCACCATCCTCGATTCTGTTCCGACCAGTTCAGCCAATAATGCTCGAAGCCAAAGTGCTTGGCATGCTGCTGCAGTTGCCGCCATGAACTCAGCCTCGCAAGATGAAAGAGCTACTGTCTTTTGTTTCTGTGAGTTCCATGAAACAAGACAGTTGTTGATGTAGAATGCCATGCCACCTGTGCTCTTCCGATCATCCATATCACCAGCCAGATCACTATCTGTATAGCCAGTGATTACTTCTCCCTCACCTCCTTTCTTGTAGACAAGTCCGAAATCGATGGTGCCTTTGAGATACCTGAGAATTTGCTTCACAACCTTGTGATGCATCATTGTAGGCTTCTCCATGAATCGACTCGCCACTCCAACAGCATAGGAGAGATCCGGCCTAGTGTGAAGAAGATAGCGCAAACACCCGATGACACGACGGTAGTAGGTGGCATCAACAGGTTGTCTGTCTGGATCCTTGTGTAGATGGGATCTTGGCTCCATGGGAATCTTACAAGGATTACAATCAGACATGATAAATTCATTTAGTACCTTCTTATCATAGGCCGCTTTCTTGAGTGAGATGCCACCGTCTCCTTGTTCCACCTCAAGTCCGAGGTAGTATGTGAGTAAGCCGAGATCACTCATCTCAAACTCTCCCATCATCTGCTTCTTGAAGTTTGTAATTGACTCTGGATCCTCTCCCATGACGATCAAGTCATCGACATAGACGCCGACGATGATGCCCGTCGCGGCCTCGCCCCTTCTATACACGGCTTTCTCTTGTGTACATCCTGTGAAACCGAGCTGCTTCAAGCTTTTATCAAGGCGCATGTGCCATGCGCGTGGTGCCTATCGAATCCCATAGAGCGCTTTGCTCAGCTTGAGCACCATATGCTCTTTTGCTTTCATTGTGAACCCCTCAGGCTGGGTCACATAAACTTCTTCTTCGAGTTCACCATTCAAGAATGCTGATTTGACGTCAAGGTTATGAACTTGCCATCCTCGATTGGCCGCGATAGCTAAAATGACACGTATCGTGCAAGACGAGCAACCGGAGCAAGGACTTCTTCAAAGTCAATGCCTTGCTGTTGAACATACCCTTTTGCAACAAGGCAAGCCTTGTATTTGATAACTTCGCCATCTGAGTTCTTTTTGAGTTTGTACACCCATTTAAGCCCTATAGCTTTATGTCCCGCCGGTAACGTGGTGAGTGACCACGTCGCATTTTTTTCGATGGCTTCAATCTTTTGAGCCATGGCGTCATCCCATGCTGGATGACCAACAACCTCCTGGAAGCATGAAGGTTCCTCCGTCTCTGTGAGCATCTCTTCCTCTTCTGTTAGATCCACGTGCAGAGCATCACGCATGATGTCAGCCATGGACCTATAACGGACAAGTGCACCGTCGCTGTCGACTTGTCCTCCTGACCAGAGTGCAGGTGAGTGCCTACCCTGGTCAACATATTCTGTCGTGGATGGCATGACCTCTGGAGCATTCCTGATGCTAGTGGGTGTTGACGACGAGCTTGATGCAGCACCTATTGGAGAGGTCGGTGTAGATGGTTCGAGCTCTGGTGTTGGCTCATTTACCAAAGTACCCGACAATGGAGCTGAGCAGACTTCAACCGGTTCGGGGTTGACGTCCTCCTCAATCACAAAGTTGGGTGATTGACCACTTTCCACATCAACAGACCATTTCCACTCCACATTTTCTTCAAATATAACATCACGACTTACATGGATTTTTCCTTGATGGGGGTCCAGTAGGTGGTGGGCCTTGCAACCTTCTTCGACACCCAGGTACACCATCGGTCGACTGCGATCATCGAGCTTCTTGAGGTTTGGCATGGTCACCTTAGCATGTGCCATGCAGCTGAACACTCAGACATGTGCTAGATGCGGCTTCTTTCCCATCCACACCGATCTCCCATTGCTTTGGTTGGGAGGCGATTAAGGAGATAAACATCATGTCGTACTGCCTCCCCCCAAAACTTGCTTGGTACGCTCATACTTTTGAGAAGTGAGCGTGCCATATCCATCACCGTATGGTTACGTCGCTCCACCACACCATTTTGCTGGGGTGAATATGGTGCGGTGAGATGACGTTCGATTCCTGCCTGCTCGCACATCTTTGCGAACTCGCTTGATAAGAACTCTCCTCTGCGATCCGATCGGATAGCCTTAACACGATAATTACTTGTGTTCTCTGCTAGCAACTTGGTCTTCATGAATGCTGAATAGGCTTGATCTTTTGTTTTGAGTACATGTAGCCACATCTACCGAGAGTATTACAATTAGCATAAAATAGTGATTACCACCTGGAGTCTATAGCGTGATCGGTCCACACAAATCAATGTGTAGAAGTTCGAGCGGCTTCTGTGCTTGGTACTTGGTTGCTTTCGGGAACGCCAATCTTGTCTGCTTTGCCACTAGACAAGTCCGACACACCTGATCAGGATGCGTAATCAGCGGCACACCTACCACCAATCCTTTGTTGGCAAGCATCTTCAATGCTTGAAAGTTGATGTGGCCAAGTCGAACATGCCACAATCATGCAGGATCATCGAGGCTTGCTAATAATGAAATTGGCCTCGCCAATTGTAGCTCAATGCGGTAGAGACGGTTTTGTGTTTGCTTTACTTTTATGATCAAGCGAGAGGTATTTTTGTCTGATACTTTGATCCATAAGCACTTGGTGCCCAGAATCAGTGAGTTGACCAAGGCTTATTAGATTTCTACAAAGTCTAGGGATAAAAAATACCTCTTGAAGAAGCCACTGATAACCATTCTTGCATGAGAAGAGGATAGATCCCTTCCCTTTGATTTGCACCATCGAGCCATCGCCAAATCTGACGCCTCCGGTGATTGCTTTATCCAACTCATGGAACTTAGCTTCATCACCGGTCATATGGTTGCTAGCACCATTATTGAGGTACCATACATCTGTTGGTCCCTCAACATGCTCGGTAGCATGCAACTCCGGCCACACCTTCTCCTCATTCAGCATCACGACCTCTTGCCACTCTTCTTCAACCAGCAGAGTCTCATTTGAGACCGCTAGTAGAAGTGCTGGTTCAACGTCCTCGGCACATGCAAAGTGTGCTTCTTCCTTCTTCCTCTGGGCTCGACAATTTGTCGAGTAATGTCCCATCTTGTTGCAGTTATAGCACCGAATGTGACTCTTGTCACGGCCATCGCCATTAGAGCCACTTGCCTCATCTTTGCGTGGTCCTCCACGACCACTTTTGTAGCCTCTTCTGCCACACCCACGACCTCCTCGGCCACGGTTCCCTCCATCTGTGGGAGCTTTGTTCTTCGACAAATCTCCTTTGGTCTTCTTAGATCATGCCTCCCACTCGGCCTGAGTGAGGAGCAGTTGTCCGTCTACGCTTCCACCTGCGCTAGTGTTCTTCCTGCATGTCCACTCCTCAAAGTCTTTGAGTCGGCTGACGACCTCCTCAAAAAACAAGGTTTTGAGGTCACAAAATTGCTCGATGCCGGCTATCACACTGATAAACCGTTCTGGCACCGTGTCGAACAATTTTTTTACAAGCATGAGATCCGTCATCGTCTTGCCAAGAGTTGCATACCTGACAGACATGGCAGTTAGTCGACCAGTGTATTGGTCGAGGGTTTCTCCATCATTCATCCGCATGACGTCGAACTCCCGCTTCAACGTCTGCAATCATGCGTCCCGAACTCGGTCCACACCGACGAACCTCGTCTTAAGGCAATCCCAAACTTCCTTCGCTGTCGTCTTCTTGGCCACCAATATGAGGAGGTCCTTCGGAAGCGCTTGGAAGAGATGCATCTTCGCCTTCTTGTCAAGCCGGACGTCGACTTGTGTTCCCTCTGCCGGAGCAACAGCCCCCCAGAGGCCTTGATCCTCCATTATGGCCTGAACACGAATCACCCAACTGCTGTAGTTCGTGTTCGTCAACTGATAGTACTGGAGCGTATGACTCAGTTGTTGCGCCCATGACGATTCTCCAGGGACGATAGCCATGGAAGTGGCTATGATACCAGATGATAGAAAAAACAAAGGATATTTGGGAAATGGAGAGCAAGGAAGAAGCACTAAGAGAAGATGAGAACTCTTGTTGTATTGCACTTGATGAATGTGTGCTTTGAAAGGTTGAAAGCACATGCTTATATAGCTACATCTCATGGATAAAAATAGAATGCAAATAAAAAATTATAAAAAGTAGAACCTCCTCCATGCAAGGAGGACCATCTACCTAATCCCAAGTTGCTAAATAATAACTCTACCACCAGCCAACTAAGACTAGGATTAGAGCCAATATATGGCCTTATTTAACAAAACTTAAAATACTTGGAATGCCAAGAATAGCATTCATAGCGGCTTCCCCACAGCCATGTCCTCACGACCAGTAGCTGCCCTCCTTCCCATGCACTCCATGCACCATCGACTTCAGCCGTCACGCCCACCCTCACCTTCCACGAGCACAACCACCCAATGTCGTGTGATGATTGGGAAGGTTGCCCTGCACCGCCATTCCTTCCAATCCCGGTGAGAAACTCGCCAAACGCTCGCCGTCGAATAGTGCAGCCCCTCCGTCCGTTGAAGATACCCTCAATTGTGTGTTGGTCAAGGCCCTTGCCTAGCAGAGCCCCAACAATCCTTGAGCTCCGCAAGCCTCTGCCTCTACTCTCCAGCTATCGTCGAGCAGCGCGCCTACGATGAACTCCGTGAGCCACCTTGTGCCGCCATAATCCTCTCTCCAGCGACCGCCTGTCGTGACTGCTATCATCCACGCGTGTAGGAGCTCCATTGATTGTGTTGCTCCCTCTATTGCCCACACGCGGTGCACTTCCTCCATACATGCACGCCCATCGTCGACCGCTGCAACCATGACAACTAGCTGCCGCCTACGCATCCTAGGAGCCCTGCACATTATTTCCTGCCTCATGTAAGTGTCATGTGAGGTTGGGGGGTTATTTGCAAGGCTGACCCAAGTGCTCCACTGGTAAAATTGCATTCAGGTCCCCGTGATAAGGTAATTGCATTTTAGTCCAGTCTGCATGTTTTTATTTTTATTTCTTTTCTCTATTATTGCATTTAGGCCCTGTGTTTGGATGACATTTTGAACATTCATTTATCCTCATTTTGTCATGCTAAAAAATCCCATTGTAGAACAATTCATGCTCCATCATCATGAATTTTGAATGATTTTTTTGAGCTGCAAATTCTTTATTATAATTTCTTTTGGTGAAAAATCACATATTTTATCCATCATGTGTTCATTAATTTGTATTAAATTAATCGTTGCTAAGAAAATTACAAAAAAATCACAGTAGAAAGATTTTAGGTGTTCTGCATTTTGGCCAAATTTCATCTCATTTGCATGGATAAGGAGGTCACAATAAATTCATTGGTGATTCACCTAATTAATTTTTAATAGATCATAGATCAATTATTTTTGCGATCTAATAAATTTCCTAGATTCCTCTCATATAGACTCATCTAGGATAATTTTATTTCTGAGAAATAAATTGGTTTTGTATTTATTAAAGCTAATTTACTCAGAATCACCCCACATTCATATTTATTTTATAATCAATTCATAGTTCATCCAAAAAATTTCAAAAAAATACATTAGCCTAGTTTCATCATATTTCATATTCTGGTCAAGTTTGAGGATTTTTGGACTTAATCTGATTGTAATTTGCATTTCAGTCCTCGAACCTCGTCTACATTACATGTCCCTCATTTATTGCATTTAAAAATACCAAAAAATCACCTCTTTGAAAATCTAAACTTCAGACCGACTTTAAATAAACCTAAGGAGAGAGTGGCCTCCATGCGTTCGACCTTGGGCTTTCCCAAGCAAAAAAAATTATCGCTTGCTTTAACTGGACTAATAATTAGAATTGTGGTTTTTGATTAATTCGAATTTGCCCGAATGCAACGAACGAACAATTAAAATGTTAATTCCAATAGCTTAACGAGGGAATCCTAGGGTACACCAGATGGTACCGTTGCCTGGGAGGCACGTCTTTCATTAATTTTTAGAAAATCTTGATTTAAGGTTTTCCAACCCTTGGGTAGTCTGACCCGTGGTTCTTCTTGTGTAAATTTCTCTATTTATTTTCAAGTGTTTTTCTATTTTATCTTGTTTGCTTTATTGAGTTTATCTCTCTGACTACCATCGCATTTTTTGTGTGAGGGATCCAACACGACAGAGCAGCTGCTTAGCAGAGCAACTCAAGAGCTTCGGAGGCCGATATTTTGTGCAAAATAGCCGACTGAAGGAATCACATAAATTTAAGATCGAGTTGAGTCGTGAGAGAGTATAGATTCCTTAGGGTTTTTTTCTTTGTATTTTATTTTATTGCAAAATTTCCAAGGAATTCTGTTCAGAATCCCGCATGTGTAATCTGACTTGGACATTATTCTGTGGTGTGTCGGGCCTATTTCACTCTCAGGTGAGGGTGAGACCCAACATGAGTGATGAAATTAGGATAGGCACCGAATAGTTTAATTGCAAATTTGTATGTGCCAGTCGTAGTTTAGGCCACACATCTTGGAAATTCACATCTTCTGAGATCATTAATGACACGTACAAAACAACGTACAACTTAGCCAAATGAAAATCATTTCTTCCACGTTAATAGTATATTGTTTAGGTACAATTTTCTCGATATGTATGCATTTAGTGTAAATTTTAAAAATTCAGTTCTCCATAATGAATGGGGAGTGCTGGGAGTCACTATAAGTATACCTTCTTCTGAGCATGCATCATTGTGTTCGACTCCTCCCTTGTTTATAACTTAGGATTTGAAAGGAAATTGGGACTGAATGATAGATGTGTTTGTATGTTCAGATTAAATTTCAAGTGACAACCTAATGTAAAATTGGGATTGAATTGAGTAGGTCAATTAAATGAAATTGAAATAAAAAGAACCTTGTTTTACGGGTGCATAAAGCCCTCATTGTCTGATTTACTTGCAAGTTAGAGAGAAACAACACTAGGATAGAGACAAAGCCATGATTTTCATATAGAGTAATGGTTCAAAAAAATGATTAGCCACTTTTCAGTGAGGATCTACAGGTCGCCAGTAAACGGTCTGGATTTCCTTAGAAGAGTGGGAGGTTTAGAGGACACTACGTATGGCTCCGTCCTTAAGTAACGGGTAGCCGTATTTATATGGTCTACACTTACACTTATATTGGCTGAAAGTGGGTGCAACTATTCATAAGAGTCAAGACAGTCTGCAGGGAAGTACATGCTCTTAACGATTCGTTAATATTTAAAGTCTTGCATTTGTCGTCAAATAAAACTGACAAGATAATTTGGCCTAACCTTTATGGCCCTCACATGTTGAGTTGGTGAATTTGAGGGTTTTGCATTGTGTTTGAATCATGTGAGTTTACTCTGCACATTGACATGCTCCGTAGAACTAGAGCCTCATTGAATATCGTGCTCTCATCAGTTCTTTTTTACCATCGAAGATGATTGACTGGAGGGATATTTATTCAGGTTTCACGAATCTCTCATTGGACACTTCAAGAAGTACATCTTCAAAGTTCCGAGTGCAACTTGGGCCAACCTAGACTCATGACCCTCTTGAGTTCGGGATCTCTCACTGGGGGATGGTCACTTTCAAACCATCCCCTTTCTCTCCTCCCACCTCACCGAGGAAGACCTTCACCTTGGTGAGAATATTTTCATTCCTGAAGCCTCTTCTAATCAAGACAACATTGTTGAATCAGGTCCTCAAGAAGACTCAAGCAAAATGCCTTAAAAAAGAAAGAAGAGGAAGAAGAACTCCCCGAGGACTCCATGAGAATGATACTAGCAAGACTCACAGCATCTGAGCAGCAAAAATATTTACTCTGAGCTCAACTAGGACAACTGAATGTTGGGATTGAACCTCCGATGGCTGCGGCGTACAACCCCAGATAATGTAGAATTCAAAATTTTTTTAGTCTAATCGAACGAGAAGTGGATTTTGAGTTGAAGCCACAGTTCCTGAACCTGTTGCCACACTTTGATGAGAATGCTTCTGAGGAGTCATATGCATTCTTAAGGGACTTCGAGCTTTTATATGCTAACCTAAGGCATCCTAGGGTTAGCCAGGATTATATTAGGTTCACAACCCTTCCATTTGCTTTGGCTGACAAAGCTGACTAGTGGGTGAAGAATTTGGGAATTATAGTCAATACCTATGCCCAGTTCAAGGAACTGTTTCTGAGGAAGTCCTACCCCTTAGTAGGACTAACATGATGAGGACACACATCACTAGCTTTTCCCAGCTACCCCTTGAAGCCTTTTGTGACGCTTGGGAGAGGTATAAGGACATCTTATAGAAATGTCCTTGTCATGGTCTAGATGACAACATCTTGGTCCAGTCATTCTTCACCGGTCTCAACCCTAAGATGCAAGGTTTAGTGAGTACTACCGGTGGAGGTAGCTACACTTCATACGGAGCGTATACTGTATGAAAAGTATTTAAGCAGATGGTTGAGACTAGTTGCTCACAGACCACCAGCTAGGCATACACACAGTACCCTGGTTCACTCTCATCTGGATGGGGAAAGCCAACTATAGTTGATCTCTCTCAGGATGTGATCCCTAGCATGGGACTCCTTGCGGACAAGCTTACTGTAGTCGAGAGGATTGACAGGAGGATGGATGAATTCGATCGGAGCACCTCCAAAATTCCCAAACAGATGGAGGACTTGACTGAGAAGGTATCTAAGATAAAGATACATGCCGTGACTACACCCTCTACTCTCATATATCGAGCTCACCATGTTCAGGAGTAGCTGGTGTCAGGGCAACCCTAGCCGTGGGATCAGGACAAGTCCTCCACCCACTCGTTCTAGCAGCAACCCCCATCCATAAAGATAGTTCAGGAGGAGCCTCCACCAGTTTGGGAGGTGAGTGGAGTATGGTATACTCTGGACCCTGCCAGGCAGGGAACTATGGGGGACCCATAGACTTACTAGTGTCCCCTGACCTTTCACATCACCACATTTAACACCGCACCCCTCCTTCCCAACTGAGCCCTAGATTTGAGCCACAACAGCAACAAAGGCAACAATACTAATAACACGACCGACAGAGCCAGTACTAGGCGGGCCATCAGGGCACGTAGAGTCAGCAGATGTTCCAACACCAACAACAACAGAGGTAGTATCCTGGCCAGCAGGGCTAGTCTTCCCATTCTTCTTCTCAGCCTTTCCACTTCCTTCTTCATCTGGTTCCACGGACTCACAATTCCAATAGATACTCGACACCCTTTGTTCCTATCAGAATGAAATTCATGATTTTGGGTGGATGACAACCACTTCTCTAGATGGAGAGATGAGCAATATCTACCCTCTACCTCGATTCCCGCCCAAGTTGAAGCTAACCTTAATAGCCTAAATCATTCTAATTCTTCGCAGCATCTTAGTCAGGTAAACTATTCATCATCTCTTAAATTGAACATGAGATTCTTTTGTGTGATGAGTCTAATCATATGTCACTTAGGAGCGGAAGGACCATGGTCATACCTGACCGGGAAAGGGACACAAGGAGGGACCTCTATGGAGCTCCATTTGAGGAGTCTTCAGAGGATGAGGAGGAGAGGCAACGCATTCAAAGGCCCCATCAGCAACATCCGACGATCCTTTCTCAAGGGGCTGAGAAGAAAAAGAGAGAACAAATGCAACATCAATAACATGGAGATATCTCGGATTCTATGGAGGACCTTGCACCTCCAATTTTGGCAGATACCACTGCAGCTTCTTTTCCACAACCTTCAGTAGATAATTTTAATTTCGATCCCATATTGCATCAAAAAGTTTCGTGTATGAAGAACTCTATTTCACTTAATTCCAAAAAGATCTTTCAGTTCACGATTCAGATTCTTCATCTTCTATTTCCCTTCCTGCAATCCCTTTCCCTCATGCTCTTATGGGAGTAAATTACAACATAACGATTCAGAAGGATGACCCTAATATGGCACGAATTTGCAAAGAGAATATCACATTCAAGGTGCCATTTGATGAGTATGTGGATAACCATCTTGCATTCCAAAAATACCTTAAGGTGAGATGCACACCTACTAGTGTTAGCAGTAAGAAACCAAACCAATATGTAAAGACTCATATCTTGTCAGTAGCCACAACCTAGCTCACTATGTGGAGAGTCGTATCGACATTGCGTGTTCACGCACTCTCTTAGTAACGCGTCTTCAATCAACTTACTCCACTTAGAATTATATCAAAAATTGAAGTTTGGACCACTTCGCAAATCCAGAGCTCTACTCCAATTCGTTGATCGTTCAATGAAAAGACCTAAGGGAGCGGTGAAGAACGTTGTTATCTCGATTGAGGGGTAGGAATATATAGTTGACTTCACAATCTTAGACATGGAGACCCCCAAGGAGTGAATCTCAGATCATTCTCAGACGACCCTTCCTTGAGACTGCAGGCGCAACTTTCGACTATGATACGAGAAAGATGAAGTTTCATTCTATGAACGGAGAGGTGAACCTTGAGATGAAGCAGACAAAATGGCAGCATCCCAATTCAGAGAGTAGTACCAAGTACTCATCATCATAGGATGATTGCATAATGATAAGCACCGTTGGGATTTAGAGACAGGTTCCTTCAGAACAAAGCGAGACCCTCTCATCTAGAAAGGACATAGTGCATGATGCAATTTGCCAGGTGTTGCCGGATCTCATGAGAGATGCATCCACCTATGGCCATGATGACATAGAGATCCATCGGGATATGTCTGTTCCATCTCCCTCGGAACAATCATGGATATAGATGATGAGTCGGACGGGGCTTTGGCAGAATTGCCACGTTTCTTTGCGATCCAACTCCCCCATACTTCTGAATTGGTGGCGAGTAATACACAACTTAGCCCACCTCCAAGCAACATAAAACTAGATTCAGACTCAGTTCAGCCTGTTCTGCTTGATGACACCACAGTGCCAGAATTGAAGTCCCTCCTACACTGAAGCATGACTTTCTTGCAGGACCAAAAGAGAAATATCATATTATCATTATCTCAGACTTGACTTTAGAACATGAGTCTAGGTTGTTAGAAGTCTTATAGAGGAACCACAAAGCAATAGGTTGGACAGTGTCGGATTTCATGGGGATCAACCTCGCTCTCTACTCGCACCACATTTTTACTGAGGATAATGTGAGACATTCTTGTGAATTACAGAGGAGACTTAACCCCAATATACGAGAAATAGTGAAGAATGAAATAGAGAAATGGCCCAAAGCAGGGCTTATATACCCTATTTTTGACTGCAAGTGCGTGGCCATGATTCATGTTGTCCCGAAAAAGTCGGGAATTCAGATGGTCACCAATGAGGAGGGGGTAGAGATCGCTACACGAGTACCCACGTTTTGGTGCATCTGTGTGAACTACATGCGCCTGAATGCTGCAACCAAGAAAGACCACTTTCCCTTACCACTCATCAATTAGATCTTGGAGAGACTTGCAGGGAAAGCATTCTTCTATTTTGAAGGGTACTCAGGTTACAACCAGGTAGCTATAGCCCCTGAGGACTAGTAAAAGACCACATCCACATGTCCATTCGATACTTACGCATTCAGGTGCATGCCATTCGGGCTCTGCAATGCCCTAGGCACTTTCTAGTAGTGCATGATCGTTGTATTTGCCGAGATGGTAGGAGATTTCCTGGAAGTAATCATAGATGACTTCTCAGTTCATGGTGATTCCTTTGATACATGTTTAGCACACTTAGATCGAGTCCTCAAGCGATGTAGGGAGACGAATCTGGTACTCTACTGGGAAAAGAGTCACTTTATGATAACAGAGGGTATTGTGTTGGGGCATGTCATCTCCAAAAGAGGAATGGAGGTTGAC
The DNA here is from genome assembly GCA_037367405.1 of Ottelia alismoides. Taxonomy (NCBI): domain Eukaryota; kingdom Viridiplantae; phylum Streptophyta; class Magnoliopsida; order Alismatales; family Hydrocharitaceae; genus Ottelia; species Ottelia alismoides. The sequence goes on along the minus strand of JAZKJV010007963.1, from coordinate 1,717,830 downwards.
CCTTCCAAGGTGGAGGTGATCAAGAAACTTGATCCACCTACCAATGTCAAGTCAGTGCGATCATTCCTAGGGCATGTTCGATTTTATAGGAGATTTACTCATGATTTTTCGAAGATTGCCTGTCCACTGATTGAGCTCTTAGAGAAAGACATAGATTTCGTTGTAGATCACAAGTGTATGGATGCCTTTGAGCTCTTGAAGAAGAAAATTTATGCCTCGCCTAGCCTACAAGCTCCTGACTGGTCTCTCCCCTTTGAGATCATGACTGGTGCTTCAGATTTTGCTATAGGAGCGGTGTTAGGATAACGACGAGAGGGGATCCCATTTGTGATCCATTACACGAGAAAAGTATTAGATCCTACATAGAAGAACTATACTGTGACTGAAAAGGAAATGCTTGCTGTATTATGGGCCCTCGAGAAATTTAGGTTGCATGTTTTGGGCTCCAAGGTGACAATCTACATTAATTACACAACCATTTGATATTTAATGGAAAAAAAGGACGTGAAGGTGCATCTTCTTAGGTGGATTTTTCTCCTCCAGGAGTTTGATTTGGAGATAAAAGATAAATCTTGAGTGAAGAATGTTGTGGATGATCACCTTTCTCGGATTGAACTTAAGGATTCCCTTGATTTTGAGCGTATTAGAGAGACCTTTCCAGATGAGTCAATTTGTGTTATTGACTCACTCCCGTGGTATGCCAACATGGTTAACTTCCTTGTCTCCAAGCAAGTTCCCCAAGGTTGGAGTAGGAGAAGCATTGACCGAATGAAGTCGGATTCAAGAAAATACCATTGGAACGATTGATGAGGCGCTAAAAATCGGTTTCGCGGCTTCTTTAAAAGAAGAAGGTTGTCGGTTGTAGCAGAAGCCGCGAAACAAATTTTGATCTTTAGACCTATCAAACAAATTTACGGTTTTCTGTCGGAAAACCGTTCACTACTTATTTAACCAGGCAAGTGTTCCTGGGTCGAACTCAAGGAGGCAGAATATATTCCCTAATTTTCCTTCTCGTAATTTTATTTTAATTCTTCTCTAAGTCTGAGCGCTTCTCTTTTTGGATTTTTAATTTTTGTTATTTTTATTTGATTTTATTCTTCTCAAATTTTTATTTAATTTTCAAAAAGGGATATTTTAAAAAAGATTTATTTATTATATAGTAGGTGGATAGAGTATAGGTGATATTATATAGTATAGGTGAACGATGTTCGAGCCGCGTACTCGAACTACACAAGAAACCAAAACAAAACGAGGCGGTTTTCAATAAAATCAAAACACATCAAAAATTCGTCGAAAAGCGGCGAAAACTTTATACTAAGTAGCTGGGGTAGTTGTGTAACTACCCTCCAAGAATCGTCGAAATCTGAGGTCACAAGAGCAAGATATAACCCCTACAGCCCAGGGGCATAAGCGTAAAAAAACTATTTAAAATGTTCTCAAATTGGTCCTCAAGGACTATTCTGCAAGAAAACTAAACAAACTCTTACGTTTAGGTCCCTGCGGAGGGACCTATTTGCAATTAAAGAAAGGTCTGGAGGCGGGGTGTAATTGTTGGAAGTTAGGCTGGGCTCATGATGCAATTTCTCCATCGGTTCAGCTTCTACGGCCGAGATTATAACGTGCTGGTGATGATCAGACGGCTGCGGGCTCTGACACGTGTCGACAGCCTGTACTCCGGCTGTTCTTGAATTGGTTGAAGCTCCTGGCGGACGGCCTTCTTCCCCGAATTCTCGTGGTCAAACGCCGACGAATGGTGCTCTCCGGCGGGGCCAGAGGGGTGGCTCCTCCACCCCTCGAGCTCGCCCGCGGGTGTAGGTGGTCGAAAACGGCCCCGATCGGCGGTGGTGGCTCGAAGAAGATGGTGGTCTCGGCACTGGTGACTTGATGTTGTTCTGGAGTCCGATCTTGAGGGTGATTTTTAATGAAGCTCGAAGATCCCCAATGGTGAATAACCACCTCGCGATGAACCTGGACCTGCAAGATACACAATGCTCTGCTCGATTTTTATGAAATCGGCCAACAAGGATAAGAATTCGAGCCCCAAAATTTGAAGAAATATCATAAACTTCCAGCCAAAACAACCAAACTGCGAAGAAGACGATGGTTGGTTGAATGATTTGAATCGAATTGAACACGAATCGAGATGGATTTGGAGCTTGCGTGAAAGCTAGGTGATTAGGCTATCTAAAGATGCGATTAGCCACACTAATCATGGCTCGATGATCGAGAAAGAAACTTAAGAAATGTGAAGGAAGTGACCTGGGGTCTGGAGGTGTATGACCTCCTGATGGTTGCTCGACGAGCGGTCTTCTCGGAGCTGCACGCAGCACGACGCGGCGATTCAAGGCGGCGCAGCTGCCTTGGAACCTTCCCCGACGATCCTTCTTCCCCGCGAGCTCCTTCCTTGGCGCTGTCACCGCTCGAGTTGGTTGGAACGAGGCTTGGAAGTTAGGTAGTCGGTACAACCTGGAGCTGGAGCTTTGAAGGTTGGAAAAGTTAGTTCAGCCATGGCGACTTGGAGAGCTTTTATAGGGGATTCGGCTTGGGCTCCAAGTCTGATCTAAGGGTGGCGAGGTAGAGGGTTGTTAGGAGGAAGGATCTGAGGGTTTAGGATGGTCGGAGGGGTTAAAGGCTGAGCGGGAAAAAGAGAGGAAGTTGGCCGGTTGGCGCAACTTCTTCTTGAAGAAGAAGACTCCAGGTGCTGACACGTGTCAGCACCTGGTTCGCCCAGATCTATTAAATACTTATAAATTAAATATAAAATAGATAATTGCATTATTTCAAATAGGTATAAATACAAGAAAGTTAAATAAATTTATTTTCTAAATTATGGTATAATTACTTTTAATAAATAAAAAATATTATTTAAAATATAAATATTTTATTAATAAATATGTATTTATAAATAGATTTTGAATTTTTAATTTAATAAATAATTAAGTAAAAATTAATTTTATATTTTATTAATTATTAGTGTATTAAATAAGGCTTGTACGAATTTTTATGGATTTTTATGAATTAATTTACATATTTTAATAAATAGGGTAAGTAGCTATATAGGTCAATTATACCTATATTTTGGGATGTTTGATTTTATAAAAATAATAAATAGTCTCCAAAAATTATGAAATAATTTATGGTGAATCTACAAGATCATGAAATAATTTAAAAATTATAAAATTAATAAAATAATAAATAAGGTGTGTTACATAAAATAAATAACCCAGAAACCCCTTTGTCTTTTGGTCCCAAAACCGACTTTTTGCAAACGGACTCTGAATTCAATGAAACCACCTTTATTAATTAGATAATATTATTTGATGAACTTTAAAGGTGAGTAGAGTGAAATTGGAGTTCTTATGAGGAAGTTATGATGTTCGGAAGTTGAGATTTTGACAATTTGTAAGCTGGATTTCTTGGCATCTTTATAGGATAATATTTTTAACTTATTTTTATATTTTTATTTACATTTTTATGAATAGTTAGGAGAAAGATTTGGTGAAGAATACGTTAAGATGAAATAATTAAAATTCTTTAAAGTTTTGTATTTATTTTATAAATAGTGAAGAGTGTGTATTCATGTGATAAATTATTTTTATTTGGTTTTCTTTCCTTATCTCCCCCTACTTATTAGTTTGTTGACCAATCCATGCTGACTTGGTCTCGGGGTTGGGCTATAAATATATCTTACAGTTATATTTATAGTTTAAGTCATATTACATATATATACATATATTCCATCTGCCTTTGTCTTTCTTTTTCTGATTCTTTATTTATTTACATGAGTTTAGTGGTTAAAAGTGAATATTTACACATGAATGGAGTTTTGTTAAAGTATGAGAATTAGTGAGTATTTACATGTATTTATTAAGGGTTTTAAGACAAAATGCGACAGAAAAGTTAATGAATCATGGATTCATCAACCCCCTATACTTAAACTTTGCTAGTCCCTTAGCAAACACTTATTTTGAAAAAGTAAGTGAAAAAGAAAGAAAGTTAGAATGAATTTGTTTTCCTAAACCAATTCATGAGAACAGACAAAGGACAGAGCTTGATCGGGCCTGAAACAAGCATTTTTTCGGAACCTTAACTAGGATTAGGATTTTATCCTCAACAGTCTTCAAGTTCCATAATCCTTACTCAAGATCACTTCATCGGCTAGTTCAGACTCACTTATTCATATCACAAACTCTATCAACCTTGAAATCAACTTGTACAGTGTGTGAATTGATTTAGCTCTTCCTGCTTAGAGAACCGAAGAAACCGTCAATCCCGGCTATACACTCCTATGACTTCCTCATCCCGCTACTCTTTCCTCGGGGAGGGAGGTATTCCCTTCTGAGTTCAGTTCTGCTATGTCCACAATCGAATATAGGGAGAAGTTAGAAGAATGAGAAAAGAAGTGGAGTGCGACCAGTGTAGACGCATCTCCTTGTGAAGCCCAACCGGTGTAGCTGAGTCTTCACTAAGATGTGCAGGCATATTTGGTGGAAGCTTTGACCAGTCTGGTCTTATTTGGTGGCTTCTGCTTTGCTTTGACTTTGTAATTTGCTTGCACTGCATTCATCTTTTGTGCCTCGACGGTTATAGAATCTTTTTAATCCGTCCATTTTTTGAGGTCTTAGAAAAATTGTGTCAGCAGATCCTTCCCTCATCCGAAGCAACTATCGCGACCCCAATCTCTCCCGTCTTTAGACGTCAATGCCGCAAAGATAAGGATAGGAATGCACTACCAAGGTGTACTGTCCTTCGGAACTTCATGCGAGTTGAGCTAAGTGTAGAGTGCATGTGTTCAAGGTTGGTTCACTGGTGAAGAGTTGTACGGATGACTCCAAGTGGTCTACTTAAGCTCAGATGACTTGATTTCCCGAATATGGTCTTACGGAACCCAAAGATTTTAAGTCAACAGGCCTGAAAAGTCTAAATTCCAGTTCCTAATCAGGCTCCTTACAATGAGAGTTAAAGGTCGTAATCAAGCTCCATCCTTCAGACTAGACTCAGTCCTTAGTTCCGGAAATCAAACTTATTCTGAAAAATGCGAATGCAAATGCAACCATGTTTTTGTGAAGTCTATTTTCTGGATTTTACTTATTTTTATGAATTTTAAGGATTTTATAATTTTTACAAATTTTAGGACTTTGTATTTTTTTATGGATTTTATTATTTTTATAAACAAGGTTTTTTTTACAATTTTTACAAGATAAATTTTATTTAAGTTAAGTGTCTAATGTATTTTACAAATTTTATCTACAAAGTATTTTACAAGGGTTGAATGGCTTTTATACAAATTTTAATAAATAGGATTTTAAATAAGTATTATACATATTTTAAGTACAAAATTTAAATACAAGTTTTAATTACAAGTTTAATTACAAATTTTAAGCATGTTTTACTTATTTATCAGGATTTTATAAATAAGAGAGTGGATTTTAAATTAACCCGTACCCACTTTTTATGGATTTTATAGGTATAGAAAATACATAAAAGTACGAGTTATGGCCGAAAGTATATATGCAATATATACGCACCCCCCTATACTTAGCTTGAGCTATGTCCTCATAGCGTCAAAAGAGAAAAAGGAGGGCATAACTCGTGCTAAGTAAAAGTGGGTGAAAAAGAGATATCGATGACAAGTCAGTCAACCCCCCCTATACTTACGATCAGGTCATCGTAAGTATTATGGGAGAGTAAAAATGGGATGACTGAATGAAATGGATAAATAACGAAGAATTCAAAAGGAAAGAATACGAAATCATCGAAATCACTCGGTCCCCCCTATACTTAGGATAAGGCATCCTAAGTATAGAAAAGAATGTAGCCAAAAATTGGGGATCAGTGATTCGTGAAAAAGAATGGTTATACAAAAGAATTAGTACAAAAATAAAACGTAAATCAGCGGGCAATCAGTCCCCCCTATACTTAGGATCTGGTATCCTAAGCATAGAAGACGAGCAAAAGCGGGGACGATTGTGGTCTATGAAGAATATACAAGTGTTGTGAATCTCCCGAATGGCTCAAAAGGATTTGTACAGGAAGGAGTAGAAGAATGATCATGATTCCTGTACAAAATAGATCACTTCAGTACGGGCCAGATAATCAGTAGTCTCTACGAAATGCTTCAGCATCTGCCCGTTAACCACGAACGGTTCTGCACCAGGTGACACATCTGATATCGCAATACTGCCATTGTCGTGCACCGTTCTGATTATGTACGGTCCTTCCCACTTGCTTTTCAATTTGCCAGGAAAAATTCTCAACCTTGCATTGAACAACCAAACTTTCTGCCCAGGGACAAAGCTCTTATGTCGAATGTATCTGTCATGCCATTTCTTCACTTTGTCCTTATAGATCAGTGTGTTCTCGTATGCTTGATTGCGGATTTCTACCAGCTCATTCAGATCTATCTTCCTCTTGGCTCCTGCTTTCTGCATATCCATCAATATTTCTCGGATTGCCCACTCAGATTTGTGCATGATCTCTACGGGCAAGTGGCACGGCTTTCCATAAACTAGCCTGAATGGTGAAGTACCTAAGGGAGTCTTATATGCAGTACGATATGCCCAAAGAACTTGGTCTAGAAGAAGTGACCAATTCTTCCTATCCGGTCGTACTAACTTCTGGAGAATTAATTTTACCTCCCTATTTGAGACTTCGGCCATGCCATTCGTCTGTGGGTGGTAAGGAGAAGCTACTCTGTGATCGATGCTATACTGTTTCACTAGCTTTTTCACCTCCTTATTAATGAAATGGCTACCCCCATCAGAGATAAGAATGCGAGGAATTCCGAATCGCGAAATGATGTGTTCCCTTAGGAACTTGCAAACGGTCTTACTGTCTGCGGTTCGTGCGGGTATAGCCTCCACCCATCTGCTAACATAATCTACAGCGAGAAGGATGTACTCAAAGCCGCTGCTAGAAGGGAACGGTCCCATAAAATCTATGCCCCATGCGTCAAAAATCTCGCAGATAATGACGGGTCGCATCGGCATTGCATCTCTGGCACTGACTGTCCCTACAGCTCTCTGACAATCTGGGCAACTCTTTACGAATGTGCACGCATCTCTGGTAAGAGTCGGCCACCATAATCCACTCTGTAGTACCTTCTGTGCTGTCCTCTTCCCTGAATGATGTCCTCCTGATTCTAAAGAATGACACAAAGTGAGGACACAATTATATTCCTCCTGAGGAATACATCGCCTGTAAACGTAATCCGGTCCTTCGCGAAAAAGAATCGGATCCTCCCAATGGTAGTATCGTGACTCAGAAACGAGTTTCTCAACTCTGTTCTTCGTCCAACCTTGAGGACTTTTCTGTGTGACCAGAAAGTTCACTATATCTGCATACCACGGAAGTTCTGTCACTGCAAAGATGCTCTCGTCTGGAAATCTCTCTGCGATTTCTGGCGTATATCCATCTGAAGGCTTATCTGACTGTAATCGGGAGAGGTGATCAGCTACCACATTCTTTACTCCAGGTTTATCCTTGATATCCAAATCAAATTCCTGAAGTAAAAGAATCCATCTAAGAAGGCGTGCCTTGGCATCCTTCTTTTCCATCAAAAATCTGATAGCTGAGTGATCGGTGTAAACTGTGATCTTGGAGCCAAGTAAATAAGATCGAAACTTGTCTAATGCAAACACTACTGCCAACATTTCTTTTTCGGTCACTGTATAATTTCTCTGAGCATCATCTAAAGTCTTGCTGGCATAGTGTATAGCTATGGGAAGTCCATTCCTCCTCTGTCCTAATACAGCCCCGACCGCAAAATCTGATGCATCCGTCATGATCTCGAAGGGTAAAGACCAATCAGGCGGCTGTAGGACAGGAGCACTGATTATCTTTTCCTTTAATGTGAGGAAGGCATGAAGACATTTGTCATTTAAAACGAACTCGATGTCTTTGCCTAATAATTCAGTTAACGGTCGGGCAATCTTGGAGAAGTCTTGAATAAATCGTCGATAAAAACCGACGTGTCCCAGAAATGACCGTAACTGTTTGATGTTGGATGGTGGCTCGAGTTTCTTGATGACGTCCACCTTGGCAGGGTCAACCTCCATGCCTCGCTGGGAGATGACGTGCCCCAACACGATCCCGTGAGTAACCATAAAATGGCTCTTTTCCCATGACAGAACGAGATCTACCTCACAACATTTTTTCAAAACCTGGTCTAGGTGCGCTAAACAATCGTTAAATGACTCACCATAGACCGAAAAGTCATCCATAAAAACCTCTAGAAAATCACCGACCATGTCCGCAAAAATAGCAAGCATGCACCTCTAGAAGGTCGCGAGAGCGTTGCACAATCCAAAGGGCATCCGTCTAAAGGCATACGTGCCAAACGGACAAGTAAAGGTGGTTTTCTCCTGGTCTTTCGGAGCAATTGATACCTGGTTGTATCCGGAGTAACCGTCAAGGAAACAGAAGTATCCCTTCCCTGCCAACCGTTCGATGACCTGGTCTATGAAAGGCAAAGGGAAGTGGTCCTTCTTCGTCGCGGTGTTAAGTTTCCTGTAATCAACACATACTCGCCACGACGTGGTTACTCTCTTTGGAATCTCCTCTCCACTCTCGTTTTTCACCATCTGAATTCTCGACTTCTTCGGGACAACATGTAATGGGCTAACCCATTCGGAGTTGGAGATAGGATAAATGCACCATGCATCACACCATTTCGTGATCTCTTTCTTGACAACTTCTCGTAAAACCGGATTCAGCCTACGCTGAAACTCTCTGGAGGGTTTGCTGTCATGATCGAGATAGATATGATGTGAACACAAAGCAGGATTAATCCCGCGGAGATCAGATACAGTCCACCCAATGGCCTTGCGGTTTCTTTCTAGAATCTCCATCAGACGAGATTCTTGATCATCGGTTAAAGTTGAGCTGATAATGACCGGAAACTGTTGATGTGGACCCGCAAGGAAGGCATATTTCATGTTTGGTGGCAAAGTCTTGAGTTCTGGCAAGGTAGTATCTGGATCTGCTGTAACATCATCTATATCTGTATGGGGATCTGTGTCAATAGGTGTTGTGTCTGCATTCTGATTATTCACCATCTCAATGTGCTCTAAAGTCGGACTACAGAAGATGTTTGAGACATCATCCGACTCCTCAGAATGATCAGAAGAGAATAGGTCAACTAGATAGAATTCTGATTCATCTGAGATGGAGGAATTTTATAAAGTCTCTGAATCTGAAAGATCTGCATTAATTTCATCAAAAGTCTGATCCCTTTGCTCATCATCATCCAAACTAAAATATAAAGTCCCATCGGAAGAGTTACCTCCTAAAGTCTCGGACCCGTCCTCTATCAAACATTCTTGGGTCTCTACCTGGTATCTTTCGAGGTCGTCAAGGCGAACCTCATCCATGTAATCGCAGGAGGCTAAAGAACTCAGAAAATCTGAAGATGCATCACTGGAAGTGTTTGATTCTCTCGCCATCTCTATATGTACCTTTTCGCCCTCAGCGCGAAAAGATACCTTCCCTGTATCATATTCGAAGAGAGCCTTTGTGGTCTCTAGAAAAGGCCTCCCGAGAATGATCGGGGTAAGGTGTAACTGTGCAGGGCAATTCATCTCTAGGACCGTAAAGTCAACGGGAAATTGCAGACCCTGCACGGTTACGATAACGTTCCTAAGTATACCCTTAGGTCTCTTTACGGATCTATCAGCAAACTGAAGGATCGTGCAGTATTTGTAAAGAGGACCTAACTCGAGCTTCTTGAGTAAGGAAGCGGGTATCAGATTGATCGAGGAACCGTTATCTAATAGAGTGCGATCGAATTCGGCTTTTGCGATCTCGCATCTGACATAATGTGCACCTGAGTCTTTCTTCTTCTTTGGAAGCTTATTCTGTATCACACAGGATGTAGCCTTAGTCAAAACATGTTTTTCTGTTCGGGATCTCTTTTTCCTACGTGTGGTGCATCTGTTTTTCAATTGATTCTTAAGCGTAGGAAATTGATTTAAGGCATCATGAAGAGGGATCTTCAGAAAAATGTGATCTTTGAGTAACTTTTCAATCTGTTGAGATTCAGGATTATTTTTGGTCTTTTTCTTTCCTTTTCCAAACAAAGCATCAGGAAAAGGAATAAAGTCAGGAGTCAGAAAATCAGAACTTTTATTCAACTCATTGGAATCAGCTTGTACATCGAGAGTCTCAGAATTATTTACAAAACTCTCTAAAACAGGGGAAGAAATGTTTTTGTCTGGGTTCTCTGCCTGATCTGGCGTGATATCATCATCTGAGTCGCCAGTATCCATATCTGAACTGTTGGCATTGCTCCCGTCTCTTGATTCTACATCCTCATCCTCTTGCGGTTTCTCCTCCTCGGCATTCGGATCATGCTCGTGCTCCTCTGGTTCCCTCTTATCTCCTCCAGCAGGTGTTTGCGGTGATCTACCGCTCCTGAGACGAATGAAGTTAGACAAAAATTCAGGAAACGAGATCTTACCTGTAGTATCTACCTGATCTGGATGCCTCCTCTTGTTATTCAGATTCATTTGAGGCTGGGCTGGGAGAGTGGTCTTCGGCACGGTTAACTCGTCCAGGCGACGGTTAACCTGCTCCATCTCTGTCTTGTGCGCGATCTGGAGCGTACTGAGCATGTCCATGATCTGGTTGAGCGCTTGGGCCTGTGAAGACATCTCTGGTTCGGTATGGTGGCCCTGGCTTGCTCCTCTCTCCTGCTTTGGCGTGAAATGCTGAGAGGTGGACGGCTGGGAGTAGCGCTGTGGTGTGGAAGAAGATTGCTGCGGCTGCTGAAAAGAATAGTTCGATGAAAACTGAGCAGGGTGCTGATAAGTAGGTTGCGGTCTCTGATGGTAAACGTTCGGATGAGACTGCTGCGGCGTGAAATTCTGACGGTGCTGGAATTGCGGACGTCCATGTTGCGGATGACCGTACGGCTGCTGCTGCTGATGATTCGGTATACTCAGCTGCTGAACTGGAGTATACCAAATCCCATTGATCTCGAAAGTGGCTTGCGGCTCCACCTCCATCTCTGAAGCGCTGATGATCTGGCCGGCATTGGCATGAGACTGATCCTCATGCCAATCAATCTGCGGAATCTCGGGCTCGCTCTGAACATAGTGTGTCTGACGGGTGGGTGGAGCGGGTGCGATCCTCCGTGCTGACTGTGAAGAAGTCTGACTCTGCTGGTATTGGAGCTGAATATCAGAGACCTTCTTCGAAAGATCACTCAGCTGCTGAGGTAGAGATGAGAGTTTCTCCAACTCTCGCAGCGGCTGTAGGTCTTGGACCTGCTTGTGAATCACGTCCACCAACGTCAACTTCTCGCTAATAAAGCCCATGTTGGTGTTGGATTCAGAATCTGATATATTCGCCACCTTGTGATGCTCTCGGTGATGTGGTGGCTGCGGGGCTTTCTGAAATGCCCGAGTAGAGTCTACAACTCTCGAGTTCTCGGCCATCCCTTCGAAGATGGCCCAGACTGACTCAGCGTCCTTGTTCAAGTAACTGCCGCCACATGCGGCACTCACAAGCCCCTGAACTTCCGGCTGGAGTCCTCCGAAATAATTTTGCACTAGCACCTTCATTGGTATCTCATGATGCGGACATCTCTCCGTCAGGTCCTTGAATTGATCCCATGCCTCATGGAATGATTCGTTCGGCAATTGCGTAAAGTTGGAGATCTGACTCCTCATCATGTTCGTCCTTCCTAGAGGAAAATATTTGTGCAGGAAGGTGGACTTCAGGTCGTCCCACGTGGAGATTTCTCTTCCCGGATGGCTCAGCCAATAAAGGGCCTTATCGGCTAATGCAAAAGGGAAGGCTTTGAGGTGCACGGCTTCCTGCGTTACTCCTGGATAGCAAGCCGTTCCGCAGATCATCTCAAACTGCTGCAAAAACGTGAACGGCTCCTCTGCGGCATTCCCATAGTACTTGGGAAGCAAAGAGATGAAGGACGGTCGGAGTTTGTATGGCCCTTGATTCGGCGGTAGCCGAATCCAGTGATGGAGCGTTCGAGCGCCTGGGTCATACTCGTCCCGTAGAGTAGCGGGAACTGCAGGCGGTAACTGGTTCCCGGCCCCTGCTCTGAGTGCGGCTAATTCAACCTGCAGTTCGATCTGAACTCTATACTGTTCTCGAATCTGTAGATTCATCTGCTGAAGTGTGTCGAGAATACTTGTCGTGACATTTTCGTTCGGATCTGCTCTTCCCTCCTGATGGTCCTCAGCTGCTGGCCTCTCATCTGCTACCGGTGCTTTCCCACGAGCCATCTGATTGTCTGTAAAATAAAAACTCTCGTAAGAACTCATCGAGAAATACTCAGGAGATCTAGATTCTATATTGAGGCGAAGGTCTGCCTCAATGATCTGGCCAGGAGGCGAGGGAGTCTGGGTCTGACTCGCCTCGAGATCGGATGGGACCAGCTCGGGAAGAGGGTCATCCCGAGCCTGTGAAGACATACGCTCGACGGTGGACGGTCGAAAGCTCACAAAGTCTGAGCCGAAAAGCCGTTGAGACGTCATCTTCGATGTCAAGAGAAGATTGGGAGAGCACGTGTACGATTCAAAAGAAGAAGAAATGCGAAAGCCGCGGAAACTCACGCCCCGCAAACAAACACAGAGCAAACCTCGTTTTCACCAACTCAACCCTGATGAAGACCGTAAGAGTTCGGCCTTTTTATCTTTTCAGTTTTAGGGTTGTGATTAGCAATCGTTGCGGTTACGTGGGCTGAGCAAGCCAATAGGTGCCCGATAGTTTCTCCAAGACACTGGCCCGAATCCTTACGCGAGACCACTCGCACTCGGCCAGTATGGGAGTAAGTACGGACCATTTCCGGCTACCCGTGTTACTTGAGGACGGAGCCTTGCGTAGTGTCCTCTAAACCTCCCACTCTGCTAAGTAAACCCGGACCGTTTCCGGCTACCCGAGCTTACCCACTGAGGAACAGCGATCAGGTGTATGGACCCAGTAGTATCCCGCAAGAAATACGGGGTTTTGTTTCTATCCTTAAGTGACGGCTCTCAACTCGCGTACTCTGAGAAATGTGCGGGGGTTACTCTCCCCAAATCAATTGAATCCTTTTTACGGTTTTTGATCAGATATTTTTAGCAGTCCCAATTTTAGTTTTTGCAATTTTTATGGTATTTTCAAACAACGTCTATTTTTTTTGTCTTTTTGTTAATACCCTAGAGCAAGCACCTAGGTTGCAAGTCCTAAAACTAGCTACGAGGCACAAGCATATAAAGCCAAAATCCTAAGCAATCATCTAGAAAACCGCGGAAAATCGATAAGCAATGAAAAAGCCGCGGTGGGTGCCCTGATTCACCAGATACACGGTATCCGATGAATCAAGCCCCTAAAAAAATGAATGTTTATTGCTAGTTACAACTCTCTCCCTTTCTCTCTCTTTTTTCAAAGGATACTAAATCTTTGCTCCTCTGCAGTCGACTCGTGAAGAAGGTGCCGACCTCTGCCCTTTCAACTGACTCAGCTTCCGAAGAAACCGGTTGATCCTGCAGGCCCTGCAAAGATGATTAGCACAAATGATTTGATCGAGAAAGCCGAGAAAGCCGTAAAGAAACCAAAAAGAAAACTCAGAAAACAACGCACGAAAAAGCCGTACGAAAAACCATACGAAAAACAAAACAAAGAGAAGAAAAAGAATAAAATCACGAAAAACAAAAATCAAGGGAATCTAACGCCTCCCCGGCAACGGCGCCATTTTGATGAGGCGCTAAAAATCGGTTTCGCAGCTTCTTTAAAAGAAGAAGGTTGTCGGTTGTAGCAGAAGCCGCGAAACAAATTTCGATCTTTAGACCTATCAAACAAATTTACGGTTTTCTGTCAGGAAAACCGTTCACTATTTAATTAACCATGCAAGTGTTCCTGGGTCGAACTCAAGGAGGCAGAATATATTCCCTAATTTTCCTTCTCGTAATTTTATTTTAATTCTTCTCTAAGTCTGAGCGCTTCTCTTTTTGGATTTTTAATTTTTGTTATTTTTATTTGATTTTATTCTTTTCAAATTTTTATTTAATTTTCAAAAAGGGATATTTTTTAAAAGATTTATTTATTATATAGTAGGTGGATAGAGTATAGGTGATATTATATAGTATAGGTGAACGATATTCGAGCCGCGTACTCGAACTACACAAGAAACCAAAACAAAACGAGGCGGTTTTCGATAAAATCAAAACACATCAAAAATTCGTTGAAAAGCCGCGAAAACTTTATACTAAGTAGCTGGGGTAGTTGTGTAACTACCCTCCAAGAATCGTCGAAATCTGAGGTCACAAGAGCAAGATATAGCCCCTACAGCCCAGGGGCATAAGCGTAAAAAAACTATTTAAAATGTTCTCAAATTGGTCCTCAAGGACTGTTCTGCAAGAAAACTAAACAAACTCTTACGTTTAGGTCCCTGCAGAGGGACCTATTTGCAATTAAAGAAAGGTCTGGAGGCGGGGTGTAATTGCTGGAAGTTAGGCTGGGCTCATGATGCAATTTCTCCACCGGTTCAGCTTCTACGACCGAGATTATAACGTGCTGGTGATGATCAGACGGCTGCGGGCTCTGACACGTGTCGACAGCCTGTACTCCGGCTGTTCTTGAATTGGTTGAAGCTCCTGGCGGACGGCCTTCTTCCCCGAATTCTCGTGGTCAAACGCCGACGAATGGTGCTCTCCGGCGGGGCCAGAGGGGTGGCTCCTCCACCCCTCGAGCTCGCCCGCGGGTGTAGGTGGTCGGAAACGGCCCCGATCGGCGGTGGTGGCTCGAAGAAGATGGTGGTCTCGGCACTGGTGACTTGATGCTGTTCTGGAGTCCGATCTTGAGGGTGATTTTTAATGAAGCTCGAAGATCCCCAATGGTGAATAACCACCTCGCGATGAACCTGGACCTGCAAGATACACAATGCTCTGCTCGATTTTTATGAAATCAGCCAACAAGGATAAGATTTGGAGCCCCAAAATTTGAAGAAATATCATAAACTTCCAGCCAAAACAACCAAACTGCGAAGAAGACGATGGTTGGTTGAATGATTTGAATCGAATTGAACACGAATCGAGATGGATTTGGAGCTTGCGTGAAAGCTAGGTGATTAGGCTATCTAAAGATGCGATTAGCCACACTAATCATGGCTCGACGATCGAGAAAGAAATTTAAGAAATGTGAAGGAAGTGACCTGGGGTCTGGAGGTGTATGACCTCCTGATGGTTGCTGGACGAGCGGTCTTCTCGGAGCTGCACGCAGCACGACGCGACGATTCAAGGCGGCGCAGCTGCCTTGGAACCTTCCCCGACGATCCTTCTTCCCCGCGAGCTCCTTCCTTGGCGCTGTCACCGCTCGAGTTGGTTGGAACGAGGCTTGGAAGTTAGGTAGTCGGTACAACGTGGAGCTGGAGCTTTGAAGGTTGGAAAAGTTAGTTTAGCCATGGCGACTTGGAGAGCTTTTATAGGGGATTCGGCTTGGGCTCCAAGTCTGATCTAAGGGTGGAGAGGTAGAGGGTTGTTAGGAGGAGGGATCTGAGGGTTTAGGATGGTCGGAGGGGTTAAAGGCTGAGCGGGAAAAAGAGAGGAAGTTGGCCGGTTGGCGCAACTTCTTCTTGAAGAAGAAGACTCCAGGTGCTGACACGTGTCAGCACCTGGTTCGCCCAGATCTATTAAATACTTATAAATTAAATATAAAATAGATAATTACTATATTTCAAATAGGTATAAATACAAGAAAGTTAAATAAATTTATTTTCTAAATTATGGTATAATTACTTTTAATAAATAATAAATATTATTTAAAATATAAATATTTTATTAATAAATATGTATTTATAAATAGGTTTTGAATTTTTAGTTTAATAAATAATTAAGTAAAAATTAATTTTATATTTTATTAATTATTAGTGTATTAAATAAGGCTTGTACGAATTTTTATGGATTTTTATGAATTAATTTACATATTTTAATAAATAGGGTAAGTAGCTATATAGGTCAATTATACCTATATTTCGGGCTGTTTGATTTTATAAAAATAATAAATAGTCTCCAAAAATTATGAAATAATTTATGGTGAATCTACAAGATTATGAAATAATTTAAAAATTATAAAATTAATAAAATAATAAATAAGGTGTGTTACATAAAATAAATAACCCAGAAACCCCTTTGTCTTTTGGTCCCAAAACCGACTTTTTGCAAACGGACTCCGAATTCAATGAAACCACCTTTATTAATTAGATAATACTATTTGATGAACTTTAAAGGTGAGTAGAGTGAAATTGGAGTTCGTATGAGGAAGTTATGATGTTCGGAAGTTGAGATTTTAACAATTTGTAAGCTGGATTTCTTGGCATCTTTATAGGATAATATTTTTAACTTATTTTTATATTTTTATTTACATTTTTATGAATAATTAGGAGAAAGATTTGGTGAAGAATAATTTAAGATGAAATAATTAAAATTCTTTGAAGTTTTGTATTTATTTTATAAATAGTGAAGCGTGTGTATTCGTGTGATAAATTATTTTTATTTGGTTTTCTTTCCTTATCTCCCCCTACTTATTAGTTTGTCGACCAATCCATGCTGACTTGGTCTCGGGGTTGGGCTATAAATATATCTTACAGTTATGTTTATAGTTTAAGTCATATTACATAATTATACATATATTCCATCTGCCTTTGTCTTTCTTTTTCTGATTCTTTATTTATTTACATGAGTTTAGTGGTTAAAAGTGAATATTTACACATGAATGGAGTTTTGTTAAAGTATGAGAATTAGTGAGTATTTACATGTATTTATTAAGGGTTTTAAGACAAAATGCGACAGAAAAGTTAATGAATCATGGATTCATCAACGATCCATTCCTTTTCTTTGAAGAGATGGATTGTGTTTGGAGAATATGTATTCCTCAGGAGGAATACCAGAGTGTCCTCATGTGTTGTCATTCTCTTGAGGCTGGAGGACACCATTTGGGAAAGAGAACCACTCACAAGGTACTGCAATGCGGACTGTATTGGCTGACCCTATTCAGGGATGCTATTGATTTTGCTCGGTCATGCCTGATTTGTTAGAGGATGGGAGGGACTGTTACTCAGAGAGATGAGATGCCCTTGCAACCCATGATCATTTGTGATGTCTTTGATGCATGGGGCATATATTTTATAGGTCTGTTTCCGAACAGCCAAGGACACGAGTACATCTTGTTGGTAGTTGACTATCTATCTAGGTGGATGGAGGCTATCACAACCAGAACCGCAGACAGCAAGACTGTATGTAAGTTTGTTAAAGATTATATTATTGGCTGGTTCGGGTTGCTAAAAGTTTTGATATCAGATGGGGGTAGTGATGAATCTACGATTCATCATCTTTATTCATTTATTTTAGATTAAAATACCTTACAAAATACCTCTATATAACACTAACTCCATATTCTTACTAACTTGCATTTGTGTGTAAATATTGTACTCTTCTTACCATTTTAACCTAAAATAAATAAAGAAAAAAAGAAAGGAAAAATAAAGAAAAAATAAAAAGGAAGATTTTATATATGTAATAAATATAGCTGATCCGATCCCTGAGAGAAGGTCAAGACTTGACCTGATCGACCAAGAATAAAGTAGAGGGAGATAGGGTCCTTAATCAGAAAATCCAAAAAAGGTGTGATGTGTATATTTGTATACTACACTATTTTATTTGTACCTGAATTGACCTCAAATCAAATAACTTTCAAAACCACAGTTGTAAATAAAAATGTGTTCTAAATAATAAGAATAATTGCACAAATTAATTCATGTACAGAATAAAAGCAACCACACTTGGAAAAAGCCACTAAGCGATAACTGAATGACCAATTCTGGCTCCGTATGAACTCAAATTGAACTAAATTCACTTCCATTGTATTGTAAATTAAATTATATTTAAAATAGCTGTGATTTCATAATTTTTGGAATTACGGGTGAAAAGTTAATTTTTTGGATGGTTTATGCAATTTTCCCATGTATTTTGTACATATTGTATTTTGTAAATATTTGTAAATATTTTTACTAATTATTTTAAATAAAAATAAAAATAAAAAATAAAATTTTAAAACAAAAGGCTAATTTCCTTATTTAACTATGTATATAATGTACCACATGTATATAATATATGTATAAAGTTGCTATTCTTAGTTAATGACCATAAAAAAAATAACGTTTTTTATACAAATATATAAAGTGATGAAAATTTAAAAAAATATTTATTTTTTGTTAATATTTTTTAACACTTATATTTTTATTTTATCTCATTTCAATTTTGTTCTCTCTCTTATCTCTTATCTCTTATCTTCATCCAAAAATACAAACTCCATTATTTTTTCTATTTATATGGCTCCTTCTCCCTCATTCCAACTTGATCAATCTTTGGTGAGAGGAGCCCGATTTCCGAGAGTCTTCTTGTCGTAGAAGGGTGCCTAGCCTCCGAGTCGTCCGGTGACAGCACGTCGGCCTTCGTCGAGGTGATCAAGGTCTTTTCCGCTCCTAATATGACATCCACATCATTCTTTTTCTTATTTTTATCCTAGATTAATTGTAGATTTATTTTCTCTCATTTTATCTTCGTTGTTAATTTTTTAATCTAGATCTTAGAATCACCACCATTACGATTTAATCTGCCACCGACTCAAGTTTTCATCTCATTCTCTCGATCTCTTCACATTCATTTCTACCTCACACGATCTCTCAACTCTGGGCGCGTACGGTGGTCGGAGATTTGGATCCATTCCTCATTTTTCACTGGATCCCCGTTCACATCTTCCATTTTGATTGTTGGGATCGAGTCATCATGCTTGCATCCTAATTTGTCTATAAATAAAAAAGAAAAAAATTTAAAAAATTTTCTTTCTCTCTAACATTTGTTTTGCAGGATCATCTAAAAAATATAAATTAAATTAAAAAATAATAAAAAAATATTTTTTTCTTCTATTTTCATTTCATATTTTAAAAAACATTTTTTATTACAATATCTGCATACAAAAAAATAAAAAAAGAAAATAATAAACAATAGGTCAAGCGACCGCCGCCGCCCGCGATCAGATCGACGGCGTCCTCTCGCTGCACCTCCAGCCTACACCGGTGGCGGCTCGCCCGCACCCCCCTTCTTGCGTCACCACCACTCTCTTCGGCCAGCACCACCGGGGCAATGTCCGCTCATGACTCTGCTCTACCACAACCGCCCTTCCAGATCCGCCTTAACTCAGCCATGCTGCGGGGGCATGTGTCGCCCCCAACGGCTCCGACCAGCCGCTCCATCGCGTGAGGCTCCGCTGCGACCTCCATGTGCCCAACGGCGCCTCTGTGACGGCCTTCCTGCCTCGTCGCGGCCCCTCCGTCCATTGCTACGCTGTCCCCGACCTCCCGGCGTCCCTGCTGAGCTCGTAGCCACCTTGCCACCGCGTCACCGTTCTCCCTTGCTCCAACACAAGGTGCGTGGCGGCAGCCTCCCCCTTCCTCTTTGTGTGAAGAAGGAACGTGAATAGGTACAGGAAGCCCTAGGGCAATTTTTAAATAAAAAACTAGAAATATTGCATTGAAGCCCCTGGAGCTTTCGAAAAAATGCAAACCAGCCCCCACAAGCTCTCAAGTCACGTGCGCCGCACTCACCTATTGGTTAAATTTCAATTTCTTCCTACAACTTATTTATTGTTATATTTTGGTGCAAGAACTTGTATTATTTACATTCTGGTCCTTGTATATTAGACCTTTAATTTGCATGCTCCTTTTGATCAAAATAAATATTTTTTAAGCTCTAGATATTTCAAAAAAAATGTATATGCTCTTGTTATTTACTTTATCATTGTATAAAAATTTCATCACATTTTGTTACCATTTGGTATTTTTAAAAATCAAAAACAACATTTTTTCTCTTCCTGAAATTCTAAAATTCATAGAAATTTGAATATTGCTCTAAAAATTCCAAAAAAATCAGAGTAGTTTTATTTCATTGTCTTTTAATTTCTTTCCAAATTTTGTGCATTAAATATTTAAAAACCCAAAAAAATTGAAAAATACAAAAAAATTTATAAAAATCATAAAAAATTCTACAAAAATCTAAAAATCATAATTTCAGTCTCTTTTTGTAGATAATTGTCCCTATTTTATCATAACAAAAAAATGCCAGGAGTTTTGGCACTTAAAATATTTTAAGTTGCAAATTACCCCAGGCTATGCACTATTTCTCTTTTTGTCACTATTTGATTTTTAGAAAATACAAAAACATCTGAAAAATACAAAAAAAATCCCAAAAATATTTCAAAATCTCTAAAATCCAAAAATTTCTTCTCTGGATTTTTCTGAGCATTTTTATATAAATTAAAAATACAAAAAGAGTTTGGAGTGCATAGTTCTTCTTTTATGCATATTGTTGTTTATTTGAAAATAAAAAAATTTGCAAAATTATAATCACTAAAAAGTTGAAAATCAGAAAATAAAAAAAAATAAAAAAAAACTAAATAGAGAAAATTCCACAAAAACTAAGAATAGTTTGCCTTTGATATTTCCTTTTTCTTTTAATTGTTTTTTTGTCGATTAATTGAATAACCCTTAGGAATTGTAGCCTCCCTGAGTTCGATCATGTCCTCTATACAAGTAAATAAGTAGCAAAAATATTTCTCTCACTCGCATTATTTATTCTTTGTAATTATTCTACAACGAGAGAAGAAAAAAATAAATTTATTTGTTTATCACTGGATTTTTTAGGATAGCAACGAACATTCTATCATATTCATTAATAATTATCGATCCTCGAAGATATCATGCCAACAAAATGGCGCCGTTGCCGGGGAGGCACGACGAGGATAGTTAGGTTTCTCTTTTGACCTACTTTTCCTGGTTGTAAATATATGTTTACATTTTTCCATTCACTCCATTATTCATATCCACTGCATCTGTTTCATTTTTTTTCTTTTCTCATATTTCGTACTTGTGTTTCTTTCACATTCTCTTTTCTTTTTCTTGCGAGGGCCCGCAGAGCGAAGGAGGAAATCCTAAGAGAGCCGAAGCACCCAAGCGACGTAGAGGCAGCTTGATTCTTCACCAAGCCGCAGGATAGCGTGAGAAGAGAAGAAGAATTGAAGGAGACCAAAGAGAGAGAGAGAGAGATTTTTTGCTATCATTTGAACTCTGTAAACGGACATTCATTTGTTACGGAGTCTGTTTCGCCAATTGCCTGTGCACTTGGAGGGCCTCACCGGTTTTGTTTTCATCGCCTTATTTTTCTTTGTTTTACGCGGATTTCATGAGCTACCTATTGATTGCTTTAATTAATTTGCTTGAGCCATGTAATTAATTTGGGCCAAACACCCTAAACAAGAATTTCTATACCTATAGAGTAGAGCGTAATTTGGACTTAGTCAAATTAACTTGTTCTTTCCCGTTAATAGAAGCTATAATCTACGACGGTTCACTTGCATCATATAGGTTAGTTTATTTTTCTGTATTTAAATTCTGTACGGACAAGGTACACATCTCTAACCCCTGCATGCATCATTATTTTTAATCGCACATTGACATTTCGGATCTCCTTCCTTGTTTTCACTAACATAAGTTAAAAAGGAAATTGGACACTTGGTAGGCGATTCTTTGAAAATATTTTAACCAAGTGATAACTGCCTGAAATACGAGACTACTAAAGAAAACTCGACCCCAAAATAACATAAGGAAAAATCATTATTCTGGGGAGAGTAATTCCCTCATTGTTTGGTTTGCTTGAGTGAGAGAGTGACCCGCACTGTAGGATATAACTATGCCCGAACTCTTTTCAGACTACTATATTGGGTTAGTCGTTCTCCAGTGAAGATCTCTCCGGTAGCCGGTAAAGTCGCCCGCGACGTCCTTAACAGATTGAATTGATCGTATAGCTATTAAACGGTCCACAATTCATACTGGCTGGGAAAGATCTAACTTTAGGATTGGGCCAATCTCTTGAGATAATTGGGTTCCTAACAACTTGTTTTAACCGCTCTGATAGATTGTATTCTCACCAAACTTTAAAATTGACAAGATAATTGACCGAACATTCACGGTCTTCACATTGAGTTGAGTTGATGAACATGGGATTTGTATTGTGTTTGATTGCTTCTGTGCATACTAGATCCCTCCACGCATTTGCGACTTTTTCTCCATATCTTTTGACTTGACCCTCATGCTCTCCCGATCCCGTCTTTTGTTTCGGAGATGGCCGATCGGAGTTATTTTAATCCGATTATCACGGACTTCTCGCACTCTCAAGACGATCCACCTTCCTTTTTCTAGGAGGACCTTCCTCTTGATTTTTGTGCATATCCACCTAACCCATTATTTCAGGAGACGGACTCTGATTCTCACCCACCCTCATTCAACCCACCCGATCCTGGGATTTTGGAGTCACCTTTCATAATTTCCAGACTTGAGACACTGAACCAGATAATGGAGCATATGAAGGATTAGCAATCTATATAACATAAATACGAGCCAGAACGCTGCTCCACTATTTAAGGATATGGATTCGCTTGAGGATAATCATGAAAGCTTGCAATCACCAAAAATACAAAAAAATGAGAAAATTTTAAAAATCCAAAAAGATTCTGGGAGACACTTTGTTGATTCATTTTGTGAGGAGAGGACCCAAATGCTCGATCATTTACCCACACATCTATCCAGTACATGTCCCAACATTGACCCCGAGGATTCCACTATACAGGCTGCTCTTGGCAATACTCGTGTATATGATGATTCTGATCTCCTCCCTTTTATGGAGGAGGTCTAAAAATTCAAAAAATGTTGACTAAACCTGAAGTGGTAGCCACCCTTCATGAGATCATTAAAGCTCCACTTCAACAGGCCATGGCAAATTTATCTACTCCTCAAAACAAGAATAGGAAGCGAAGGAGAAGATCTGAGCATCACATCTTGACCATGGACACTGCCTACGCCATCTCTCACCACTCGTATTTTAAGAAAGGGAACACTACCACACCTCTTGTGAGTTGCTCCATATCTGACTATTCTTGTTATAACACTCTCCTTGATAGCGGTTCATCAATCAATATAATACCCTTCTCTATGGTACAGTCTCTTCATCTTGGTCCTCTCAAGAAAACCAGGATGATCGTTCAATTTGCTGATGGATCTATCAAGAGGCCGAAGGTATTGTAGAAAATGTTATCATTCTTATTAAGGGCATGAAATTAACTTCTGATTTTGTCGTATTACCCATGGAGACTTCCACCCGTATGGAGCACCCTCCAATCATCCTAGGATGACCTTTCCTCACCTCTACGGGAGCCGTTATTGATTATCGTTCAGGAGAGATTCTCTTCCGTTCTGATACATGGAGCAATGTGTTGATCACTACACCCACTACTGACCAGAGATCTGCATCCCATGAGAGCCCGCCCGTGTTAGCCAACCCCAAGGAATTTGACCTCGATGATAATATCAGAGATTCTTGTTATATGCTGGATAATAAGGAAACCCAAGAATTCTTCTTGAAGGAGGAAGACTCGGAAAACATGGACCTTGGAGTTCCCCCTTCTGGTATGTGGAGATGCATTGATGACATCCACAAAATTTACATGATAGACACCCTAGAGCGGAAGGCAGACTCTGAGACCAGACATGACTGACATGATTTGACTACTTTCACTGATGAGTTCGTCCTTATTCACACTTAATCAGATGAGACTGATCAAGCCAACTTTGATTTGATTCCTTTTATAAAGGAATTTGGGCCTTTTAATGAGGATGTTGTTCTAGAAGAGGCTCGCCAGGCTGGAATTGATCTTACTTTTTCGGATAATGATTTGGAGCCATTTTACTTTGATGTTTGCGAGACTTCCCAGGCAGGACATGACCATACTACTTCCACTAATCGGTTTAGGCCTGCACAATCTGAAACCACTGAGGATACATTCTTGGCCGATCCTGATCAGTTCATATCTAATGATAACCCCAATATCGACCTACACCTTGTCAAACCATATCTCAGCGGTCCTGCAAGAAGGTTCGTTTTCGACCTTCTTGACGTTTGTACATCCACTCCTTTTGTATATCCTTTCGTTTCACTCTTTCTTCTTCCGTTTTATCATTCACCCTTTTCTGTGTGTGCATATATGCTATACTTAGGATGTGCTTTATCCTAAGTATAGGGGGTGAATGATTTGTGTTGTTCATATTCATCTTATTCATCACTCTTGTTGTTGCCTATACTTAGGGATACTCTACCCTATGTATAGGGGGGTGATGTTGTTCATATTGTCTTTTTATTTTTGAGTCTGTAAATTCTCTTCATCGATTTTCCCCTTTTGTACACTCTACTATACTTAGGAATACATTATCATAAGTATAGGGGGGATCATCAACTTCTCTTCTTTTTATCTTTTCTTTGACTCGTTGTAGCATAGGAGTCTTTTCACTTTTCTATACTTAGCACGAATTATGTCTTCCTCTGTCGCTCTCTGATCACTATGACGACATAGTTCGAGTTAAGTATAAGGGGGTGTCGTATATTTTGTATATATACTTTAGACATAACTCGTACTTTTTAAGATAATTATTTTGGGGGATATGTATATAATTTTGTAAAATCCATGAGTGTAAACAACCAAAAAAAACACACACACAAAACAAAACAAAAAAACAACAAAAAAACAAAAACAAAACAAAAAACAAAAAAAATAAAAAAACAAAAACAATTCTTGTATATACTTGTATATATTTTACTAACCCTTTTTCCTTTTTGAAAAAAAATACAAAACCAAAAATCTATAATAACTTGCATAATTAAAAAAAAACCTATCTTTTACATCTGCATTTTTTCTCCAAAAATCCATAAAAAGTTCAAAATTAGAAAATTATTTTTAGAAAATGTCTTTTCACATATGCATCATTTTTTCAAAAAAGAAAAAAAGAGCTTTCTTTGGATTGTTCATATTTCCTTGCATTTGCATGTGCATTTTTCAGGATAGTGTTGACATTTTAACTATGTCTGGAATAAAATTGAAGAATGGAGATTAGTTGGGCCTTAATCCACTTAATTTCAGAGGAACCTTATAAGAAATGGAGTTAAGACTTTTCATGTCCTAGTGACTTAATTCTTTGAGTCCATAAGACTATGTTCACATGTCATCTTGATTAGTCTAAGTAGAACATTTAATAACACACGCATGTCTCTTTCAGATCGTGGCTTATCTTGGACAAGCACTCTACACGTAGCTCTTCGTGGATGAGGTAGTGAGGAGGCATTATCTTTTGGCTTGGGGTAGCATACGAGGGTAGTACATCTAGGCGGAACCTCTCCTCTTCCTCTAGGGAAGGAAGTGTGTCTCAACCCAGTCTAGCGATGTTGAGGTCGAAAGACAAGATGCTGTAGGGTTGTAATAATGCTTCAAAAGAGGGATAGTCTACTGTCTCAAGAGGAAAAACTCCTTATGTACATGCTGCACCTTGTATATGCTTTCAAAAAAAAGTATGGAAAAATGCAGAATCTCTAAAAGTGGACATGCCTAATTGAAAAGTAAAATGCCTGCCGGAGTGTATATACAAGGATAAATTTTTTTTCAATAAGAGCTTCAAAGATAAATTTTTGTAAGCTTGCAGCGGATGACTTGGCTACATCGGTCATGCATCCAAGGATAGGTAGCTACACTGGTTACCATCCATTCTTTTCTCCATCCCCTCTTCTTGAGCTGATTGTACTTGAACTTAGAAGGGAATATCTCCGCTCCTCGAGGAAAGAGTTGCTAGTCCGGGGAACTAGAGTTACCTTGTTGAGGGAGGTTGTTTCTTTGCTACTTTTGAGATGGGGAGTTGTACTTCACTTATACCGTACTAGTAAAGATTCATAGTTATAAGAATTGGTGTATGTACAATTGTTCTGACCTGACTGTTGAGGAGTCCTGAATAGGAGTTCTGTGGAACTTAGAGGCTGTTAGGTTATAAATCCATCTCCCATTAAGGTTCCGATACACTAATAATCCAAAGGTCTGATAGAGCTCCAAACTGCAATTTTATGAAGAAAAGTTTAGTATTCTTTATTATCCTAATTTCTTTATTTTGCCTTTCTTTTTCTTTTTCTTCACTTATTCTTTCACATAAGTGTTTGCTAAGAGACTAGCAAAGGTAAAGAATAGGTAGATGATGAATCTGTAATTCGTCATCTTTATTCATTTTTAGCTTAAAATCCCTTACAAAATAACTGTATATAACATTAACACCATATTCTTACTAACTTGCATTTGTGTGTAATATTGTACTGTTCGTACCATTTTAACCTAAAACAAATAAATAAAGAAAGAAAGGAAAAATAAAGAAAAGAAAATAAAAAAGGAAGATTGTATATATGTAATAAATATAGGCTGACGTGAACCCTGAGAGAAGGTCAAGACGTGACCTGATCGACCAGGAATAAAGTAGGGGGAGATAGGGTCCTTAATCAAAAAATAAAAAAAAATGTGTGATTTGTATATTTATATACTACACTATTTTATTTGTACCTGAATTGACCTCAAATCAAATAACTTTCAAAATCAAAGTTGTAAATAAAAATGTATTCTAAATAATAAGAATAATTGCACAAATTAAATCATGTAGAGAATAAAAGCAACCACACTTGGAAAAAAGCCACTAAGCGATAATTAAATGACCAATTCCGGCTCCATATGAACTCAAATTGGACCAAACTCACTTCCATTGTATTCAAAATTAAATCATATTTAAAATGGCTGTGATTTCATAATTTTTGGAGTTACAGGTGAAAAGTTGATTTTCTGGGGTGGTCTGTGCAATTTTCTCATGTATTTTGTACATATCATATTTTTTTAAATATTCTTATATATTTTTACTAATACATTTAGATAAAAATAGAAAAAAATAAAAATAAAAATTTTAAAACAAAAAAGCTAATTTCATTATTTAACTATGTATATAATGTACCATATGTATATAGTATATGTATATAGTTGCTCTTCTTAATTAACCACCATAAAAAATAAAAAAAATAACTTTTTTTATTCAAATAAATAAAATGACGAATATTCAAAAAAATTAGCTAATCTTTGTAAATATTTTTTAACACTTATCTTGTTATTTTATCTCATTTCAATTTTGTTCTCTCTCTTATCTCTTATCTTCATCCAAAAATTCAAACTCCATTATATTTTCTATTTATATGGCTCCTTCTCCCTCATTCCAACTTGATCAATCTTTGGTGAGAGGAGCCCGATCTTTGAGAGTCTTTTTGTCGTAGAAGGGTGTCTAGCCTCCGAGCCATCCAGTGACAGCACGTCGACCTTCATTGAGGTGATCAAGGTCTTTTCCGCTCCTAAGGTGAGATCCACATCATTCTTTTTCTTATTTGTATCCAAGATTAATCATAGATTTATTTTCTCTCATTTTCTCTTCATTGTCAACTTTTTACCTAGATCTTAGAATCACCACCATTAGGATTTAATCCACCACCGACTCGAGTTTTCATCTCATTCTCTCGATCTCTTCACGATCGTTTCTACCTCACAGATCTCTCAACTCCCGCCGCGTACGGTGGCCGGAGATTTGGATCCATTCCTCATTTTTTAGCGGATCCCCGTTCACATCTTTTGTTTTGATTGTTGGGATCGAGTCATCATGCTCGCATCCTAATTTGTCTATAAATAAAAAAGAATAAAAAAATAAAAAATTGTTTTCTTTCTCTCTAACATTTGTTTTGCAAGATCATCTAAAAAATATAAAATAATATAAAATAATAAAAAAAACTATTTTTACTTTTGTTAGATTTCCTTTTTTAAAAATAATAAAAAAAACATTTTTTATTACCGGATCTGTAATAATAAATAACAGGTCAAGCGACCGTTGCCCGCGCTCAGATCGGCGATGACCCTCTCGCCGCGCCTCCAGCCTACACTATCGGCGGCTCTCCCGCGCCCCGCTGCTCGCGCCGCCACCGCTCTCTCCGTCCAGCACCACTGGGGCAGTGTCCGCTCGTGCCCATGCGCTACCACAGCTGCCCCTACAAATCCTCATTCGCTCAGCCGTGCTGTGGGGGCGTGTGTCACCCCTAGAGGCTCCCACCAACCGCTCCATCGCGTGAGGCTCTACTGCGACCTCCGTACACCCAGCGACGCCTCTGCGATGGCCCGCCTGCCTCACCGCGGGCCCTTCGTCCGCTGCTACACCGTTCTGACCTCCCGCCGTCCCCACCGAGCTCGTCACCACCACGCCACCGCACCGTCGTTGTCCCTTGCTCCAAAGCAAGGCGCCTGGCGGCAACCTCCCCCTTCCTCTTTGTGTGAAGAAGGAATGAGAATAGGTACATGAAGCGATAAGGAGATTTTTAAATAAAACAATCTGGAAATATTGCGGTGAATCCCCTAGAGCTTTCGAAAATTACAAACCAGTCCCCACAAGCTCTCAAGTCACGTGCGCTACACTCACCTATTGGGTAAATTTCAATTTCTTCCTACAACTTTTTTTTTACTTTAGAGCAAGAACTTGTAATATTTACATTCTCGTCCCTGTGTATCAAGCCTTTAATTTGCACGCTCTTTTTTTATCAAAATAAATGTTTTTTTAAGCTCTAAAAATTTCCAAAAAAAATGTGTGTAGTCTTGTTTTTTACTTTATCATTGTATAAAAATTTCATCACATTTTGTTGTCATTTGATATTTTTAGAAAATAAAAAATAATATTTTTTTCTCTTCCTGAAATTCAAAAATTCATAAAAAATGAATATTGCTCTAAAAATTACAAAAAATTAGAGTAGTTTTATTTTATTGTCTTTTAATTTCTACCCAAATTTTGTGCATTAACTATTTATAAAACCCAAAAAAATTATTAAATACTAAAAATCTTATAAAAATCATAAAAAAATCTACAAAAATCATGATTTTAGTCTCTGTTTGCAACTAATTGTCCCTATTTTATCATAAAAGTAATTGCCAGGAGCTTTTGGACACTTAGAATATTTTTATGTTGCAAATTACTCCAGACTGTGCATTGTTTCTCATTTTTATCACTATTTTATTTTTAGAAAAAATACAAAAACATCTGAAAATTCCACAAAAAATCCCAAAAATATTTCAAAATCTTTAAAAATCCAAAAATATTCTCTCTGGATTATTCTGAGCATTTTTATATATTTAAAAAATACAAAAAAAGTGTGGTGTGCGTAGTTTTTCTTTTTGTGCATATTTTTCTTTATTTAAAAATAAAAAAATTGCAAAATTAAAATCACTAAAAATTTGAAAATCAGAAAATAAAAAAAATAGAAAAAAATTTAAAAAAAATTAAAAAGAGGAAAAAATCCACAAAAACCAAGAATAGTTTGCCTTTGAGATTTCCTTTTTCTTTTATTGATTTTTTGTCGATTAATTGAATAACCCTTAAGAATTGTAGCCTCCATGTGTTTGTTCTTGTCCGCTATATAGGTAAATAAGTAGCAAAAATATTTCTCTCGCTCGCATTATTTATTCTTTGTAACTATTCTACAACGAGAGATGAAAACAAGAATTTTGTTTATTTGTCACAGGGAATTTTGTGATAGCAACGACCACTCTATCATATCCATCAATAATTATCGATCCTCGAAGATATCATGGCAACAGATAGCCACTTCATGAATCGAGATGTGAGATCTTTAGGTAAGGACTATGGATTTGAGCACAGAGTCACTAGTCCTTACTACCCATAGACTAATGGCATGGCAGAGGTTTCAAGCAGAGAGGTGAAGAGTATTTTGCAAAAGGTGGTTCATCTAGATAGGAAGAACTGGTTCCAGCTCTTGGACCAAGTTCTGTGGGCCTATAGGCTGCCTACAAGGCACAACTGGGCACTTTACCATTCAGAATGATCTATGGCAAGCCATGCCATTTGCCTGCAGAGCTGATTCACAAATCCGAATGGAAAATTAAGAAAATTAATTGGAGTTGTCACCTAGGAAAGCTTTGTCGAGACTTGAACTTGAACGATCTCATGGAAATTCAAAACAAGGCATACAACAACAATTTGATCTATAAAGACAAAGTAAAAAGATGGCATGATAAGCACATTAGATGTAATGATTTTGTCCCTGGGCAAAAGGTATGGTTGTTTAATGCCAGGTTAAAGATGTTCCACAGGAGGATTAAATCTAAATGGACGGGTCCCTTTGTTGTCAAGAAAGTACACGAGAAAGATAGTGGTGCACTATCTGATGTGGTGGATGGACAACTTTTGAAGCATTTTGTAGATTCCAAGGAGCAGTTAGTCCAAGTCGAGGTCATCAACTTCAAGCAGAGTGAGCACAAGGAAGATACATCAGATTACTCTCCATGAAGATGCAACATCAAGATTCAGTCACTCGTGTAATCCTCCCTTCTCTGTATATTCTCCAGATCTCATCGGTTCTCACACTCACTTCTGTCCTATACTTAGGATGACCAGAGCCTTAGTATGGGGGGGACCGATGCCCATCATATACATATATATATATATATATATATGGGGCCCTTCTAATAGGATGCATCCTTCCTGACTTCAGGAATGTCAATATCTTTTTGTAGAAAACACGAGTACTTTAATAAAATGTGTATACAGTTTGTATTATAACTGCACATTATAAATACAAAACCGCATAAAAAACTGCATATTATAATACAAACATTAAAACTGCACATTGTAATACAATATGTATACGTATTCTACTAAAGTCATCATGTTTTCTACAAAAAGGGGCTGTCCCTTCTGAACATAGGAAGGCCCATGTCCTATTTGAAAGAAATCCTATATATATACATACATACTCATTCATTTCCCCTCTTGACCTAGCCCACCCCATTTTTAATCTTCTTCTATACTTAGGTTGGCAGAGCCTAAGTATAGGGGAGAGGATTGACTTCTATACGTTTTGTTATTTTAGCTCTCCTACTCTTAGCACAAGCTATGTCTTTTCTTTGCTTCCCATGCTCTGAGGACATAACACATTCTAAGTATAAGGGGGTGTGTATATATTACATATATACTTTACCCATAGCTCATGCTTTCACGTATTTTTTGTATATATTATGCAATAAATACGGTGTTTAAATAAATAAACTTTTTGTAAAATACATGTATACTCTTATAGTATGTATATTGTATAATTTATATAATACTCGTAAAATTCTTGTAAACAATACTTTTGTTATAAGATATGAGGTATATAAAACTTTTGATTATAAAATAATATAAAAAACAAACACAAAAATAGCCTTCTTATTTACTCTTGCATATCATCCTTACATTTCAAAAAAATGTGTCTTGCACTTCATTCATATACATTGCATGCCATCTGCATTTCATCTGCATATATAACATATGCAAAGTGAAAAGTTAGTGGGTTCTGAACCAATTTATAAATAGTTGTCGAGGATGGATTTGATTTGACCTTAATCTACCTAATTTCAGAGGAACCTTAGAAGAACTGGAGTTATGATTTTTCACGTCGAGCGACTTAATTCTTTAAGTCCTCAAGTCTATGTTCACATGTTATATTGATTGGTCTAAGTAGATAGTTTTGTACACATGCATGATTCTTTTAGACAGTAACCTAACTTGGACAAGCGTCATGCACGCAGCTCTTCATTGATGAGGTGGTAGAATCCTTTGTCTTGGAGTAGCACACGGGTGGAAACATCCATGCTCCTCTAGGGAGGGTAGTTCATCACAACCTAGTCTAGTGGCGTCGACATCTAACGACAGGATGATGTGGGTTGCAATAATGCTGAAAAGAGGGATAGTTTATGGGCTCAAGAAGAAAAACTCTTGATGTACATGTTGCACCTTGTATAGAGTCGAAAAAAGGAAAAAAGAAAAAAAGAAACTCTAAAAAATGGGACAGGCCTGATTGAAAATAAAATGCTTGTCGGAGTGTGTATTTGTAAGGCATATGCTTCAAAGTCTAATACCAAGAATCCTGTAACTGGAGACTTGGCTACACTGGTCAAGCTCCAAAGATATGTGACTACACTAGTCACAGTCCATTCTCTTCCCTACCCCTCTTCTTGAGCTGGTTGCACTTGAACTTTGAAGGGAATACCCTGCTCTTCGAGGAAAGAGATGCTAGACCGGGGAAGTAGAGTTATCTTGTCTGAGGAGGTTGCTTCTTTGCCATTTCTTCTGTGGAGAGCTATATTTCACTTACACGGTACAAGTAAGATTCATAGTCATCAGAATTTGCGTATGAGGATCTGTTCTGGCCGGACTATTGAGGCGACTTGAATAAGAGACTTGTGGAACTTAAAGGCTGTTAGGTCTTAAATTCAGTTCCCAATAAGGTTTCTCCACACTATTAATCCAAAGGTCGAGCAAAGCTCCATTTTCACCTTTTGTTCATGACCTTGGTATGAAACCCAAAATCATTTCACTTTTGCATTCCATTTTAGTTACTCAGGGACGAGCAAAGTTTAAGTATAGGGGGTTGATGAATCTGTGATTGATTACTCTAAAAGTTGAAAATAGAGCTTTGTTCTCAAGTAATTAGATGCATATCTTCATTTATTACTCATTACTCACATCATTCATTTAGAATTAATGTTTGCATTTTAGCATGCATATTTGCATTAAATAAGGAGCCAAATTCACTTGTACATATTCACTTGTATATCACCTTATTTTCCTTATTTGTATCTATTTTATACTAACTCCAAATCCAATAAAACCAATGTATTGTGTACATATTACTAACAACAATAAACGAAAAATATAAAAAATTACTAACTTGAAACGTTATCAAATAAACTCAAAACCTAATTCTCACACAGACAGACATACAAAA
This sequence comes from Ottelia alismoides, assembly GCA_037367405.1. Taxonomy (NCBI): domain Eukaryota; kingdom Viridiplantae; phylum Streptophyta; class Magnoliopsida; order Alismatales; family Hydrocharitaceae; genus Ottelia; species Ottelia alismoides. The sequence goes on along the minus strand of JAZKJV010007963.1, from coordinate 1,685,065 downwards.
ATGCACATATCTCTCTCATACATGTCTGATTTAGGTCTACTCACTTAAAGTAATATACATTCAAAGACCTTCAAAACAAGACCAATTTCATAAAAATCGGAGTTCATATGTGAAAGTTGGGTTTTGGGCCTCTATTGGATATTGAACATATTGACAAACTACCCTTTATATTTTCTTTATATTTTCTTTATTATTAAAAAATAAAAAATAGATTAAATTATAAATATTCCTTTCATATTTTATCGATATTTATTTTGACTTTTACCCTATTTAAAAATGAGAAAAAATGTAAAATATAAAAATACGGTATTTTATACCTACAAGATGCCACCTAAAAAAAATACACTTTGTACATATGATTTATCTTGATTTTTAGTCCTTCACGAAAGTTGTAGATCTCATCGAGAAGAGCAACTTTTTGTTGACCACTTTTTGATTTGACACCTTTTGTCATTTCTTTTTGATTTTATTTTTGATTAATATTTTATTTTTTGGGAGCGACAAGTTGCAGCTCCTGAAGTCACCACACGTCACCCCCACTTTTATTTTAATTATTTATTAAATTATTATTTTATTTCATCTATTTATTACTTTTATTATTTATTTTAATTATTCTGATTTATTTATATTTATTTTATTTATTTTGTTTTACCATTCATTATTCTTTATTTTAATCCTCGCCATGTGGCCACACACTTGCACGCCATGTGGCCACTCCATTTCCACAACCGACCCCTCTTTTCAAGCATTATCTCTCTCTCTCCCCACATAACCAATTCCCACATGCATACTCGCACACCTCTCTCCTCTCGTACAAACTCTCTCTCCTCCTGCATTCACTCTCCCATGCAAACAAAACCGTGCCCACATCCCCCACGCTCCTCTATCCCCGTTTCTCTCTCTAACTACACGCACACGTAGGGCTATCAAAAAATTCTCAGGTTCGATATTCACTCAGATTTGGGTCGGTAAAAGTTTGTTTTAGATTCGATTTGAAAATAAATGAACCGAACCTGAACACGAGTTTGGGCTCGATTAAATAAACGAACCGAACCTCAAAAACATAGGTTCACTCAAGTTCGGTTCGTTAAAAGCTCGATTATATACACTGATACATACATACATATATAAAAATATATACATATATATTGTACATATAAAGAAAAATATATTCTCTCAAAACGTGAGGGTTTTCTCTTAAAATTTCCATACATATATATTATATATAAAAAAAATCTCTCAAAATGAGGGGGCTCTTTCTTAATTTTTCCAAATCCACCCTAACCTAATTTGGTTTCCAGGAACCCTCCCTCCTGCCATCCACACACGCCACCCATCCCCAAGACCCCAACCCCTACGACTTGCGATTCGCCCTCACGCTGCCGTGAGGCTGCGATTCTGCGAACCTGCGAGGCTGCGAGCCCTCTCGCCCTCACGTTGCCACGCTGCCCCTTCCGATCGACCCCCTCCCCTCTCGCAGCACGTTGCCGCCTTGCCGGTCACCCCCTTCCCCCTCGGCTCTCAACCTCAACTGTCTGTCGCCGCTCTCCCATCTCGACCTTACACTGCCGCGATGCCGCCTGCGAGTGCCGAGCATCCCCCTTCCCTCTCGCAGTTGCAACACGTTGTCGATCACCCCCTCCCCCCTCGTCTCTCGCCCTCACATTGCTGTCTTCCCTCTCCCATCTCTCCATCACGTAGTGACGAGCATGCACATCTCCTGCACACCGTTGGCCCGCACGCCGTTGGTGACACGTGCACCGCAACACACATGTATAATCCTTAAATCTAAGATGTGTTTTTTACTATATATTATCATGACTTTGAATGATTGCTAAAGAATGTCTTAGTAAGTAAATCTAAGATGCGCCACTTTTATTATATGGATGTTGATAAGTTTGATACAACTGAACAAAGATTAGGTTTCACATTAACTAATTATTTGTCCATGTTGTGTATATTGAATATTGTTTAGCACTATAATAATCTATTATTTATATTATTTTTTTGTATATTGAACTAATTATTTTGTGTATATTGGACTAATTATTTTTCCATGTTGTGTATTTTGAACTTATCCTTTCATGCAGGATCTGTTAACATGCCTTATGTACGATACTATCTCTAGAATTTCATATCACGATGAACAAACACAATTATTACGATTAGGAGTATCGCGTATTATAGCATCTCCAAAGATGATATTCTCAAGTCGTCCATAGTTTATGTCGTGATAATGATTGTATTTCTTCTCTCATAGGTGAGGATTCATTACTCACTTAATTATATGAATACTTTTTGCAGCTCAAAGCTTAATTTCCAATCTTATGAATGCGGGATGAAAGTACTTCACAGTGCAAGATTACATATTAGAATTTGTTTTTCTACTTTGCTTTCATAAGCCTGCAAATTGCCCTTGCCTTTATAATCGTAAGCATGTTTAAGAATGTCAAGAGCGCTCAAGGTCAGTAACTGATCTTTTTCTCTAACAAATTATTATATTTTTATATCCTACAATCTCTACTTGTATCATGTATGTTTGTTGTTTAGATCATTCTACTTTAACACATGACAACAGTTACAAACTTACGATAACCCATCTTGTTTTGTTGCTTCTTTAGCTTTTAAATGTGCGTATAAATTGTTAAGAATGTTCATTCTTAGCCTTGAATTTTCAGTTTGGAATGGTTGTAAACATATGGTCAAGTTTGATGTCATTGGTTTATATGTGTTTTAGAGGTTGAAATGAGATATATTTTTATGTTTGCTTGTATATCCATATATATATATATAAGGAAAATGGTATATAACATACACTGTTGAAGTTGTTTTTATCAAAAGACATTAATCAATGCAAAAATACATATATATTTAGCATTATTAATGTTTACTCTAAAACGAGCCTTTAACGAGCCGAACCGAGCCTTCACGAACCTTACCCGAGCCGAGCCGAACCTGAATACGATTTTTATTTTATCGAGCTGAACCGAATCCGAGCCTTAAAGTATACTAAACGAACCGAACCGGGCCTGGGTAGGTTTGCTCAAGTTCGGCTCGTTTACACCCGTACGCACACGGGAGCGGGTCCTCTGTTGGCCAGCAGGGACATGCTGTAAGGTGGGAGGGTGTCCGAGCCGCTCGATCAAGATTGAGCAGTTCGCATGCTAAGGGTCCATAGAACCCCTGATTTCGTGCGAACCGCTCAATCTCGATCGAGCGGCTCGGACACCCTCCCCCCTTATAGCAGATCCCTTCTGGCCAGTAGAGGATCCGCGCTCACTCGCACACACCCCCTCCCATCTCACACAGTGCATCAACTGCCGCTCTCTCCCTCTTCGCACAACTGCACCCCATGCACGTTCTCCTCTCCTTACATCCATGCCCCTCCATTTTTTGAGGCAAACTACGCAACAACCCTTAAAAGGCTGCTCCACTACCATCACCAAACATCCGCCAATTAGGAAGAAAAGCCTCGATCTCCTAACTCGACCTGAATGATAGAAAGGTTGAGTTCAAATCAAGTAAAGACCTACACCATCTCCGGCGTGATCCGAAGACATTCCCATTGCTGCTGTGAGTTTCCTCGAGGCTTTCTAAGATTGCTACATAGCCGCGCAGCTTGAGCAAGAACCTGCCAGACACCATCTCAAGTACCCCAGGCAATTCATTCATCTCTTTCAGGTAAACACCGTTCTTTCCCTATCTCTTTCTTTTCTTCTTCATTTACTATCTTCTATGTTGTCTGCAACCTTTGCATCCTCTCTCATTTTCACTACCGAGATCACCTCGAAAGTCTCTGTTCACCACCGTGTAGTTCGGCCACCCTCACCTTCCCCAATCTCTACCTTTATCTCCACATCAACTCTGCTCATGCCTCCACCGAGCTGCTATCACCTCTGCTATCTTCCAAGTCCTCCATGCGTACAACACGCGTCCGTAACCAGTGTCTTCTGCAGTCGTGCATCCTTGCCCCCATTCGACCTTTTGCTGTGCCACCGGTCAACCACATGTGCCCGAAGGAGTTTTTGATCTCCAGGGCACGTAAACTCCACCCGCACATAGTCGCGTGGGACGTAGACCGCCTCCATCGCAACACCTGTGAGTAATACCACCGCCTTCATTCGCCCGCGCCTCCTCGCGAGCAGCCCCGTGGCAAGCTACAAGCCACCTCACCGCATCCCTCCGGACCATAGCTCCAGCTACTCCCCACAGTCGTGTCCCCGCGGCCAGTAGCCGCCCACCTTCCCACACACTCCATGCACCATTAACTTCAGCCATCATGCCCGCCCTTGCCTTCGACGAGCACAACCGCCCTGTGTCGTGTGTCGATCGGGGAGGTTGCCTTGTACCATCAATCCTTCAACCCCGATGAAAAATTCTCCAACCGCTTGCCATCGAACACTGTTGCACCTCCCTCTATTGAAGATACCCTCGACTGTGTGTCGGTCAAGGACCACGCCTAGCAAAGCCCCCACCATCCCTGAGCTCCGCAAGCCTTCACCTCTACTCTCCAGCTGTCATCGAGTAGCCCACCTAGGACGAACTTTGCGAGCCACCTCACACGGCCATCCTCTGCTCTCTAGCGGCCACCTGCCACAACCGCCATCATCCACGCGTGGTGGAGCTCCACTTATCATGTTGCTCCCTCTGCTGCCCACACGCGGTGCACCTCCTCCAGACGCGCACACCCATCACCGACCGCCACAACTACAATGACTAGCTCCCGCCTACTCATCACAGGAGCCCTGTACGTTATTTCTTGCCTAACGTGAGGGCCCCCCGCCTACTCATCACAGGAGCCATGCACGTTATTTCCTGCCTAACGTGTGGGGCACGTGAGGTTGGGGGTTATTTGCATGGCCGACCCCATTCTTCCAGAGTATTGCACCTGTGTCTAGTCTTCCAGATAGCACATGAGGTGCACATGCTCCACTAGAAAAATTGCATTCAGGTCCCCATTGATTAAGTAATTGCATTTTAGTCCAATCAGCATGTTTTTATTTTTATTTCTTTCCTCTATTATTGAATTTAGGCCACTGTGTTTGGACGTCATTTTAAACATTCATTTTGCCTCATTTTGTTATGCTAATAATTGCCTATTGTAGAACAATACACGCTCTCTTAACGTGAATCTTGAATGATTTTTTTAGTTGCAAGTTATTTAAAATAACTATTATATGAAAAATCACAAATTTTACCCATCGTGTGTTCATTAATACGTATTAAATTAATCGTTGCTCTGAAAATTATAAAAAAAATTGAAAATTATAAAAAATCATAGTAGGTAGATTTTAGGTTGTTTTGCATTTTGCCAAAATTTCATCTCAATTGCATGCATAACAAGGTCGCAATAAATTCATTGGTGATTCGTGTAATTATTTTTTAATAGGTCGTAGATCAATTATTTTTAAGATCCAATGATTTTCCTGGATTCCTCTCACCTAGAATCATCTAGGATAATTTTATTTCTGCAAAATAAATTGGTTTATATTTATTAAAAATAATTTACTCACAATCACCCTACATGCATATCTATTTTATAATTAAATCATAATTCATCCAAAAATTTCAGTAACCTAGTTTCATCATATTTCACATTCTAGCCAAGTTTGAGCATTTTTGGACTTAATCTGATTGTAATTTGCATTTCTATTCTCGAACTACCTCTAAATTGCATGTCCCTCATTTATTGCATTTTAAAATATCAAAACAATACCTATTTGAAAATCTAACCTTTAGATCGACTTTAAATAAACCTAAGGAGACAACGGCCTCTTTGAGTTCGACCTTGGGCTTGCCCAAGTAAAAAAGAATACTACTCGCTTTAATTGGACTAATAATTAAAATTACAATTTTTTATTAATCTGAATTTTCCCGACTACAACGAACGAACAATTTAAACATTAATTCCAACAAATTAACGAGGGCATCCTTGGGTACCATTATAGAGGACTCTACTAAATTAGAAAATTAATGAATGCTTCATTAACATTTCTAAATACTGAAAATTAAACCTTAAAAAGATCAATAAGAGGATAAGGATCATTTGATAATGATTTGGTATCAAGCCTTGGACATTTGTCTATTGATGAATAGACTAGTAAGAGATGAAACTTTAGATTGCTTGAAATTTCAAATCTTGCATACTTGTGAATATTGTATTCAATGTAAAATATCCAATACACCCTTCTCTGAGAATGGTGTAAGATGTCAAGGTATTCAGGATGTCATGCATATTGATGTATGTGGATCATCTGTATCATTATAAAAATTGATGATATGTGATATTATTCGATGATTATTTGTGATATGAGATTTCTTGCCTTCACCTTAGAAACCTTTGAAATGTTCGAAGAGTTCACAATTTTGGTTTAGAACCAAAGTTTGAAGGAAGATGAAATGAATTTGATCTAAGCTAGGTAGAAAGTACCTATTAGATGAATTCAAAGAATACCTTATGGAGAATGGAATATCATTCCTGTCTCACTCCTCCTATAACACCTAAACTCAACAGAGTTATATGGAGATACAATTGGATCATGTGTGACATGATTTGATCAGTGATAAATCTTAGCATAATTACCTCTTAGTTTCCAAGTATATATGTAGTAGAGACTACAATATATATCCTTAAAAAGATTTCATATAAATCTCATGAACATCCTCATAAGCTATGGATTGGAACCTAGCCTAGTGTTGTACACTTGAGGATTTAGGGCTGTTGTTTCATAACTTCTTCATGGATGCATGTAATCTAGAATCTAGCACTAGAGAGTGCTACTTCATTAGGAAAATAAAGGATGGTATTAGACACTACTTTATGACCTTGAGACTCTTGAAAGATTTCATCTCTAAGGATATCATTCTTAGAGGATGACTCTCTTGAGAATCAAAATGAAAATGAGGTTAAGGAACTCATTTAATCTTGAGAATATAATGAGGATCCTAAAATTAGAAACTAAAAGGAAAATTAAAGATGAAGCACTCATTCTTCTTTAAATGAGGTTGAGGATGGATTCCATGTGTTATTTAAGTCTGACAACGATCTGACTTCATATGATGAAGCATTCAAGGATAATGACATAGAAAGATGGATGTTAGCAATAAAGTCTAAAGTAGACTTCATATACAAGTGTTGTATATGGACCCTCTAGGATCCACCTATAAGGGTAAGGCCAGTTTCATGTAAATGGATCTTCAAGAAAAAGAGAGAACCTGATGAGAAGGTAGGGACCTTCAAAGCACAGTTCAAATCCTCAAGATACACACAGAAAGAAGACAACGCATGCGATGAGACTTGCTTTCTATTGACCATGCTTAAACTCATCAGATTATTTCTAATTATGGTTACACAACTTGACTATGACATCTTCAAGATGGAAGTCAGAATTGTATTCCTCTGTGAATACCTCTCTGAGGATATTCATATGAAGTAGCCCCATGGCTTCATGGTTGAGGAAAGCAAGGTATGCAAATTGAAGAACTCCATTTATGGATTCAAATAAGCTTCTTGTAGTTGGTGCATTGTATTTGATGAAATTATAAATATTATAATTTCAGATAAAATCTTGATGAAATGTGTGAAGCTTAGTGGGAGTGCCATTGTATTTATAGACTGACTAATCCATACCTTGAGATATGATCTCAATGATATCTCCTAAATCTTAGTTCTGAAGTTGTTCAGAGCAAAGAGAAGAGGGTATTGGGACCGTCAAATTAGTGGTACACCTTGGACATTTCTATTTTCTAGAAAATTCCAAGAAAGGCTTCTTTTCCATAAGATATGGTACTGACCAATCTAAAGGGATACCACCTCAAATAGTTGAGGATTTGAATACCTAATCTATATGCCCCAGCGCATCCGTTTTGGGAAGCTTAGTGTATGCTAGTTATGTACAAAACCTAGATGTCTGCCATGCAATGAGAGTACTAAACTGTTACTAATCCTACTATGGAGATAAAACACTTGATTGCAGTAATAACAATATCTTCAAAGATGACAAAACTTTTGAGATAGTGATCTCAAAGTCTTATATTCAAGAATCAAAGATTTTTTAGATAGTGATTTAAAAGATCTTAAGTGCAGATGCCTTATAAGACTTAAGATTGGGTCTTAGTCATAAGAGATAGAAATATCTGGGAATAAGGGTATTCTAGTGAGGATAATATAAATTACATATTGGTTATAATGATTATTGAATTGTAGTATTAAAGACACTATAATTAACAAGATTGAGTATTGGTTGCACAAGATGCAACATTCGCTTTGGATGTGCGCATTGTTACTGGGATATATGCAAGTGTCGTATGACTAATGCGGATATCACTATCCATAATAATCATGAATATGATAATTGTGTTTTATAATAAGATGGATAGTTTTAATTGTAAATAAATTTTACATATTATATGTTGTTGTGAATGGGATTCCCAATAAAGAATTAATTTTAAATTTAATTTACATATTTTGTTGGATATATATGAATATGGTTCATATTTGTTAATGGCATGATTGGAGTTTTCACAAATAAAATTTGGAATTATTTTTGTGAAGATAAATGCAATAATTGTTATTGCATATTAGTTAATTTATATATAGATAAAAGAAGACTTAATCTTTTTATGGTGGTCGCCTACCTTGACTTCTTCAAGAGGGAGGACAACCAACATATTTCGACAAAGAGACTTTGTCTTCTATATTATCTTATATTAATTAATTTTAAAATGAATTAATTATTATCTTGAAAAGAGATAAAGTTAATTTGTTTTTAACTAATTGTTGTTTTTGGAGCAGCAAATCATGATCATTGATTAATAAACTTTTAATCTACACCATAGATTAAGAGAGCACATGGATTGAGATCCATATGCGTCGAACTAGTATAAAGGAAGGGTAGCCCTTGCCTTTGATGAACACACATAATTCAAAGAGGAATTAAACTCTCTCCATCTCTCTCTCTACACGCCAAGTCTCTCTCTCTCTCATTGTGGTCATCTACAATGGAGCCCTAGAGAAAGTCGCCATCGCAGTAGCATTGTCGTTATGTTGTCGTATTGTTTGCTTGTGGATATCAGTCTCCTTCGGTGTGAATCACTCATGAAGAAGACATCGGATCTCGTGAGACAAGATCGAGAGATTCGTCGCTTGAATTATTAACATGGATTGTGAGGAGCACACATCTCATCAACGTGCTCGCAAGTGTCTCCTCTGTCGGATTGAACATTAGTCAGGAGGTCTCTTCCTTTAGAGTCTGGATCGCAACCATGCTTTAAGAGGTAAACCTAATACCTGTTTATGGTTTAGATGAAATGATCTGAGAAGTGTTCTTTGATCATGTGGTTTCATCGTTAACAAATTTTAAATTCTGTTGCCTCGAGCAACTATTACAACTAGTCGCTCTCGATCGCATATGATGCGATACTTACGCTTTTGTGATGCGCTTAAGGATTTTCCCATTTCCTTCAGCTGTTAGTCTATGTGTGATAAAGAGTCGCAACTCTATTCTCAATGGCATACTCCTTCACATGCTTCTTGACATCTTGTTTAATGAAATGGCTTCCCCCATCTGAAATGAGTATTTTGGGAATCCTGAACTGTACAATGATGTGGTTCTTGAGAAAGGAGCAAACTGTACGACCATCAACAACTCATGTGGGGATAGCGTCTACCCAACGACTAACATAATCCACGGCAAGCATGATGTAATGAAATCCATGGCTGACAGGAAATGGGCCCATGAAGTCTATGCCCCAAGAATCGAGAACATATGAAATCTGGATATATCTTAAGGGCATGGTATCTTTGGAACCAACGATTCATCCTATTTTCTGACAATCAGTACGACCTTGAACATAATCAGTAGCATCCTTATATAAAGTTGGCCACCATAGACTGCTCTGTAAAACCTTCGCTGCCATATGCTTCCTCGAATGATGCCAACCAGACTCTAATTTGTGACAATGCTCAAGTACGCTGGTGTATTCCTCTTGAGGAATGCACCTTTTCCAAATACAATCTGTACTCTCACGAAATAGGTACGGATCCTCCCACTAGTAAAAATGTATCTCTGATAGGAATTTGTCCACCTTGTGCTTCGACCAATCTTGTGGAACTTTCTTGGAGACAAGATAGTTCACAACATCATCATACCATGGAAGTGAGTCCACATCCAAAATGGTCTAGTTTAGAAAAGTCTCTGATATGGGAAGAATTGACTGCTCAGAAGTCTCTGCATCTGTTATTCAGTAAAGGTGACCTGCCAAAGTATTCTTCACTCCTAGTTTATCTTGAAACTTCTGGAGAAGAAGGATACATATGATAAGATGTGGTTTGGCTTCCTTCTTTGCCTGTAGGTACCGTATGGCAGTGCGATCCGTTTATACAATAACATGCGAACCAAGCAGGTAAGATCTGAACTTTTCTAATACAAACACCACTGCTGACATGTCCTTCGCTCTGCCAATGTAATTACGCCGTGTCTCATCCAGAGTATTGCTAGCATAGTGTATTGCAAATGGTATCCCATCCCTTCTTTGCACTAAAACAACTCCAACCGTAAAATCTGATGTGTCCATCATGATCTCAAAAGGGAGAGACCGATCAAGTGACTGTAGGATAGGATCACTAGTAACCATGTCTTTCATCCGGTGAAATGCAAGGAAAATCTAATCAACAATAAACTCACCCTCCTTGCACAGAAGCTCAGTCAGTGGTCTGGCGATCTTGCTAAAGTCCATAATGATTCGCCTATAAAATCCAACATGTCCCAGAAATGACCTCAACTACTTCAAATTCAATAGTGGCTCTAGCTTGGAGATTTCATCAATCTTAGATGAATCGACTTCCATAACATGTTTGGAGAAGATGTGGCCAATTGTTGATCGTGAATCTCAAGGTTTTTATTTTGAAGAATTATTCACAAAGGTCATGGCAACCCAAAGAAGCATCCAATAAAAATTTTATTTAATCTCAAGCAAAAGAAAAGAAGAAAATGTAGCAAGAGATTTTGCTATTTAATTTACCTGTATAGTTAACAAGATCGAACTCAGGGAGTCTACAAAAATCCCGAAGGTTATTCTATGCAATGAGAAATCACTGAAAGAATAAATGTATTTCTAAGCACACTATGCTTGGTTTTGTGTTTTAAAAGTTTGAATTTTTTATGAATTATAAATTTTTAATTTTATTTGGTTTTTTGTTTTTATATTTTTATATTTTTTATTTTGCAAAGCTATATTTATTAAAAATACTGAAATTAAAAGAGAAAAATAAAGCCCAAATACACAATCACACTATTTGTATTTTTTTTCTTTGTATCAAATATAACTAGAAAATTAAACAAATTTTTTTGGGTTTTATTTAAATTTTTAATGTTTTTAAAATTTTCCAAAATTTTCCACAGTTTTTAAAGCCTTTAAATAAATCAAAAACTGGGAATTAAAGAAACATAAAATAAACTGAATGTTTCTGAAATTTTAAAATAACAAATAAAATAAAAAATAGATGAAATATATGAATGAAAGACATTTTTATATTCTACAAAGAGTCATTTTATGATTTTTTGTATTTTTTAATTTAATTACTATGATTTTTTTAGGAGTTTAATGTTTTTTATGGTATTTATGAATTATAAAAATATGAAAATTAGAAAGGAATTAAAATAAAATAAAATACGTGAAGAAGAATTCTTTTAGTTTTTTCGATAAAGTTTTATTTTTTATTGATTGTTTAATACAAATACATTTTTGCGAAGTTTTTTATTTTTAATAAATAATAAAAATGATGAAAATGCAATATACAAATTATGGATGCAAGATGGACGCTTAAGGAACTTATGGGACTTTTGTGGGAATTTTAAAAAAGTTTTGATATTTTTTTATTTGATTTTAAAGATAAAAAATAAAATAAACTCATAGAGACTAATATGAAATTATTTAATTTATGTAGACTGAATAATAAATAAAAATACAAGGTTTAATATGCAATTTTTCCAAAAAATCATGCGGGTGTGCCCCGCTAGACTGGACCTTTATGTAAATAAAATATAATTGAGGGCTAATCAATAAGAGGAAAACTTAAACCTTGTTTTGAAATTTTCCCATATAATCATGTGCAAACCACACACTACTGTTCCAACATGATCAACTTGTTAATAATAAAAAACACAGGATATAAAATGCAAATGTTCCAATAATGATAAGATTACATGTGTCCTCACAGGGACTTATTCACAAATAAAATAAACGACAGGAAGTTGGGTGCAAAATTACTCTTTAATGACGTGGAGCGCAAGACGGCTCAGATGCGCTATAGATCTGATTGGACAGTTGGGAGTCTATCTTGCGTAAAGGGCTATAATCAGATCTGGATGCTTCGATCAACGGTGGACATTTAGGGCTCAATTGAAGGTGGAGATCGATTCTGGAAGTGAAGTTCTTGATCGTACGATGTGTAGATGCCCTAGATGAATTGGGAAGAATGTTGGCTCTGGCGATCTCAATCCGGATGAATCTCATTTGTCTGATTTGTATTTCTCGTCCAATCAATCTCAAATCCAAGATCTTGGGATTCCACGTATGTTGTGTATCTTGGATCACCGTGAGGTCACCAGGTTAAGGATCTGGAAGGTGACGAAGTATGGTGCTCCAGGAACCTGCTTCAAGTATTGATTTTAACTCTTTCCATTGTTTCTGGAGCTTGTTTAACCTGTAAGGGAAATCTCATGCTCAGAGGTATCCTCATGCCAAGAAATTAGGCCAAGAACGTATGAAATGGGGACTGAATGGAGGTCTCCGGCTTGGGTGACCAGTGCGGAGATCGGGCTCTTGATCTAGAGTGATCTGTGATGAGCAGATGGTGGAAGAGGTGAAGAAGGTCGAGGCGAAAGTGTTGGCATGGTCGGAGAGGTTTAATAGTGATCAGAGTACCTCCGACCATGTAGATCTGAGGTCGAGAATGTTGATCAGATTTATGCTACTAGTTGAATTAAAAGACAAAATTTAAAGCACGAATTTAATGGCTAGCTAATTACGAGTACCTACGGTGGAAAGAAGGTGGAAAACATCCTCAATCTGCTATGGTTGGAACAGAGTAGGTATGCATGGCGGAGCTCTCTGGCGGCGTGATTGATTCACACATCTTCAGATTTCCTAGCACTCTCAACTATGGAGATCAAAGGCCCTGTCACTACCCAATCATTAAAGATCAATTTCGGGCGAAGAAGATCAAGAAGAACGGATAATCCCACGACGACGGTGAAGGAGTTTTTTTATAGGATGAAGTCCATCGTTATTTGAATTTTGAATTAGGCGAGATTGAGGCGATTTGAGGGGATCTGATGAGGTGTGTAGAAGAGGAGTAAATGATATTTAAGGTTGACGAAGGATGCGAGAGGCATTATGAAGTAATGCACATTGAAAAAAAATGCGAGAAGAGACGGGTGGAGGCGAGGTTAGCGGGCATTAAGTGCAAACCAGCCAGTTGACCTTGATCAACAAACCCGGGTCGACCAATTAGGAGGTGCCTAGAATGAGGACAAAATAGGCTAAATAAGAAAAATGTAAATAAAAGTTAAAAAAATAAATTAAAAATAAAAAATGAATGTTTAAATTTATATAATTTAATAAAAAATGTTAGGAATAATTTAAAGTTAATTTTGGTGATTTTAATTAATTAAATAAGATATTTATAAGGGTTAAAATAAATATAGAGTGTAATTAAAGGTATGTATACCTATATATAGAATATTATGATTTTTAATTAATTATTTTTAAACATATATACAAAATTTAATATTTTATTTATTTATATTATTCTACAAGGATTTTGATGATACTTTTATTTGAATTTTAGGTGTTAACAAATTATGTTAATTAAATAGGTATAGGTACAATATATACATGGTGATACATATACAATATATACATAATCTTTGTTGATTTTTGATTTTTATTTATATTTTATATGAGTTAAATACAATAATTACAACTAAAAGAAAATAAAATTCACACAAATATATAAAAGAAAATAAATAATTAAATGATATGTATAATGTATATAGGTATAATATACAATAACACCCCAATTGGCCACATTTCACACCTTAACTCAGAATTTTATGAAATCACCTCCATTTTAAAGATAACTTAGTTTGGAGTATAATGAAAGTGAGTTTGATGAATTTGAAGTTCAGTTGGGGAAAATATTGATCTTGGAAGTTTGTATTTTTGTGGCTTTTAGAAAGTGATGTTATTTATATAAGATATACAAGTCTTTATTGAAATTATTTTTATTATTTACATAAGAATTTTATTCACAAATCTCAAGAAGAAATAATGATTATTTACAAAGGATTTGATGATGAATAAATTAATGAAAGAATGTATAATATTGTACAGGTTATGAATATTCAAGTGATAAGTAAATTGTATTGATTTTCTGGTAATTAGGCATTATCCCCCCTACTATCTTCCTTATCGATCAGGTCAAGTCTTGACCTTCTCTCGGGGTCTGATTCAGACTGTATCTATTGCATATATACAATCCTTTTCTTTATTTCTTTATTTATTTATTTTAGGTTAAAATAGTAATAAATATACAATATTTACACAAGAGTTAGAGTTAGTAAAAGAATGAACTTAGTGATATTTACAAGTGTTTTATCAAGGATTTTAAGTTTAAAAAATTAATAAAGATTATGAAATGCAGGTTCATCATCCCCCTATGCTTTACCTTTGCTAGTCTCTTAACAAACACTTATTTGAAAGAATAAGTGAAAAAAAGAAAATGAGAAGAATAAAGAAAAAAATAAAGAACTTAGAACAATATTGAGTATTAAACTTATCTTCATAAAATTGTAGTATGGAGCTTGATCAGCCATTTGGATTATTAGTATGGCGAAACCTTATTGGGTAATGGATTCAAAACCTAACATCCCTCAAGTTCAAGAAGACTGCTATTCTATTCACCTCAACAGTCAGGTCAGAACAAGTCTGCATACACAAATTCTTATGACTATGAATCTATACTTGTACGCTGTAAGTGAAATATAGCTCATCACCTCAAAAGTGGCAAAGAAACGACCTCCCTCAACAAGGTAACTATAGTCCCCCGAGTCTAGCATCTCTTTCCTTTTGGAGCAGGGATATTCCCTTCTAAGTTCATGTGCAACCAACTCAAGAAGAGGAGATGAAGAAAAGAATGGACGGTAGCCAATGTAGCTACCTATCCTTGGATGCATGATCCGTGTGGTTAAGTCATCCAATTGCAAGCTTACAAAAATCTGACTTTGAAGCTCATTTTTGCTATTTGACTACACATGTAGATACACTCCGGCAAGCATTTTACTTTTCAATCAGGCCTATCCATTTTTGGAGATTCTGCATTTTTTTAATATTTACACTGTTGCATTATGTATATAAGGAGTTTTTCCTCTTGAGTCAATTGACTATCCCACTTTTGAAGCATTGTTGCATCCCCACAACATCCTATCTTTATAACTGAATGCCACTAGACCAGGTTGAGATGCACTACCCTCCATAGAGGAAGAAGGATGTTCCCACTAGTTGTTACACACCTGTGTGCTACCGCAAGCCAAAGGATTTTGCCCCCCACCACCTCATCCATGCAGAGCTACATGTTGAGTGCTTGTGCAAGTTAAGCCATGGTATAGAATAATCATGCGTGTGTTGTTAAATATTCTACTTAGACTCATTAAGATGACATGTGAACATAGTCTTCTGTACTCAAAGAATTAAGTCGCTAGGACCTGAAAAATCTCAACTCCAGTTCTTATAAGGTTCCTCCAAAATGAAGTGGATTAAGGTCAAAACCAAGCTCCATTCTTCAATTTTATTTCAGATGAATTTAAATGACAATACTATTTTGAAAAATCCACATGCAGATGCAAGAAGTTTATACAAAATATTTTTTTTGAAAGAAAGGAGAACATTTTTTTTTGATAAAGTTTTCGAAGGGTTTTGCATATTTTTATGGATTTTAAGTTTTTTTAATTTAAGGGTTAGTAAATATATATACAAGTATATAAAAGAAGGATTATATAAATTTTATACAAAATTTTACCAGGCAATTTATATGCAAGTTTTAAATAGAAGTTTTATATATACAATAAAGAAATTTACAAGACGACAGATGATTAAAGTTTTTATACACACGTGGTTTTTACGAATATATACATCCCATAATTTATATCTCTCATGACAAAATAATTTTACAAACATTTTACAAAATTTTATAGCATTTTATTAATAAAATTATGAGTTATGGCTAAAGTATATATAAAATATATAGGACTCCCCCTATACTTAGCTCGAACTATGTCCTCATAGTGATCAAAGAGCTTACAGAGGAATACATAACTAGTGCTAAGTACAGAAAAGTGAAAAGTATACTACACACCAATGACTCAAAGAATAAATGAAGAGAATAGAAGTCGATGATCCCCCCTATACTTACGTTCGAATGATCCTAAGTATAGAAAACTGTACAAACAAAGAAAACTGAGGAAGAGAATGAACAACTCAATGACTCGACTTGTCCTCCCTATACTTAGTGTGAAAGATCCCTGCGTATAGAAAAATATCAACAAGTTGAAGGACAAGCGAGAGATCATAAGAAATAAAAGAATAAAAACACAAACAAAACGATATGAACAACATCACTCCCCCTATACTTAGGGTAAAGAATCCCTAAATATATGTGACAACAAGAGTGATGAAACATGATAAATATGAACTACTCAAGTCATTCATCTCCCCTATACTAAGTATAGAGAACATCCTAAGTATAGCACACACACACACACACACGGGAAATAGGTGAACGATAAAAATGGAAGAAGAAGGAATAAAATGAAATGATATGTACAAGAGAAAATGAGATCATGTATTAGACTCAGAAGATGTCAAGAAGTCATCGTCTGATACCACAGATATAGAATCAACCACAGATAGGAATGTATCATGATCTAGATATGGCTTTAGCAACTTTCCGTACACAACAAATGGTTGTGTGTCAGATGACAACCCAGATATGACAATACTACCGTTGCCACACACAACTCTCACAATGAGCGGTCTTGACTATCTGCTTTTCAATTTGCTCGGAAATAGCTTCAACTTAGCATAAAAAAAACCATACTTTCTGATCGAGGGAGAAGGTCTTTCTTCTAATGTGTCTATCATACGGTCCTTATACACGAGTGAGTTTTCATATGCGAAATCTCGGAATTCTAGTAATCTATTCAAATCCAACTTCAAGTTCTTTCCTTCCTTCTCATAATCAAGATTGCATACATGGAGTGCCCATAAATATTTGTGAATCAATTCTACTAGTAGGTGGCAAGGATTTCCATACACCAATATGGAGGGAGACATACCTAATGGCAACTTGTAAGCCGTACAATAAGCCCATAGAATTGAGTCAAGCATATGGGACCAGTTCTTCCTATATGGACATACAAGTTTTTGCACTATAATCTTGATCCCTTTACTCAAAATTTTAGCTAAGCCATTAGTCTGTGGGTGGTAAAGAGACACAACCTTGTGCTCAATAGCATACTCCTTCACAAGCTTCTTGACTTCTCTATCAATAAAATGGCTTCTCCCATCTGAAATGAGTATCTTTGGAATCCCAAACCGTGTAATAATATGGGGCTTGAGAAAGGAACGCACCATACGATTATCGACATCTAGTGGGAATAACCTCCACCCATCGACCAACATAATTCACGACAAGCAGGATGTACTGATATCCCTAATTGACAGGAAATTGGCCCATGAAGTCTATTCCCCAAGCATAAAAAACATCAGAAATATGTATATATCTCAGGGGCATTGTATCTTTGGAACCAATGGTTCCTCCCATCATCTAACAATCAGTACAACCTCAAATATACTCTGTATAATACTTAAATAATGTTGTCCAACATAGATCACTATGTAAAATCTTTGTTGTCATGCACTTCCCCAAATTATGACCACCAGACTCTAATTTGTGACAGTACTCAAGTACATTGGTGTATTCCTCCTGAGGAATGCACCTTATCTAGATACAATCCATACCCTCACAAAATAGATATGGATCCTCCCATTAGTAAAAATGTATCTCAGACAGAAATCTGTCTACCTTGTGCTTTGACCAATCTTGTGGAACTTTATTGGAGACAAGATAGTTCAATATATCAGCATACCATGGGAGTGAATCCAGAGACAAAATGATCTCATATGGAAAGGTCTCAGAAATAGGGATCATGCTCTGCTCAGAAGTATCTGCATCTGTAATGTGGGAAAGGTGATTTGCCACAACATTTTTCACTATAGGTTTGTATCAAATCTGTAAATCAAATTCCTGGAGAAGAAGGATCCATCTGATAAGGAGTGGTTTGGCATCGTTCTTTGCATGTAAGCATCATATGGTAGTGTGATCCGTGTACACAATAACATGGGAACAAAGGAGGTAAGATCTGAACTTCTCTAATCAAAACACAATTGCTAACATCTCCTTCTCAATGACCGTGTAATTCCATTGTGTCTCATCCAGAGTTTTGCTAGCATAGTGTATAGCAAATGGTATCCCATCCCTTCTCTGCCCTAAAACTGCTCCAACTACAAAATCTGACGCTTCCGTTATAATCTCAAAGGGAAGAGACATATCATGTGGCTATAGGATATGAGCACTATTAACCATGTCTTTCATCTGATGAAATGCAAGGAGGACATTCTCATTAACAACAAACTCACACTCCTTGCACAGAAGCTCAGTCAAAGGTTTGGTGATCTTGCTTAAGTCCTTAATAAATCGCCTATAGAATCCTATGTGTCCCAGAAATGACCTTAATTGCTTCAAGTTCTGTGGTGGCTCAACCTTAGATATCACATCGATCTTAGTCGGGTCGACATCCATACCGTGTTTGGAGATGATGTGGTCCAATATAATCCCATTAGTCACCATAAAGTGACTCTTCTTTTATGAGAGCACTAGGGTTACCTCACAACAACATTGAAGGATTCGATCTAAATGAGCAAGACATGTGTCAAAATCATCCCCGTAGTCTACGAAATCGTCCATAAAGATCTCAAGGAAAGTACCCACCATGTTGACAAAATGGCCAACATACATCTTTGGAATGTAGTAGGGGTGTTACACAATCCAAAAGGCATCCTCTAAAGGTGTAGGTGTCAAATGTACAAGTGAAAGTAGTTTTCTCATGATCCTCAGGAGAGATAGCAACTTGGTTATATCTCGAGTACCCATCCAAGAAACAAAATAACTCTTTCCCTGCAAACCTCTCAATAATCTGATCAATAAAAGGCATCGAAAAGTGATCCTTCTTGGTAGTTGAGTTCATGCAACGGTAATCTACATAGACACACCATGAAGTAGGTACCTGGTTCAAAATCTCCTCACCACGACCATTCTTTACGATGGTAATCTCGAATTTCTTTGGGACTACATCTAAAGGACTGACCGACTTGGAATCTGAAATGGGGTAAATAAAGCCAACATCACACCATTTCTCGATCTCTTTCATGACAACCTCCTTCTGATTCATATTGAGACGGTGGTGATACTCAAGGAGGGTTTAGAGTCATCCTCTATGTAGATATGATGTGAGCACAATGCTGAACTAATCCCACTGAGATCCAAATATTCCATCCAATGGCCTTACAGTTTCTGTCAAGAACCTCTAGCATGCGAGATTCTCGTTCATCGGTCAACTGCGAGCTGAGAATGACTGAAAACATTTGGAGGGACCTGTAGGAAGGCATACTTCAACATTGATAGTAAATCCTTGAGCTTAGGTGGGGTCTGAATCGGCTTTGTAATGACCTCTGTAACTGCACTAGTAGAAGGTATATGATCTATACTGTGTACTATCCATCATGGCTACTATCGACTCAACAAGTAGAATCTCATAAATATCTGCAACGAAGTATCTCTGCATAGAAAGGAATGGCTCATCAGGATGTTCAATATCCTTGGTAATCTCAGAGACAAAGGGATCAAATATCTCAACAATAATATATGAAAGGTGTCTCTCATCATTGCATATGTCAGTAAACTCAGCATGTGGCTAAGATATCTGTATCTCAGAATTCTCAGAAAGATTTATATCATCTGTATTCTCAAGATGATGTGTCAAAGAAATATCAGAGGGTACCTCTAAAACTTAGACTAATCCTCAAAAGTCAGCTCAAACTACCCATTAACAGACAACTCAGATGAATCAATAATGGGGCTCATGTCGACTGTACTTTCTAGAGATACCTTCTGAGAAAGGAACTCCTGGGTATCAATGAGATCAGTAAAAAGATCCATCTCTCTAAATTCGTCAAGAAAATCACAGTCTTCAAGATCTGGTGTAATTGTGTGTTTGTCATCTGTTATTGCTATTGGCGGTGTCTAAGATCGGAGATCGTCTCGATTTCCCCTTATCACTACTATAGTGAAAGATGATTTCTCCTGTACCGTAATCAACTATCTCTTTAGCTTTTCGGAGGAACGATCGACCTAGTACGACTGGGGTATGGAGTAACGGTCCAGGAGTGTCCATATCCATGACAACAAAATCAAAAATGAATTTCATTCCCTGTAGCGTTACAATAACATCCTTTAAAATGCCCCTCGGCCTCTTAATCGATCTATCAGCAAACTGAAGGATCATCCTGGTCGATTTAAGAGGTCATAATCCAAACTAAGTGAGTAGATAGGATGGCATAAGATTTTTGGAGGAACCACTGTCGAGAAGACTGCGATCAAATTCATGATCAAGGTGTAGTCATGGAAGATTGGAAAAAGAGGGAGTAATGATGGTTTCGACTCAAAGTGTCTATGGATCGTAGGTATCCTGATCCACTTAGTTTCTTGACTAACGATAGGGTTATGTGTCTCTTTCATAGTTGGCTTGGGTTGTCCTCCTCTCTCATATCCTCTTCCATGGTTTCATGCATGTTGCTCATCCTCATTCCCACCATGGTGTTCTTCATCCTCTACTCGTTGACTTTCTCTGTCCCTCCTTAATCTCTATCAGCATTTCCCTGACTGCTATCTAGGTGAGATCCTGATCTATCAAATGTTGCTGGATGGCTTGAATGGAGGCTAGAAACTATGTGTTGACTTCATTCTGATCGATCATCTCATCTAAACTTATACCAAAATGTAATTGTAGCTCGGGATCCTGATTGAGTGTAGAATCTGCATTGGGAAATAAAACCCGATCAATCCTAAAAAAGGGAGCCAGTTCGAGATGAGAGTGTGTCTCGAACAACAAATTTATTGGTGAAAGGAGTGTGGTTAAAGGAGAAAGATCGAGACAAGAATCGTCTCAATCTTTGAATTGAGCAAAGATCAGGGAGTCCAAATAGAGGTCCGCAAAGTCCAAACTCAGATCTTGAATATCACTCCGTATTATTAAAAATGTCAGTATCCGAGAATCGATGTTGGTGTTCGCAAAATCCAAACAAAACCACCCTGAATGCGACATCTTGAGAGACAAATGAAGTGATGATATAGTAGATGGAGGTTATGAAGAATTCAAGAGGACCGAGAAGAGAAGGTTAAAAATGAGCAATGGAGAAAAAGAAGTAAGAATAGAAGTGTGAGATGAAAAGGCGCAAAGGTACGGTAGTTTTGATCTTGACATGCTTTAAACTAATCAACCAAACCTCAAAACAAGGATAGATTCACCAACTCAACACAATGAGGTATAAGAGTTCGACGATTATCTTGTCAATTTTATTTGGTTGTATCAGTCAATCTTATTTATTTAGTCCTTAATAGCTCATCCCATACGTGGGCGAGTATTCACCTGTCAATCGTCGTGTACTTTCCACTTCCTTTGTAACCTGTGGCATGTACTTTTAAAGGTCCTTGTTATCAGATCTAAACCACTACTCTACAAAAAACTAGAGGAGGAAGTTGATAGTTGAAACCAATACTTCGAAACCGAGTCTGCAAGCAGATAAGGCGCTATTTGGATGTAGAATGATGAGAAGAAACCCCCATGATGGGATGGCCTAAGATAAATACATCAGACTAGGTCTGTAAGCATACATAGACGTACTCTCCCATGTACGATAGAAGCGCCAATACTTCTGAATCCATGCGATACACAAGGAAGTACCCAATCTGGGATTTGGGCTCTATTCCTTAAGGATCGGACCTCTCTCAATATGGAAAGTACAAGAATACAATGAGGGTGTTGTGAACCCAATATAATGGTTTGATTAATCGACTTTAATTAGGTTATGGTTTTCTTAGAAGTTCCTTTTTAATTTGCATGGCCTTCAAATTTTTGAGTATTTTCATGATTATTCACCTAACAATTTTTTAGATTATTTTAAATTGAGATAAGAAAAAATTAAGGGAGAAGGAAGAAAAGAAATGAAAGCATCATGATGTTAGAAAACTCACCGTTATGATGAATATGCTCAGTAAGAAGACTCGGAGTGCTTCCTAGCTCTCTCTATAAGGGATGTAAGACGAATTTTAAATTACACTACTGACGAATTCATGATTCATTAATATTTTTATCGTATTTTAACTTAAACCCCTTAAAAATGCATGTAAATATGCATTAATATTCACTTTTTTTATCAAAAGCACATTCACCTATAAAAACTCATTTTTTGCATCAAAAAGACATAAATATACAAATAAAAAATGAAAAATAAAAAATTAAATAAACAAGCCAATTTGTATATATGTACATATTGTAGAGTACGACTCAAAAAATATAATAATAGTGAAATATATATTTATATAACCCAACCTCCAAGACCAAGTCAACATGACTTGATCGACAAATAATATAGTAGGGGGAGATAAGGAAGAAAATACAAAAATAACTAGCTGTATTTATTAAATATCGATTCAATTTATTTATTGTATATACACAATCTTCACCTAATTTAAGTTAATCATATGTTTATATTTTCACCAAACTCTTTACCATTATGTAAATAAAAATATTTATAAAAATATAAAAACAAAGAAAAAATTCTAACTTGTATACGTGCTTAGAAATCAAAATTTCAAATGGTCAATTTCCTAGTTTCCAAACCTCATAACATCTCCATATGAACTCTAATTTCACTCTACTCACCTTAAAAGTTCAATATATATAATTCTCTAATTATTGATGTGATTTCATTGAAAACGGAGTCTCTTTGCAAAAAGTCGGTTTTTCGACATAATGACAACTATGTTTCTAGGTTGATGAATTTATTTTGTACAAACTTTTTATAGTTAATTGATTTATCTTTTTTTAATTATTTTCTTGATCTTGTAGTTTATTTACAAAATAAAATCCAAAAATAAAATCCTTATTTATTATTTAATAAATAAAAAACCCTTAAAAAATATGTAAAAATGAACTCCACAAAATATACTTGTATTTATTAATCTAATAAATAACTTATTAAAATCCATAAAAATTCATGCAAACCTTATGTAATATTATATAAATTAATAAAATATCAAAATAATATATTATTTATTTAAATACTCATTTAAAAATCTAAATGCTATTTATACAACATTATATATACATATTTATCGATATTTTATTCGTATATCATAAAATATATATTATCTATATATTTGTAATACACCATAATTTAGATAATTGGTTATCTTCTTTTTAAAAATTACTTCATATACTATTTATTTCCTAATTTAGAAAGCATTTCAGATATTGAAATTTTGTGGTGCTTAGACGAGTCCGGAAATTACGCGCGTTAAATGATGTGTATATTTATTTGTCGTTTGCTAAAAATAATGTGTCATTTAATTGTAGGCGGAAATCGGAATCAGTCAAGAAAATAATCACATAAAATATTTGTCGATTTTAATGAATGCGGTTTTATGTTTATTTTAATTGGGCAAGTCCCAAGGTCGAACACAAGGAGGCAAAGGAACAACCTAGAATTATGTCTATCAAAATTCATGCACGGTTTTTGAGGCGATCTTTTTTTTTTGGAATTTTTATTGCAATAAAGGATGTAATATGCGATTTTGGCCTATTTTAGGGACTAAAATTGCAATTACATGCAAACAATGTCCGAAAAATATGAAACTTGGCCACGATGCAAAATATGATGAAATGAATGCACTACATTTTTTTTGGAATCTTTGGATGCAATATGATTTTTTTTATAAAATTTTAAATGCAAACAAAATGAATTTAATTATTTAATTATAATAAATATTAAACCTAATTATTATCAAGGAACAAAATCATGTAAGATCTATCACTAGGTGATTGATCTCAGAAACATCCTAAACCTCGAAAATACAAGTTTCAATACCTATTAAAAATAAAATACTGAAATATGCAAAATGATTATTACATGGCATTCTATGCATGCAAATGCAATTCGTTTTGGGCACAATGTCAAGCACAATTAATTCTACAATATGCGATTTTATAGGAATTTTTAGAGCAACCGTTAATCAATGAAAAATTTCGGAGCACAAGATGGGAAAAATATGCAATTTTCCAAATCAATTAATTATTAATTAACAAATTATCATAAAAATGTCCACAATACGTCAAAATATAGAGGATTAAATGACAAACATCATGCTATTTTTGAATAATAAAATAATGTCAATGTAATTGTTCGAAATAAAGGTAAAAGATAGGGGTATAGATGCAACAAAATAAATATAAATAAAATAAGCAGGGGGACCTAGATATAATTACCAATAACTAGGGAAGCATTATCCAAAAAATGACCAACAGGTCACGTGCTTGATCGGTGGGTCCTGCACGCAAATAAGAGGATTGGCCGGGGTGTCTTTGTAATTAACCTAGAAAGTCACGTGCAAAACAAGTGACACCTGGGTCTCTTGGTGAATTTGAGAGAGACCGGGGATCTTCTTGTAATTTGCTCATGGCTGGGGCTGACGTCGTCCTGACGTTCCCCCGCCATGTGCCACGCACGTGAGGCAGGGGTCTCGGGCTTCGTACCCAGCCGGCGGTGGAGAAGTGGAGGAGGGGCGGGCTCTTGGATGTGCCCGCGACGATGACGAAGGCGGAGGAGCCTCCGATGGAGTCGGTGGTAATGTTGAGGAGGTCCAGCGACCTTGGTGAGGCAGAGGAGGCCCGGTCCAAGGTGGTAGGGGCCGGCGTGTTGATGGGGCTCCAGTGTTGTAGTTTGATGTCGAAGACGAGACAGAGCAGCGAGGTGGTCGATGTCGGGCATTGATGGAGGTGGAGCTTGCGGCGTGGTCAGAGTGGAAGTCAAAGTAGACGATGCAGTTGTCGGAGAGGATGGCCGTTGGTGGTCGTCGACTCTACATCGATCAGCTGGAGCAAAGCAGGTGGCGGGGCTCCGCTTCTGCAACGAGGGCCGCAGGGGGAGTGGCCTCGGATCTCGTCGACGACGAAGCTCCGAGCTGTCACCACTGGGCTTCTCCTGAGGCTGTTGGTGGATGAAGACGAGGATGGGGTGGTGCTGTTCTTATATAGGGGCGATGAGTTTGGCCGGCGATGGAAAGTCTTGGGATGAGGGGCGCGAAATTGGAAAACGAGATTGTTTTGATTTGGCGATCTGGGAGGTTTGGAAGGTCAGGGTGGTGATTGATTTGGCCGCGAGATTCGCGGAGAGGCGGTGATTTGGCGGCAGAGAAATAAACAGAGACGGGCGGCGGAGGCAAATCAGGAGATATGTGATTTGAGGAAGACGCACAGGTGCCGTCCGATCGGCCGAGATCGGACGACCCCTTTAGCGACACGTGGCGGGCGGCTAGAGAGAGGGGGAGGGAAGCACGTGCGTAGCGCATGCCTGGGAGGCACGTGCCTCGAACGTGCATGCCCTTTTATTTTTATTATTTTTATTTTTTTATAAAAATAAATTAAAAATAATGCCAAAAACCGCTGACATGTGGCAGCTCCAGGAGCTGCCACGTGTTAGCTCCATAAAATTCGAAAAAAAAATATATTGTAAAATCAAAAAGAAATAGCAAACTGCCTCAGATCAAAAAAGTTTCTTCTAAAAATTTGCTCGTCTCGATGAGATCTACAACTTTCATGAAGATATCAAAACCAAATCGATCAAATGCATAAAGTGAATTTTTGGGGTATCCCATGTACATTGAATACCTTGATTTTTGAGTTTTATGATTATTATGTTATTTTTAATGACACGTGGTGGGCGGCTAGAGAGAGGGGGAGGGAAGCACGTGCCACGCACGTGCGGGCCCTTTTATTTTTATTTTTTTTATAAAAAGAACTTAAAATAATGCCAAAAATGGCTGACATGTGGTGGCTCCAGGAGCTGCCACATGTCAGCTTCACAAAATTCGAAAAATAAAGATTTTGTAAAACAAAAAATAAATAGCAAACGACCTCGGATCGAAAAATTTTATTTACAAAATTTGCTCATCTCGATGAGATCTACAATTTTCATGAAGACATCGAAATCAAAATCGATCAAATGCACAAAGTGAATTTTGGGGTATCCCGTGTACATAGAATACCTTGATTTTTGGGTTTTATAAATTTTATGTTATTTTTAAACCAGATAAAAATCCAAGAAAAATATAGTAAAATCAAAGATAAATAATTACACATTAATCTAATTTTATTGGATTTTTATTAATTAAGAAAAAAGAAGAAATAAAATAAAACATGTAAAAGACCAATTTTGTACAGTCGGTTAGTGAAGACTCGGACTAAACTTGTTTCTTTGATCTCAAGCACAATTTGGATTTTGATTTTTGCACATTTTAATAAAACTTTTATCAAAGAAGACAAATAAAAAAGAAATAAACTAAAATAGTTAATTATGTACATAAAATCTATGTGAAATACCGCTAAAATACAAAATGTACAAAAGAGGCTCAAAACCCAACTTTTACATATGAGCTCCGATTCACTTGAACTTGGTCTTTTTTTGAAGCTTATATGTACATTAGTTAAAAAGTGAGTAGGATTAAAACATACATTGGATGAGGAAGATATGAGGTTTTTAGTCCGGCAATCCTGAAACTAGTGTTTGGGTTTTTGGTCCACTTATTTGGGTTAGTTATTTTTTTGTATTTTTCATTTATTGTTGTTAGTGATATGAACACAGTGGAGTGGTTTTGGTTCATTCGGAGTTATCATGAATGAGTTAAAAATTCAGGAAGTTATGCTATTTACATGTCATTTTTGCCTGGGACTTTTTTAACTTCTTATTTTGTGCATAAATAATAAATAAAATGCAATTCTTATGAAAACATGCATGAATGCTAATTATGGAGAATAGATGCAGAAATGCTGTTGATTTTGAGGGTTTTGAGCTTAATTAATGAGATTTAGAGTGATAAATCCGAAATTCATCATCCCCCTATACCTAAACCATGCTCGTCCCTGAGCATCAAAAAGGAATGCCATGAGGTGAAATGAGATTGGGTGTCACACTAAGACCATGAGCTGAAGGTGAAAATGAAACAAATCTCGACCTTTGGATTATTAGTGTGGCGGAACTTCTGTGAGACTTAGAATGTTAAAATCAATAGCCTTCAGGTTCTACACATCATAGCTACAGTTTTGGCTCAGAAGTCATCTTACATCAATCCTCTTCCCAAAGCATACCCTATGAACATTGAATAATCGACTCATGTGTGTGAAAGTTTTTAGCTCTTCCCATCCAGAATGTCGGACTACCATGCTCCTCTCCTCTCCAGTAACTCATCCTTGGGGAGTCAGATATTTCCTTCTAAGGTCTGTCGCGCTGTGTTCACAATCGAATTGAGGGGAGAAGTTAGAAAAAGGTGAAAAGAACTAGAGGGTGGCCAGTGTAGTCACCTCTCCTTGTGATGCTGGCCAGTGTAGCCGAGTCTTCACCAAGATCTATAGGTTTTCTTGAAGCTTGGACCATTTTGGTCAGATTTTATTTGGTAGTTGCTTCTTTTTATTTGAATTTTTTGTGGTTCTGCTTGGATCTTGTTATGCCCCTACGAATATAGAATCTTTTTGTTTCCATACATTTTTTGGGGTCTTTGAAAAAATTATGCGTAGCTGTCCATCCCTTTTCTGAAGCTTTATTTCAACCCGTACTCTGGTCTTTAGATTTCCACGCTACCAGAAAAGAAACTCACATAGTCTTCCAACATCCCGTCTGAGTTGAGTTCAGTGCATAGTGCGAGAGTAAAAATTAATTCCCTATTCCAGAGTTGTACCTAGAATGAAGAGACTAGGTTAGACACTAAGAGTCAAACGCTGCACATTGTCATGTGGAACTCAAAGAATTAAGTCAAAGACCTGAAGTTTCTAAAATCCTATTTCTCTGTGAAGTTAATCTGAAAATTAGGTGGATTAAGGTCAAGTCTAGACCATTCTCGATTTCTGCTCATAACTCGGTTCAGAACCCAAAGACTTTTCACAGATGCGAATGAATGCAATGTTGGATGAAGTGCATGTGTGTGAAATGCAGACACATTTTTTTCTTTTTGTGAAAATTTTTTGGATTTTTTCTTATGCAAGGGATTTTTTTGATGTAAAAAAATGAACAGGAAGCCATTTTTTTTCAAAAAATTTGGGCACAGTTAGTG
Source organism: Ottelia alismoides (assembly GCA_037367405.1). Classification (NCBI taxonomy): domain Eukaryota; kingdom Viridiplantae; phylum Streptophyta; class Magnoliopsida; order Alismatales; family Hydrocharitaceae; genus Ottelia; species Ottelia alismoides. The sequence goes on along the minus strand of JAZKJV010007963.1, from coordinate 1,656,504 downwards.
TTAGTAGCAAAACTCTTTTTATTTTTCTTATCTTTTGTTGTTGTTTTGCCTTTTTTGAATTAATTACCCATCCCGTAAATACATATAGACTTACACGAAAGTATAAGATATGGGTAAAATATATACAAAGTATATATGCAGACCCCCCTATACTAGCGAGTGTTGTGTCCTCGGAGCACAAGAAGCGTAAAGAAGACATAGCTCGGGCTAAGCGTAAGAGAGTGAAAAAGGAAAAGAAAAAGAACAAGATTTACGGAACTACCCCCTATACTTAGACTGTGAACAGTTTAAGTATAGAAGAAGAGCGGGAAAAATGAAGTGATCGGGGTACGTGCATGAGGAGAGTATAAGTAGAGGGGCATCGGTTCACCCTATACTTAGGCTGTGGTCATCCTAAGTATAAGAGAAGGGTGGAAATGGAGTGATTGGGAGAAGGAGTGTGATGAGGGAGATGGTATTTACAGATGGCATCGGTCCCCCCTATACTTAGGCCTTGGCCTAAGTAGAGGAAGAAGCTGTACAAGGAGACCGATGTGGTTGGGAGGTAGGATGGGTATCCGATGATTAAGGTGATTTTCGGCTGATCTTTTTGTGAGCCTGTGATGGGAGATCGGAATAAAGAGATTTCCCAACTATTATCGGTCTCAGAAAAATCATGATGGATAGTTGATGAAGTGTTTGAATCAGATGAAAGATATACATCATCGGAACTATCCTCAGAGGAGTAGTATTCAAAAGTGGACATACTCCAAATTTTTTGGTCTTTTTGTTTCTTCAGTTGTTTCCTCAGAATTCATTCCTTCTTAGGATCAAGCGGTTTGGCCTTAGATGAATACTCGGAAGCACCGGTCTTAGTCAACTCATAAGAAATAATTCGAGTGTACTTGAAGAGGACAGGAGCATCAGCTTAGGATGAATAGTAGTTAGGAACGGGAGTTGTCCAACGAGAATCGAATTTTGGATCCTTGCGAAGATATGGCTTTCGAGCTGCCGAACAGACTTCACTCATGTAGACTACCTTTTTCGGACCTGATGAGGGATCATCAGTTGATTCCTCTTACGAAAGGTCAAAGGTGACTTTCTTTTTCTTGTTTCGTGAAGGTGTCGGTTCACTTCAGTATCCAGATGAATAGCCATTGGAATTCTTCTCCTTGGTCGGTGTTCGGTCTCGTGTTTGTTCTTAGTCTTATGAATGTTGGTGCACTCTCGATTTGGGATCATTTTTTCAAGATATTCAGAATAGGTTGCCCCTGGGTGCGACCATGCATATGTCTCAGGATAATAGAAGAAAGATTTGTCTATTTTGAGATCCGTGGGAATTGAAATACTGAGGAGAGTCTCTGCATGTTCGTTCTTAATTGATTCGATGTTGGAGCATTCCTGTGTCGAGTTGATGTAATCCATATAGTCAGAGTAGGTTGACCCAGGGTGTGCCCATGCATAAGTCTCCAGATCATATGATTCATATACATGATTCTCCATAGTGGGAGCAACTGGGAATGGAGCAGGAGGGAGATCCTCTAAACCAATCGTCTCATCAACAACCGCTATCTCAGGTGTGGCAGCAGGGTAGGGATCTTCTACCATTTCATGGTTGGGGTTGTCGGGGACTTCGTTGGTTGCCTCAGAAAATCGTTGTTCCTCAAAGACTGTGTTAGATCGAAGTGCTTCCAATACTGTGAAATTGATTTCCCGAGTCTCACAATCAATAATTGCCTTAGCCAATGCCAAGAATGGCTTTCCGAGAATAATTGGAGACTGGATGAATTCTCCTTGATGCTCAATATAATTGATCGTGAATTCTACTTTGAGCAGAGCACCTTGGAATTTCATGATGACAAAAATAGTTCCTCTTGGCCGCTTTATCGATCGATCAACCAATTGAACAATCTCTCGTATCTTCCTGATCGTTCCGAGTTTGAGTTCGTGAAATACAAAGGTCGGGAGGATATTGATCGGTGAAGCGTCATCAATCCAAGCATGGGTAAAAATCATGTCTTTGATTTCACAGTCAAATCTGGGCAACCGCTTCACTATGCGGCTCTTGGTTTTTCTCCTCAACACCAAGGAGTAGGCCATTGACAAGATATGTCTCTCAGTTTTTGTTCTAATCCTTCCCGAAATTTTCGTCATTAATTTGTCCATTACAAATTCTTTAAGGTCGGGGAAGTGTTCAATGGCCTTTATAAGGGAAGTTCAAAAATTAATTTCTTCTCCAATGCTTCCCGTACATCATGATCCAAATTCTTCAGATCTTCTTCAGATTCAATTTTTATGATTTGTCGAGATTTTTGATTTTTTATGGTTTTTGAATATTCCAATTTTTTTGGTATTTTTCTGTGGTGTGGTGATGTGTGTGTTCCTCAGATGAGCAGTGGTTTTGAAGTTCAGAGTAAATGTTAGAGGCATAGTCATTCTTAGGGGAGTAATATGCAGAGGTGTCGATGTCAGAATCGTCCCTAAGTTTCTGAATATCCTCAAAATTTTCAGCATGAGATGCAATCATTTACTCATTTATTTTTATGTCCGAGCTCCCATAAAATAAATCGAGTCGGTCAATAAAATTTCTGAATTTTTCCTCCATTAATTCAACTTTCTTATTTATCCTCAAAATATTATCCTCAAAATTCTGTTCAGGATCAATCATGGGACAGTTGGTTGGTGTTCAATAATTTCATCTTCCTTTTTCCTGTATGTGCTGAGAGGATAGTTTCTCTAAATATCTGGTATATGATCATTATTTTCTGATATTTTCTCCTCGAAAGTTATGGAAGGAGGCTGCTCAGTGGAAGGATTTTGCGGGAATGTGTAGGTCTCGTACTCATCATGTCGTGACTCAGGCATGTAATCCTGGTTTGAGTAGAGTCTACTTCCATGGTCATGATTGATCGTATCCTCGAATAATGGAGTCATACAGGGTATATATTTTTCAATATCATCAGTTTGGTCCTCTGTATGTATAGGCTGATCAAATTAGTGAAATTTAGGTTGGTCAATAGGGATTTGATCGTTGTGGTCAATCCAACTCTGATGATCATTAAGAGCGGGTCTCTCCATTTGGATTTGGTTTCTCGGCCAATCATGAGATTCAAAAGTAATTTGATCTTGCATTGATTCATTTTCGAGAAACCGAGATTAAGACTGTTCAGTCCATGATGGAAATTGGTCATGTGTGATTGAATGGTTCGACGAGGAATTCAATGAGAGGGCTGAATTCATCTGCGGGTGAAAATCTCCTGCAAATGTTGGAGGATTATTGAAAGAAGAGGATTTAGTTGATGTAGGCCTAACCAAGACAAATTCATTTTCATAGTATAACTTTGATGGGTTTTGAGATAAATGTTCGACCATTTTTGAAAGAGCTGAAAGGAATGATGGTTCGGGTTTGCAATGATTTTCATGAAGTGGAAAAAGTTCCATGATGAGGTTTAAATCAAGAATGGAGAGAGATGATTGCACGGGATAGTCAAAAGAAATTTTATAAAATATGTGGCTTTTGATCTTCGATATCGGTTCACGCACACCAATGCAAACACAAATTAAACCCCATATTCACCAACTCACACAATGAAGTCGTAAGAGTTCGGCAATTTTCTTTTCAATTTTAGTTAGTGATAAATCAATCTTGGCAAAAAATTACCGAGCTATTAGGTGCTGAAATTTTCGTAATGACTGGCCTGAATTCTTACGACTAGTTGCACCTACTTTCAGCCAGTATGGGAGTAAGTACCGACTGTAGAACGACTACCCAATACTTGAGGACGGAGCCTTACGCAGTGCCCTCTAAACCACCCACTCTGCTAAGGAAATCCAGACCGTTTACTAGCTACCTGTAGATCCTCACTGAGAAGTAGCTAATCATTTTTGATAGAATCAGTAGTCATCATGAAAATCCGATTTTGGGCTCTAGCCTTAAGTGTCGTCTCTGCTCACTCAAAAAATAAAAACATCCAAGGTCGGGGTTGCTCTCCCGCAAAAATTCTTGATATTATGGGCTATTTTGAAAAAAGCTATATTTAGCAGTCCCAATTTTAATAAGGTAATCACTGAAGATTTAATTGAGCACACATGATTTGATCATCAAAACTTCTTACTTAATGTGTTTATCATTCAATGAAAATCAATGAAATTTGGAATTTGCCTTGATAATTTATGCTTAATATTTATGGAGATAATTTATAAAACATCAATGGCCATTGAATGTATATTTCATGAAAATCCTAGTTTATCCTACAATAGTTGTAGGATAATTTTTACATGCAAAACCAAGAATGTGTTTTCTTGATATGACTACAAATTTATGTTACTTAAATTTGTTTTAAAGTTGCCTAAATATTTGAGTAGTTACTATATATGGTATAGTGTCTGTCGTCAAAGTTGATCGATAAAACGACAAGTACATTGGCATTATTTTATATTTTTCTCAATAGAAATAGTGAAGGTGTCTAGTCCGAGTATGCTGTCTTGATTTACTAATTAGCACCTTGCATGTCAAGGAAATATTCCCTCCCATCATAACTCGATTGTGCTGTCTGGATCCATTTTTGAGGAAAGAATAATATGAATAAGTCAAGTTGTACTCTAATTATTAACATACAAAATAATGCGTATTTGTGAGCATGTATATTGTATATAATAATATCAAACAAACCCAAATTGTTTTTTTGTTGATTGTTTGGATTGGTAATTGAGTTAATATGATTAAATTAATTAGATTCAATTAAAATAAACACTCTATTATGAACAGAGATGTAATTCCCTAGGAAGAACTGATTACATGAATATAATTCACAATAATTAATTAAATTTTAAATGGGATATGGAGGGTCATATAAATGTCTTTCATGGTCTTCCAGTAAGGCGAAGGGTTCCGTCACCATGGATTGTATGTAGGAGATGCATGTTCGAATTGACGGCTCCTGCATGCAAGTTCACATGGATCAGACTCTTTGCTTCTCGAAAGAGTAAGGTAGTATGCGTAGTCACCTTAATATCGGTTCCTCATATTATTGGGGAGATATTGGATTGCACGTAGCGATTTCTAATCCAAGTGAGTTCTAATCCCAATATTGTATTGCACGTAGCGAGTTCTAATCCCTTCATCTAATTCATATTGTATAAATTGAATGAAGAATATATAAATGTTGAAATACTCTTATATTGAAATCTTTTGAGTTCAACACAAGAGATCCTTTGTCTTAAGCAATGATTGCTTATAGATGAAGGGAGTGCAGTAGAAACTTGGGCCAGATCCAAGTGAGAAGGAAAGTCAAGAGTTGACTTTACTTTTGAAATTTCCACACATATGACATCCAAAGAGTTGACTGAATGCCAATACTACAGCAATCTGATGTATTAATAGCATGCCTATCTAGACTATCTAAGATCTTTAGAGAAGGACCCAGATAGTGCATCAGGATATTCTACATCTACATATAATCATTGAATTGACTTGCTTATTAGATAAGATCAAAGTCTAATAATTGTATTTCTTTCTTGTAATGACACTTGCAATTGGTTCCATATGTTTTAAAAGACTAAAAAAAATTGATCTTGAGATTTTATAGTCATCCACATGCATGTTGATGAAATTGTTGCAACAATCTACCATTAGATGTATAGACTACATATTTTCAGAGGAAGAGACCTTAGTCTTAGAGATTGTCTCTGTGACATAGATATTAGAATACATACATTTTTATTTTGAAATGTTGGAAATAAACCTACATTCTAAAATATACATATCATAAAGAGTTATGATGGTCATATTTCAGATAGTAATCTAACTTCTAGAGGACTCTACTAAATTAAAATAATAATGAATGGTTCATTAGCATTTCTAATACTAGAAATTAAAACCTAAAAAATCAATAGGAGGATGAAGAGCATTTGACAATGATCTGACATCAATCCTTGGTCATATGTCTGTTTATGAGATCAATAGACTAGTAAGAGATGAAACTTTAGACTGACTGAAATTTCAAGTCTTAGATACTTGTGAATATTGTATTCAAAGTAAAAATGTCCAATGCACCCTTCTTTATGAATGGAGTAAGTTGCCTATGTATTCCAGATCTCATACATATTGATGTATGTGTATCATCTGTATCATAATAAATATTAATGATTTGTGGTATCAATTTATTATTATATACGATATGGTATTTCTTCAATTTACCTTAGAAACCTTTGAAATATTCAAAGATTTCACAATTTTATTTAGAACAAAAGTTTGAAGGAAGATGAAATGAATTTGATCTAACCAAGGTAGCAAGTACCTATTAGATGAATTCAAGGAATGACTTATGGAGAAAGGAATATCGTTCCTATCTCACTCCTCCTAATACATCTAAACTCAATACAACTACAAGGAGATGCAATTGGATCATGTGTGACATGATTTTATCAACGATGACTCTTAGCATAACTACCTCTTAGTTTCTAGGTATATATGTAGTAGAGACTACAATGCATACATACATACATACATACATACATACATACATGCATACATACATACATACATACATACATATATATCCTTAATAATATTCCGTGCAAATCTAAACCCGAAAACCCTCGTAAGTTATGGCTTGGAACCTAGCCTAGTGTTGGATACTTGAGGATTTAGGGTTACTTAGTCCATAATCATGTCATGGATGCAAGTAAGTTGAAACCTAACACCAGAGAGTACTACTTCATTAGGAAAATAAAGGATGGTATCGGATACCTACTTATGACCTTGACATTCTTAAAGAATTTCATCTCTCAGAATATGATTCTAAGAGGATGAATTTATTGACAATCAAGATAAAAATGAAGTAAAGGAGCTCATTAAATCTCGAGATGATAATGAGGCTCCTGAAATCAAAAACTAAAAGGATAATTAATGACGAAACACTCATACCTCTTCAAATTAGTTTGAGGGTGGTGAGACCCCCTAAGGGGTATGAATTCCATGTGTCAGTTAAGTCTGACATTGATCTAACTTCATATGATGAGGCTTTTGAGGATCATGACATGGAAAGATGGATGTTAGCAATAAAATATAAAGTAGACTTCATTCACAAGTGTTGTGTATAGACCCTTGAGGATCCACCTATAAGGGTAGAACCTATTAGGCATAAATGGATCTTCAAGAGAAAGAGGGAAACTGATGACACGGTAGAGAACTTCAAAGCACTGCTCATACATACAATATACAAACAAAGAGAAGACATTTCTTGCACTGAGACTTGCTCTCTAGTGATCATGCTTAAACCCATCGGAATATTTCTAATTATAGCTACACAACATGACTATGACATCTAGATGATGTAAGTCAAGATTGTATTCTGCTATGAATACCCCTCCAAGGACATTCATATGAAGTCGTACCAAGGCTTAATAGTTGAGAAAAGAAAGATGTGCAAGCTTAAGGAACTCCATCTATGGACTCAAATAATCTTCTAGCAATTGGAACATCATTAAGGTCATAAAATACCTTTGCCATTTTATTCTTATTCTTTTCTTTTCTTTATTATATAATTTTTGGCATTAAAAACAATATTTTGTAGAGTATTTATACAATAAAAAATGAATGGTAATGCATAAATTAGGGTATTTACATGCATTAGCTAGGATTTTTAAGGCCGAAATGATAGAGTAAAGGTGATGAAATGGAGATTCATCACCTCCTATACTTGCCTTTGCTAGTCCCTAGCAAACACTTTTGCAATAAATGCAGAAACTGAAAACAAAGAAAAGAAAAAGAAAGAAAGTGGATTAAGTTTAATTTTTAAACTTGTCTTCACAAAATCAAAGTTTGGAGCTTAAGTCGAACCTTTGGAATTTTAGTGTGGTCGGAACCTTATAGATAATTGGATTTGAAATACAACAGCCTTCGAGAATTCCAAAAGTCTGCTTAAGTCTCCTTAATAGCCATGTCAGGATACTTCAACTCATACGCAAACCTTACGACTATGAATCTGACTTGTACAATGTATGTGATGTTGGCTCTCCCCAACTGAAATGATAAAGAGACTGACTTCTCCAGCATTACAACCCAATGATTTCCCAATCCAGCAACTCCTTCCTCGAGGGGTGGGGCATTCCCTTCTAAGATCAAGTGGCAACCAACTCAAGAGGAGGGGTGAAGAGAAGAATGGATGGTAGCTAGTGTGGCTACCTATCCTTGGATGCTTGACCAGTGTAGCTAAGTCATCCAGCTGCAGGCTCACATAATATGACTTCGAAGCACAAGCTTGCTTATTGACTATACAAATATGTACACTCTGGCATGCATTTTATTTTCAATAAGGCATGTCCACTTTTTTTGGATTTTCTGCTTTTTGCATTTTTTGGAAATATTACAGATAACAACATTTACATAAGGAGTTTTTCCTCTTGACTATCCCTCTTTTGAAGCATTATTGCAACCCACACTCTCCTATCTTTAGACATCTCTGCTACTGGATGGGTAGGGGTGCACTTCCCTCCCTAGACAAGGACAAATGTTTCCACTTTTGTGCATCTTATACCGGTGAATCCAATCCCCTCACCACTCCAACTGAGTTGAGCCAAGTGAAAGGTCCATGTGTTCAAGTTAGGTCATTATCAACAAGAGTCATGTGTGTGCTCTGAAATACTCTACTTAGGCATTCAAGAAATAAATTGAACCAAGTCTCATTATTCTCAAATAATTAAGACAACTAGACCTGAAGTACCTCAATTCAAGCTCCTATAAGGTTTCTGTGATTAGGTAGATTTAAGGTCCAACCAAGCTCCAATCTTCGGATTTTACTTGGATTGTTAAATTATCAAACTCAATCTAAAAAATGCGAATGCTATGAAAATATTTTTGTAATGTAATTTTTCACAATTTTGAACTTTTTATGGATTTTTGAAAAAGATGATGCAAATGCAAATTTTTGGTATTTTTCAAAAAAGATTTTGTAATTGTTTTGATATTTTTGGTTTTGCAAATGTTTTTTGTGATTTTTGAAAACAAAAGATTTTGGATAAAAATAGGTATAGATATTTACATGGGGATGCCTTTTATATTTACAAGAACTAGGTATAAAGAATTTACTAGGGATATGTGATCATTTTTATAGATATGTATATAAAGAATTTCAATGTGATGTATATATTCCTCAACCTTATAGGAAAATGATTTTTCAAATAATTTTGAAAACTATAGTCCAAAATATTTTTTGCAAATAGTTTTTACAAACATTTACACACATTTGAAAATCATTTTGCAAAGGTTTTTCAAAAAAACTATATAGATTTTTCAAAATATTTTTGCAACTATTTTTCAAACCATTAGCAAATCATTTTTCAAACATTTTATTCCACACATAGAAAAGAAATTTTTACAAACAAAATATTTTTACAAAGGTTGAAAATATTTTACAAAATATTTTTCAAACAGCTTTCAAAGGATTTTTCAACAAGATTTTCAAACTATTTTCAAACATTTTGCAAAAGTATTTTTGTCTTATTTATTAATCAGTATATACAAAAAGAATTTATGGAATAACAAACATCTTTTTATTATGTAATTTTAACAAATTATATAGTATTTTTAGCCATAGTTATTACAAATACGAAAGTACACATTATGGATAAAGCTTATACGCAGTATATACGACCACCTATACTTAGCTTAAGCAATGTCCTCATAGATCAGAGACAAAATGAGAATACATAACTCGTACTAAGTATAGAAAAACCTAAAGAATACGATTGAAGGAATGAATGAATCAATGAGAAGTCAGTTATCCCCCCTATACTTAGGATGAAATAATCCTAAGTATTGCAGACTATACACAAGGCAGGGGGGTCATGGTTGGGAATGAACAGATCGTACTCAAATTATCTCCCCCTATACTCAGGGTAAGATATCCCTAAGTATAGACACGAAGAGGAGAAATGGGAGAGGATCAAAGAATGAAATAACTTGGGGTGTACACCCCCTATACTTAGGACAAAGTGCGTCTTAAGTGTAGAATACTGACAAAAGGGGTGATACGCATTCTTTTTGGATTGCAAAAAATGAAAACAAAAAGAAGAAAAGAAGAAAATATGAAAGCTTAAAGGAAAAGTTTTTAAGTGGCATTACCTGAATCTTGTGATGCTGATACTATGGTGGATGTAACTTCCGTGTGAAGTACATGGATAGAGTCAAAAATGACCAAGAAAGTGTCAAGCTTGAGGTAGGTCTTCAATAGCTGACCATTGACGACAAATGGTTGTGCATCAGGAGACAATTCCAATATCACAATACTTCTGTTGTCACACACTTCTTGAACTCTCAATGGCCCTATCCATTTTCTCTTTAATTTGCCGTCGAAGATCTTCAGCTTTGCATCTAATAACTACACTTTTTGTCCAGTCTCGAAGGTCTTTCGTATGATGTGCCTGTCATGCCAATGTTTAACATTCTCCTTCTACATCAATGTGTTATCATATGCATAGTCTTTGAATTCCAGGAGCATGTTCATATCATCCTTTCTTTTCTAGACCACCTTACTGTGAGTCTAGATTGCAAATGTTAACTGCCTACAATGATTTATGAATCAACTCCACTGGCAGGTGGCATGGCTTCCCATATACTTGATGATAGGGCAACATGCCCAACGGAGACTTGTAAGCAACTCTGTATGCCCAAAGGACTAAGTCCAAAAGCTGGGACCAATTTTTCCTGTCAGGCTTGACAAGATTTTGGAGTATCGTCTTGATTTCTCTATTGGATAGTTGTACAATAACGTTGGTCTGAGGATGGTAAGGAGATGCGACTTGGTACTAGATGTCGTACTCCTTCATTAATTTCTTAACCTCTTTGTTAATGAAGTGACTACACCCATCTGATATCAATATCTTTGGAATCCTGAACCTTGAAAAGATTTTTCTTTCAAAAAGCGACACACTGTACAGTTGTCTGTGGCTCAAATAGGGAGAGCTTCAACCCAATGACTCATATAATCTACAACAAGAGGGATGCACTCGTATCCCAGACTGTTGGGAAAGGGTCCCCAATAGCTCTGATGCTTCAGCAGCTTCTTTATTTGGTCACCTTTCAGCTGACTACAGTGAGTGCAACGTTTAACATATGATGTAGCATCCTTAAATAATGTAGGCTCCCAGAGGCCACACTGGAATACTTTCACTGGTTTTCTATCTCCAGAATGGTGTCCATCAGATTCGAGTGAGTAACAATGCTCGAGGACACTATGATGCTCCTCTTGAGGGATACACCTTCGCCAAATACAATATGCTCTTTACATGAATAGAAGTGGGTCTTCCCATTGGTAGAAATGGATTTGGGATAGGAATTTGTCTTCATCATATAATCTTGCGGGACTGCACCGGAAATGAGGTTGTTCACAATATTAACATACCAAGGGAGTGAGTCCACATTGAGAATTGATTCGTCATGAAAGGTGTATGTAATAGGTGCGCTGCTCAGTGGAGGTTGTTGCTGCCTAATTCTGGAGAGGTGATCTGTTACCACTTTCTGAACCCCAGGCTTGTCTTTGATTTCCAAATCGAACTACTGGAGTATAAGGATCCATCTGATCAGTCTAGGCTTGTCATCTTTCTTCTGTTATAAGTATCGGATAGCAGAGTGATCAGTGTAGATAGTGACTTTTGATCCAAGCAAATAGGATCTGAACTTCTCAAGGAAGAATACCACAACTAGTAATTCTTTCTCTGTCACAGTGTAGTTTCTCTGAGCTTCATCTAGTGTTTTACCGGATAGTGAATGGCATAGGACGCCTTGTATTTCCTATATCCTAGAACAACCCAACCTACAAAATCTGATGCATCCATCATGATCACAAAAGGAAGAGACCAGTATAGCGGCTGTAGGATTTGAGCTTGTGTGAAGAGTTCCTTCAGCTGATTAAATGAACGGAGAACTTGTTGATCAACATTTAACTTTGTCTCCTTACAGAGCAGTTCTGTAAGATGTCTGGAATGCAGCTGAAGTCACGAATGAATCGTTTGTAAAATCCAACATGCCCCAGAAATAACCTCACATTCTTTACTGTCTGAAGTAGGTCTATATTAGCAATCACACCCACCTTTATTGGGTCGACTTCCATGCCACGTTTGGAAATGAAGTGACCCAGCACAATTCCCTCTATGATCATCAAGTGCTCTTTTCCCATGATAGTACCAGGTTGACTTCATGACATTCTGAAGTACTCTGTTCAGGTGCTCAAGACAAGAATCAAAGTTGTCACCATAGACGGAGAAATCATCCATAAACACCTCGAGAAAACTACCTACCATCTCGGTGAACACTGCAAGCATGCATCTCTGGAATGTCATTGGTGCGTTGCACAGTCCAAAGTGCATTCTTCTGAAAGCATAGGTGCCGAATGGGCAAGTGAAGGTCGTTTTCTCTTGATCTTCAGAAGCGATTACTACTTGGTGGTACTCAGAATACCCATCCAGAAAGTAGAAGAACTCCTTGCCAACTAGTATTTCCAATATTTGATCAATGAACGCCACGGGGAAGTGTTCCTTCTCAGTTGTTGCATTCAGGTAGTGGTAGTCGACACATAAACACCATTATGTTGGTACCTGTTGAACGTGAAAATTGGGAGGTCGTGTCGATTCACAAGGCGAATCAACAGTCGTTGAGTTGACTTCCTGCGAAATCTGAAATTCAAACAACAATTAACCCACAATAGATAAATCAAGCAATGGAAGTAATTGTGTGGAGTTAAAATTTATTATAACTCTATGACAAAATGGTTATAGGTGCAAATATGTGTAGAGGGTCGAACACAGGGAGCAGACAGGTAGAACGGGGCAATAATGCACAAATATGTGAATGTGATATTTTGCCTATAAATGTTGTTTTTTGAGGGTTTTTAATTTTATATTTTTATTTAATTTTTTATTTTATATTTTATATTTGATTTTTGATTTTATATTTTATACTTGATTTTTAATTTTCTGATTTTTTTTATTTTCTTTTTATATTTAATATTTTTTATATATTTTCTTTTAAATAATAGAGTAGATACACAATAAAGAAAAGAGATATAATATATATACAAAATTGGGTTAAAATAAGCAAAAATCAGGAAATAAAATCTTTTTAGGCTTTTTATATTTTTATAATGTTTTTATGATTTTTATAGATTTTTCCTAAATTTTTTGGTTATTTTAAAGGCAACAAATATTGAAAACAGTGAATTATGTAAAAGGCTGAAACTAAAATGAGGACGAAAAATATCAAACAGATTCCGAAATTCCTCAAATTATGTTTAAATCAAAGATAATAAAACAAAGAAAATTTAAAGACAAAAATTGTATTTTTAGGATTTTTCTGGAATTTTTAAGGTTTTTATGAAGTTTTTAAGAGTTTTGTAATTTTTAAGAGTTTTCTTTTATATTTTTTATTATTTTTGTACTAAAGTTAAAAGACACTAAAATAGGCAAAATATATTTTTTGGGCATACAAAATCTTGATGAACCGTGTGAAGCTCAGTTGGAGTGCCATTATTTTCATCATGCTAACTATAGATAAAATCCTAATCATTTGGAATGAGATAAGGATGATAATGAGTGTTTTATGATCTAGTTGTTCTATATCTTGAGATATGATCTAAAGGATACATCTTATATCTTAGTTCTGAAGATAATCAGAAGAAAAAAAGAGGGTATTGGGGCTGTCACATTAGTGGTACGCCTTGGACAGGTTCCATTCTTGGAAAAACCCAAAGAAGACCTCCTTCCCTTAATATATGGTACTGACCTATCTGAATGGATAACACCTCAAAGTGTTGAGGAAGTGATTGCTAAACCTTCTTGCCCTTGTGCATCAGTTATGAGAAGCCTTGCGTGTGCTAGATGGTACAAAAGTTAGAGGTCTGCCACGTAGTGGGAGTAGTAAACTGTCACTAATCCTACTATGGAGATAAAACACTTGATTGCAGTAACAACAATATCTTTAAAGATGACAAGACCTTTGAGATACCGATCTCAATGTCTTATATTCAAAAACTTAAGACTTTATAGACAATGATCTAAAAGGTCTTAACTGCATAGGCCTTATAAGACTTAAGACTAGGTCTTAGTCTTAGGAAATAGAGTCCTCCGAGTATAAGGGTATTATGATAAGGATAATAGAAATTATATACCATCTATAATAATTATTGAGTTCTATTGTCGAAGACACCATAAATGCTCTAACAAGATTGAGTATTGGTTGCATAAGATGCAACATTCGCATTAGATGAGAGCATCATTACTAAGAGATATGCAAGTTTGTAAAAGGACTTGGCATAGTCTTTCATGAACAGATTGACTAGTCAGCTTACCAAGCTATTTTTCTAAATAGCTTATGATTAGCACTTGAGTATGTGTTTAAAGAGTAGCCCATTAATGGCTCTTTGGGATAGTGGGAGATTGTTGTACATGTGAGCACATGACGAGCCATTATGCAATAAATTTTATTGCAAATAACTCCCTGAATTGAAATGAAGAATAACTAATTTACATAATAGGTCCCTTAATACAATTAGTGTAATGTACCATGACCATCTTAATGATCATGAAGCTGTTGATTCAAATATTGAATCATAGAGGCTAGTCCTTGGATGATAGCTAAAGAGTTAGATTGACAACTCATCAAGCACCAAGTGATTGTTAATAGATGACCTCCAGCCTGAGAGGAAGATGTCCATTCTTCTCTATAGGGTGATATCAAATCGACCTGTTGATGCATGTCCTCTACATAGAAATAGAGATTTGGAGGTGTTAAATAACTTAGGTCAAAGAGTTGACTTATCAAGATCGAGATAACCAAGTCCTATGTTGTATACTATCATGATATAGGCATGTCGTTTACTGTCACGATATATGCACGCATACTTTGATCGAAGACAGATGTGTTGCTATATGTTTGAGTACGTACATTTGGTAGACCAATAGGTTGATAATCTAATCAAGGTATATACACCGACGAGTTGGTGTGCATACAAGGGTAAACGAGTATACGATCTCCCAATGGGATCTTATAGGTTCATTATTGAACCGAAAGACATAAGCTTACTCATGAAATATTGGGATCAAATTCCGTGCCTGGGTGTCTCACTTTGGAAGCTTGACTAATTTTGTAGGTTTCATATATGATTGTGGAAATTATATGATTAATACATGGGTATGATATATGATTTTGGAAAGTATATGATCTATACCAACTCCCAATGATCGAATGATAAACTTTATGATAAAAACCTGAAGAAGACAGTCTAAATGAGATCTAAAGCTTTTGGTTTATTCTAGGTCTTCCAGTATGCAGTATGTACCAATATTAGGAATACTCGAGTGTAATGTGATTGTAAATTATTGTATAATCTTGTCACTTCCATTCTGAGGGAGTGATGAAATAGGTTTGTATTTTAGTGGCTCTTCTCAATAGAGAAGTAATCTCGTCTTAGTCCAAATGTTGGACATTGATCTGAATATGATTCAGATGCAATGAGAAGATTAGATTTACTGCTTTGATTTAATCAAACATATTTAAGAGGTCCGCTTGATCTGGATTTGAGATATGATCTCAATATCCAAGTCGCTATACATGGAACATACAATCTCCATGTCCTTATCTCCTACTATTCGTGGAGAAATTGCATTATTATTAATAGAGTTCAAGAGTGATTTTATTGTTGATAATGTATATGAGCATTGGGCATATTTAATAACTAAATGTGATTTAATTATTATCAATAGTATGAATTTGATTCATATTATTTGTGCACATGAGAATGGACATCCATGATTATTAAATGTGATTCAATTATCAAGGATGTGAATAATGTGGATAGCACTATCCATATTATTCTTGGATATTATAAATGTGATTTATAAATATATTAGAGAGAGATAATTGTAATTTGTATTTATGAATTAATAGCTGATGTGAATTGGATTCACATTGAACAATTTATTGTAAATGCAATTTACATTTTATTTTGGTTGTGCGCATATGATTCACAATTTTCGAATGCAATTTTTGAAATTATACAAAATAATTTGAAATTATTTTATTGAATAGTTATGCAACAAATGTTGTTTCACATGCAGAAATTGTGGAGATATTGATATCTCACAAAATAGGAAAAGGATTGTCTCCTTCCTCTTTAGGAGAGTGGATGGCCATTGAGTCTAAGCAGGATACTCTCTTTCCTTTATTCCGACATTAGATGGATTTAAGTTGAAATTAAATGTGTTGGGAATATGGTTACAACATAATTAATTTATTTCAAATTGATTATTTTTTGTTGTAAATTTATACGACAAAATCATGACTATTGATTGGAAACACAAATTAATGTAAACCATTGGATTTGTATGTGCACATAGATTGATATCCATGGACATCCAATTAGTGTAAATGGAGGGTATACCTGTACTTTTGTACTTACACATATTCCCTTGAGGAACTCTTTCTACCTCTCTCTATACATGTCAATTCTCTCTTTCTCTCGCACTTGGGGCCGTCCACATTGTGTTGGAGAAAAAAATCACAGACATCACTACGTCGTTGTGTCGCCGCCTCGACTTTGTTTGTATCATAAACTTCTTCACTGCCTCTCACTCATAGAGAAGATGTCAGATTTTGTGAGACGAAATCAAGAGATTCATTGCTTGGATCATCAATGTGGATTGCGAGAAGCACTCGATTCTTCCTCGTGCCCACAAGTACGATCTACGTTGGATTAGACTTGAGATAGGAGGTCTCTACATTTGGTGATACAATGGCAAACATGAATCAAGAGGTAATCCTAATTGTCATTTGTGATCTTGATGAAACGATTTAAGAAGTGTTTTCGAATCGTGTGGTTTCATCATTTGAAAATTTAAATTTTGTTGCTCTGAGCAACTAGTATGACTAATAACTCCCAATCACATATGATGCAATCTTCACTCTTCTGTTCTGCACTTGAGGATTTTCCCATAACCTTCAGTTATTGCATCTGAATCATATTCAGATCAATGTCCAACATTTAGATTATGATTAGGTTACTTTTATATTGAGAGGTGTCACTAAAATCCAAACCTTTTTATCACTCCCTCGGAATGGAAGCATCATTTTTATACAATCATTTGTGATCACATCACCCTCAAGTATTCCTAATACCCGTACATCCTTCGTACTAGAAGACCTAAAATAAACTCGAAGTTTTAGATCTATTTTAGACTATCTTCTTCATGGTTTTATCATTAAGATTCTCATTTGCTCCTTGGAAGTTGGTATCGATCATATGCTTTCCAAAAGCATATATCATACCTACAAATTCTTGTCATGCTTCCAAAGCAAGACAACCATGTATGAATTTGATTGGTGCCAATACCTCATGAGTGAGATCATGTGTTCAGGTTTAGTAGTAAACATGTGTGATCCCTTTAAGAGATTGTATTACTCATATGCATGCTAGCTTATCAATGTATATACCTTCATTAGATCATCAACCTATCAGTCTGCCAAAGTCAACTCCTTGACCTAACTTGTTTGACACCTTTGAATCTCTATTTCTATGTAGAGGACCTGCATCAAGAGGTCATTGAAATATCAACTTTAGAGAAGGATTGTCAACTCCTTTACAGGATGTAGGTCATCTCTTAACAATCATTTGAAAGTACTTGATGAGTCCTCAATATTAGATATCATCCAAGCACCAACCTCTAAGATTCTGCCATTGAATCAACAATTGTATGAACATTAAGATGGCATTGGTACATAACCCAAATTTTACTAAAGGACCTCATAGTGCATTCATTCATTTAATCTCAGACATGGAGTGAAATAAATCAATAACCTTTACTGATATAATAATGATTACAATGACATTTATTATAGGAATGGTTCGCCTCAAACTCACGTGGCAAACAATCTCCCACTGATGAATCTCCATCTAATCACCTCTATTATATCATTTTGGCCATAAAAACCCTAGCTAATGCTTATAAATAGCATTATTTTGTACAAATTAACATTCATTATTTATTCCATTTATTGTATATAAAATACTATTATTAATGCAAAAATTATCGAATAAAGAATAGAGAAGAAAAAGGATAAAATGCCAAATGCATTTTATGACCCTAAACCCCGAGACCTAGGCATCTTAATGACTGGGTTGACAAACAATAAAGTAGGGGGAGATAAGGGCCGGAAATCCATAAAAAAATTGCATTCTTTTATTAATCAATAAATCCTTTTTGGGACCTATTTTATTTTCTATTTTTTATATTTCAAATCAATAAATGTTGCACATAAAAGTTGTAGAAAAAAATGTATAGAAAAATAACAAATTGAATTTACACAAAAATAATATACAGTATACTTTTTGTACTCTAAATAAAATGTCAAAAACTGAACTTCCCATACCCATATCTCCTTAATAAAAAATCAAAATGTAACAAAATCACTTTAATTGTACACAAATTTTTATAAACTATTTAATGAATGTGGTTTCATCTAATTTGGAATTAAATAGCAAAACTTAGGTTTTGGACCCTTATTGTATAGAATACCTGAATAAAACATTCATTTTATTCATTCTATATTATTTTTACATTATACTTTTATAATTTTGTACATACTATTTATAATATATGTACATATTAAGAATAAGATAAAACCATAAAGAAAATAATATAATAAAATAACCTGTAGAAATACATAGATGAAATAACCATACTTATACCTATATAACACATACCCCTTTTTATTTAAGTATATATAATACATAAAAAAATAAAAATATTTTTGTGTACCTGAAATAAGTTGTACATATTTAAAATATGAAAATAAAATAAAAAAATCAAATTACAAAATAAAAATAAAATGGGCAAAACATAGGTCAATATACATAAAAATACACTTACAAAAAGTAGCTTGTAGTAAATTGACTCATAAAAATACATAAAAATCATGTTAAAATACTACATAAAATATTACCAATTTTTTTATTTTATACCCAAAAACTAATAAAATCATTTACCATTTAAATTGATTATTTTTGAATAAAAGGCCATATGTTGTCTTGTAGTGTCCTGTTTGAATAAAAGGCCATATGTTGTCTTGTAGTGTCCTGCGTGGACCAATAAGGCGTCGAGGAATGTTGACCCAAGTAAACTGCCTCCCCCGAGCTTCTATCTTGTCAGAAGTATCGAGCCCCACCTTTTCTTACCTTTTTCTCGCTTCCACTGGATCTCCTTCGCACTCAAGCCCTTCACTGTTTCTGATCCTTGATCTTCCATGATTCTCGTCGTCCCCTAAGATCTTTTGTACATAGCCTTACTCATGTAATCCCCAGGTAAATAAGGGTCGAAACCCGTGTTCATAAATAAACACCTCTGCTTCCTTCACAATTTTGTTCATTTTCCAAACCCTAAAACTAACCCCCCTCGTCGAAGTGCATCCCGATTACAAGGGGAGGTCCCTTGAGGTGTTGGTGTGGTGTAGGAGGAGGAAGGTGCACCTACAACGGTGCTCCGACGACGTCCTGCTCCATAGCTTCTTGGCCAAGTTCTAGCTGCACGTTTACCATTTCTAGGTAGATTTAGGTGTTTGTTTTCATTTTGCTATTTAATTCATGTTTTAATAATTGCATTACCGTAGGTTAGATTAGTTAGCTCGTTAGAGCTCTTGAGCTCCGGTTGTCATTCCACACTTGTGCCCACTGTTCCGATCCCACTACACTTCCCTCAGCTTCCCCTTCCATTTCATCATCATCCTAACCAACCATCCACCCTTGATTCCTTTTGGAGTTGAGAGATCTAGGTCCTTCTGCCAATGCTCATAAGACCTCATCACTACCATTCCAATTCACCTCGCTTCGACCCAAATAAAAGCTTGGTCATGCTGCCTTTGTATCGCCATGGTTTTGCGCATAATTATAGGACCTAAAGACCCGATATGAGGGGAGTTGACTTCAATAACTAGCCACCGAGTAGGACAAATCTCCAGGGCTCATTTGAGGAGCCCTGAGCCCATTTGAGGCAGCCAACTACTGCGGGGCAATATCAAACATCGATTGAGCATCTCAACAGCACTAGGGGAGCATGGAGGAGGAAGATTCATCATACAGAAGTTCATCGACTGGTTCTTCCCTGTTCCTTAGGACGAGAAGTTGTCATCCGATCATCACCTTGCTCTAGATAAAGGGTAAGCCATTTGATCGAGCCGAGCTACAACTGTCAGATCATCGAGGGGGTCGAATCTGCATCACTCATCCACGAAGAGGCATCGTGTGCTTGCAAGGTGATGCATGGCCAGTGGAAGGGTCAGAACCGCCCGATAAAGCGTTGTTAGGGGGTAATTTGCATACTTAGCCCCTGCCTTTTTGTTTATATTTATTAGTCCTATAAATAATTTTTGTTGCATAAATAAAATTGTAAAAATACATAGTGACCGATGTACTTATTTGATATTGCATATGAATCCATGCCAGGTCACCTCACATATTGTCCTATTTGAGGTGGCCATTTTGCGAGACACCCTCGTTAATTTCTGTATTTATATTTAGACTTTCTATATTCAGTAATAAAGTTTTGGTTTTTTGCATACTGTGCCATGCTTTTATTTTTAATTGCATATATACCCTCGCCAGTACTTGTATTTTTGTGCTTGTCTTCTTTTGTTAAAATTAGCATCTGTGCTCCAACAATTATGCAAAAACAAGGTTAGATGCCTATTAACATGTATTTTCATGCATCATTTTTGGATTTGCATTTTAGGCATTTTAACTATTTATTAAAAATCAAATGAGCATGTTTTTGACCATGTTCGAATTAGAAAATACCAAAAAATATAAAAACATTTTGAATTATTCTTATAAATCAAGACCAAAAATCCCAAAATAAGAAAAAGAAAGCACTTAAAAATTTAAAATCTCCAAAATCTAGTAAAAATATATAAAATTCCTAAAAACTCTAAAAAATATTTATTTTGTTTCTATTTTTTTCTTTATATTATTATCTATCTATTAAAATTGATCTAGATAATTTTGGACTTTATTTTCTATTTTTAATCTTCAAATCAATTCTGCTTATTTATTATATCATTATTTAAGGATATTTTTTATTTTCAAAATAACGAAAAATAAGAAAAAATTGCAGAAAAACATAAAAATATTAGAAAAATATATAACCTTAAAATATTTTATTTTCCATATTTTGAATATTTTCAAGTATATTTATATGTGTATTTCCTTATATTGTATATATACCCTTATATATTCCTATCTTATTTATTTTAAAAGAAAAAGAAATTAAAAATATAAAAATATAAAAAGGAAAAAATATTATAAAATTAAAAACAATTAAAAAATATAAAAATAAAAATACCTAAAAAATACAAAATAAAAAATTAACATAAAAAAAGAAAAATTTAAAGACAAGAGAAAAGAACAAATATTATGCATTATTACCTAATTTACCATTTTCTTCCTGAGTTTGACCTCTACAAATGCTTGCATACTATACACATTTGTTGTAGAGTTAAAATAAATTTTGACCACATATTTCTTTTTCATTGCTATATTTATTTGTGAGTTAAATGTTGATTGGCACGAGATTTCGTGAGCGATCATCTTCATAGTTTTTAGTAAGGATATTTTAGATCCTCGCAAATCCTCTACTATCAAATGGCATCATTTTCGAGGAGCAACACTGCATAGATTGTAATTATTTGTCTCTTTACTCTTGTCTATTTCTATCATTTATTCATTTTATTTTATTTGATGTTATTTGTGACTTGTCTAATCATCCTTTCTAACTTTGTTGTGAGGGACCACTACGCGAGGGAGGACTTCTTAGGAGGAGATGTACACCCTAGCTAGGCGGAGTTGGCTTTCAGATCAAGCTATCAGGAGAGAGCATTTTTGTAATTTTTGAAAAGTTGGATGAATTTTTGAAGACAGTCTCTTCTCTTTTTTTTATTTTTGTTTATGTTTGTAATTTAAGTGAGAGAGAGACACCTTGATTGTAATAATTTGGAGTCTTCAATATGCTTAACACTTCATGAGGTCCAATGCCCGAGCGATTGTTCGCTGGTGAGCCTCGTCGTTTTTATCGTGTTCTCATCTATTTTATTTTCTTTATTTTTCACTTTTATCTTTAATTATTTTGTGTGATTGAGCCCTAGCTTAGGAACTGCTTGCTCGATAGATTAAGGTCCAAAGCCCTAATATATTTGCACGTACCTACATATTCACTTTTGGACTTAGTCAAATAATAATTGATGTCTATTATACTTGAGACCATATGTCGAGAGAGGTCGCATACAGTGCTTGTAGTACCCATTGTGGCTGGCACCGAATGGCATCGAAGACCAGACTTTTGGTCTCATATCTAGATAGTTAGTATTTTGGTACTTCACGCTATTAGCATATTCTACTCTAGAGCGATTTCATCAACTTATATTTCATGTAGTGTACCTTTCAATTCTATTATACATCCCACATGGAGAGAGATGGGAAGTACTGTAAGTCTTCTGACTATGCATGCATCATAGATTTCTGACTTGCATTGCTTTTTTGACCTTCTCCCTCTGATTTTGATCACCTAGGATGTTAATGGAATTGGAAGCTTGTTAGACGATTGCATTTAAAATACCAAAAAAATGATGACCAAAAATAAAATTGGGATGGTTAACTCTACCTGATTCCTAAAATAAACGTAATGGATTCATTGTCTTAGGGAGAGCAACCCCTCATTGTCTTATGCACTTTATATAAGATACATACACATTGAGGATGACTGCCCCAATCCCAGTCTTATCTACATGTTTGTACACCTGTTTTGAAGCTCACCCAAGTCTAAAATAAAAAAGATAATGACCATCATCTTTGGCCTTCAATGTGTTGAGTAGGTCAACATGGAGGTTCCTTTGTACGTAGATTATGGTTTTGGATCCATTTACGTTCATCACACTTTAAGTTTTGTAGATCCCTGAGTCTTTGAGTTCCTTTCATTGAGTCCATTCCACAAAATAATTATGAATTATTTTTGTAGAATAATTTACAACAATTGTTGTTGTAAAATTGGAGATACATGGAATAATGTAATCTGAGGAGATTACATTGGAGATGTCCCTTCCATATTGGAAGGAAGGGACGGTCACCAATTCCTATTAGGAAAGGGTGGCCGTACACTCCATATAGATGGAAGGAGGCACTCTCCTTTCCATTATCTCCATATGTTGTTGATTTAATTTTTGGATTGATTTATATTGATTTATCAATATATATTTAATCTAAATTAAATTAGTTGTTGTTTGTTTTTACCAACAAAATCTTAGCCATTAAAAGAAACACAAATCAATGAGAGCCATTGGATTTGTGTTGCCCATGGATTGAGATCCATGGATCCCAAAATATTAGAAATAGAAAGGTACCCCTTGCTCTTAATATGCTAATGAGAAATACAAGGCTCTCTCTCTCTCTTCCTCTCTACACGCCATCCCTCTCCTTCTCTTATGTGGCCGTCCACCATGGATGCCTTAAAGAGATTCTCCATCGCCGCAGCATCGTCGTTATGCTTTCCGATCGATGCTCGTGGATCTCGGTGCGCCTAGCTCATGGAGAAGATGTTGGATCTCGTGTGTTGAGATCAGGAGATTCACCGCTTGGATAATCAACATAAATTATGATGAGCTCGTGTTTCATCAACACGCTCGCAAGCGTTCCTCCGACGGATCGGACTTGAGACAGGAGGTCTTTTCTTTTAGAGACTCGATCGCAACCACGATTCAAGAGTTAATCCTATTACTTGTTTGTGTTGTAGACGAAATGATCCGAGAAGTGTTCTTGGATTATGTGGTTTCGTCACATAAATTTTTTTTAATTTTCCCACTGCCTAGAACAACTAGTGCGACTAGTCATTCTTAATCGTATAAGATACGATCCACACACTTCCGTGATGCGCTTAAGGATCTAACCATAGCCTTCAAAATTCGCTCGGCTTACTCAAATGATTCCTGCAATCATAACCTTGATGCGGGCCTCATCAAATAGCGCAACATTCTCGGGTAAAAGAAGGGATGATACAGAAGGGAATGATGAGGGTGGGCGAGAATGGCGAAACGAAGACAAAATTGTGGTCCAAGAAGAGAGTCTTCTTGAACCATACTAGAGATAGGGCGATATGGGCAAGGAGACAGTCACAAAATTTGGCTACTGAAGTGTAGATCAAGACCCAATATCATGACTCAATAAAGGAAATAATATAGACAACAGAAGACATCGCTTGCGATGAGACTTTCTTTATAGTGACCATGCTTAAACTCATTAGATTATTTCTAACTACAGCTACACTACTTGACTATGACATCTTCAAGATGGAAGTCGATATTGCATTCCTCTATGAATTCCTCATCGAGGATATTTAAATGAATTAGCCCCAGGGCTTCATTGATGAGGAAAGCAAGCTGAATAACTCCATTTCTGGACTCAAATAAGATTCTTATAGTTGGAACATTAGCTTTGATGAAATTATAAAGGTTATGATTTCAAATAGAATCTTGATGAACTATATGAAGCTTAGTGGGAGTGCCATTGTGTTTGTCGTGTTAGATGTAGATGATATCTTAATCATTTTGGAATGATATAAGGATGATAATAAGTCTCTTATAGTGTGGTTGCTCAATACCTTGAGATATGATCTCAAGGATATCTCTTAGATCTTCGTTCTGAAGTTGTTCAGAAGCAAAGAGAAAAGGGTATTGGGACCGTCACATTTGTGGTACACCTTGGACGTGTTCCATTTTTCTAGAAAATTCCAAGAAAGGCTTCTTTTCCTAAAGATATGGTACTAACATATCTAGATGGATAACACCTCAAATAGTTGAGGATGTGAATTACAAAGCTATATGCCCTAGTGCATCAGCTTTGGAAGCTTTATATATGCTATATATGTACAAATGCCAGATGTCTACCATGCAATGCGAGTATTAAACTGTTACTAATTCTACTATGGAGATAGAACACTTAATTGTAGTAATAACAATATCTTCAAAGATGACAAGACTTTTGAGATAGTGATCTCAAAGTCTTATCTTAAAGAATGTAAGACTTTATAGATAGTGATCTAAAAGATCTTAACTACATATACCTTAGGAGATAGAAATCTCCAGGAATAAGGGTAATTTGATAAGGATAGTGGAAACATTGGTTATAATAATAATTGAGTTGTAGTGTCAAGGACACTATAATTGACAATATTGAGTATTGGTTGCATAAGATGCAACATTCGCATTGAAAGTGAGCACTGATACTAGGATATATGCAAGTGCCATAAAAGAACTTGGTATAATCTCTCGGGAACAGAGTGACTAATCAACATACCTAGCTATTTTTCTAAATAGCCTATCTTTGTCACATAAGTGTGGGTTTAAAATTTATCCCATTAATGGCTCTTTGGGCTAGTGAGAGATTGTTGGACAAGCGAGCCCATAGAGAGCCATTATGCAATAAATGTTATTGCAAATAACATTCACTGAGTTGAAAACGAAGAATAATTAATTTGTATAATAGGTCCATTAGTGCAATTAGGGTTATGTACCATGGCTATATTAATGATCGTACAACTGTTGATTTAATTTTTTTAATCATAGAGGCTAGTGCTTGGATGAATATCTAAAGAGTTAGATTAAGGACTCATCAAGCACCGTCAAATCATTATTAAGAGATGATCTCCTGCGTGAAAAGGAGATGGCAATCCTTTCTCTAAAGGCTGACATCTAATCGACCTCTTGATGGCAGGTCCTCTGCATAGCAAAAGAGATTCAGAGGTGTTATATTAGTTAGGTCAAAGAGTTGACTTAACTACATCGATATAACCAAAGACCTATGTCGTATGCTTTCATGATTTATGCGCACATCCTCTGACCAGAGACATATGTGTTACTATATGTTTGAGTATGTACATTTGGCAGACAAATAAGTTGAAGGCCTAATCTAGGTCTATACACCGACGTGCTGGTGTACATACAAGGGCATATGAGTAGTATGATCTCTCAAAGGAACCATATAGGTTCATTTACTAAATCGGAAGACATGAGCTCATTCATTCGATATCGGGAATAAAATTTCGTGCATGGATGTCTTGCTTTGGAAGATTGACTGAATTTGTAGGTTTGATATATACTTTTTAAAAGTTTATGATCAACACCTGCTTATGATATATGCTTTTCAAAAGTATATCATTGATACTGACTCCCAATAGTCAAATGAGAAACTTAATGATAAAACCCTGAAGGAGACAATCTAAATAGATCTAAAACTTCAGGTTTATTCTAGATCTTCCAATATGCAGGATGTAAAGGTATTAGGAATACCTGAGGGTGATGTAATCATTAACGATTGTATAACCATGAGGCTTCCATTCCTAGGGAGTATGAACTTGTTTGTATTTTAGAGACTCCTCTCAATAGAGAAGTAATCTGATCTTGGTCTAAATGTTTGATAGTGATTGAATGTGATTTAGATGCAATGAAAAGATTAGATTTACAATCTTGAATTAATCAAACATCTTTGGGAGGTCCACAAGATCTGGATTTGAGATTTGATCTAATTATCCAAGTCACTATGCGTGGAACGTACAATCACCATGTCCTCATCTCCAAGTATCCTCTAAGAAATTGCATTATCCTTGAAAGAGTTCATGAATAATTTCATTGTTGATATATGTATCAGAGCATTGAGTAAATTAATAATTAAATGTGATTTAATTATCATGAAAAATATGAATTTGATTCACATTATAAGGAGAGTTATCCAAGATAATTAAATATGATTTAATTATCAAAGATGTGAATAATATGAATGTGATTCATATTATTTGGGCACATGAGAATGGAGAATCAAAGATGATTAAATGTGACTTAATTATCATGGATATGAATAACGCGGATAGCACTATCCACATTCATTATATATATTGTAAATGTGATTTATAATATATTATAGAGATCCTATTGTAATTTATATTTATTGATTAATTATGGATGTGAATTGGATTCACATTGGATAATTAATTTAAAATATAATTTCCATCTTATTTTGGGTTATGAATGTGATTCACAAATTTCCAATGGTGTGAGTGCAATATTCATAAAAAATTATGAATTATTTGTATAAATAAATTTACAACAAATGTTGTTGCAAATATTTAGAGGATTATGTGAGATATAATTTCACATAAAATAAAGAGGAGGAGCCACCTTCCATGGGTGGTGGACGACCATCCTTGACATGTTCAAGAGTGGTCGTCCATCATATTTTTAGAAGGTAGACTCCCTCTTTATCCTCTTATCTATATTGATTTAATTAAATTAAATTATGCTGATGATAATTCAATATATATTTAATTTAATGTAAATTAATTGTTGTTGCTTTGTTAAGAAATAAAGATTGTGGTCATTGATTAAAAAGAGATATCAAATATATTTAATTTAATGATATCTCCCTCTCTCTTGTGCTCGTCCACCTTGATGCCCTAGAGAGATATCATCGTAGTCATTGTGTTGCTGTTATGCTGCCAGATTGACTGCTCTTTGATCTCCGTCTCCTACAGTGTGCCTCGTTCGTGAAGAAGACATCAGATTTCATGAGACAAGATTAGGAGATTCGTCGATTGGATCATCAACATAGATTGCGAGAAGCACGCATCCCATCATCGCGCTCGCAAGCGTCTACTCTGTTGGATCATACTTGAGACATGAAATCTCTTCGTTTAGAGACTCGAGCGCAACCACACTTCAAGAGGTAAACCTAATACATATTTGTGGTTTAGATGAAACGATCCAAGAAGTGTTCTTGGATCATGTGGTTTCATCGTTTGAATTTTTTTATATTCTGCTGCCCGAGCAACTAGTATGACTAGTCGCTCCCGATCACATGTAATGTGATCCACACGCTTCTGTGATGCGCTTAAGGATCTTCCCATATCCTTCACCATCAACCTATCGATCTACCAAATGTACATATTTAGACATATAGTAACACATCTGACTCACATAAGAGGATGCGTGTCTATATCGTGACATCATATGATAGGTCCTTGGTTATTTCAACAACTCTTTGATCTATTAATCTGACACCTTTGAATCTATATTCCTATGCAGAGGACTTGCATAAATCGGTCGGTCAGATATCAGCCGTATGAGAAAGGATTTCCATCTCCTACTCAGGCCGGAGATCATCTCTTAATAATCAGTTGATGGTGCTTTATGAGTTCTTAATATAACTATTTAGATACTTATCCAAGCACCAGCCTCTATGATTCAATAATTGAATCAACACATGTATGATCATTAATATGGCCATGGTTTATAACCCTACTTATACTAATGGACCTATTATGAAAATTAGTAATTCTTCATTTCAGATTAGGGAATGATATTTGAAATAACAATTTTTTCAAAATGGCTCATCGTGGGCTCGCATATCCAACATGTACCTCTTCGAAGGAGTTCTAGGGTGGTTGCACCACCTGAAAGGTACGAATTCCTTGTGTAGGTGAAACTGAAAATGACCCAGCTTCATTTGATGAAGTACTTGCGGATCATGACATGGATAGATGGATGCTAGTAATGAAGTCTAAAATAGAGTCCATGCATAAAAATGGTGTATGGACCCTTGAGCATCCACCTAGAGGGGTAAAATCCCATTGGGTGTAAATGGATCTCCAAGAGAAAAAGGGGACCTAATGGGAAGGTAGAGAGATTCAAGGCATGGTTTGTAGACAAGTGCTACACATAGAGAGAAGGCGTTGACTACGATGAGTCATTTTCTCCTATGGCTATGCTTAAGTCCATCAGGGCACTACTAGCTATAGCTGCATATCTTGACCACGAATGTGGCATATGGACGTCGAGATGGTATTCCTGAATGGATATCTCAAGGAGGATATCTATATGGATTAACCCTAGGGTTTCATAATCAAGGAAGGCATAGTATGCAAGCTGAAGAAATCCATCTATCGGCTCAAAAAAGCTTCTTGTAGCTGGAACATTAGATTTGATGAAACCATAAAGAGTTATGATTTTATTTCGAATCCTAATGCGCCGTATGTGTACAAGAAGCTTAGTGGGAGCGCTGTTGTATTCATCGTGCTTCATGTAGATGACATCCTTATCATTGGGGGTGATATAGGGATGATGACCAGTTTTAAGATTTGGCTATCCCATACCTTCGAGATGAAAGATTTTGGAGAAGCCTCTTATATATTGGGTCTGAAGTTGTTCATAAATTGAGAAAAGAGAACGGTATTATCACAACATGGGTACGTTAAGGAGATCTTAAAGCAATTCCATACAGAGAACTATAAGAAAGGCTTCATTCCCTTAAGACATGGTATCCACCTGTCTAAAGGGATGTCTCCTCAAAGTGCTGAGGAAAAGAAAGTCATGTCTAGATGCCCCTACACATCAGATGTAGGAAGCTTAATGTACGCCATGATGTGGACGGGTCCATATATCTGCCATGTAGTGGGAGTGGTAAGTCGTTACCAATCTTGCTATGGAGAGAAACATTGTAATGCAGTAAAGAACATCTTCAAGTATATGAGATGGATGTAAGATTACATCTTCGTCTATGGAGATGGTGATCTCCAAGTCATAGGATACATAGATTCAGACTTCTAGTCTGATATTGATGATCGAAAGTCAACATCAGGGTTTGTGTTCTTGTTTAACAGTGGTGTTGTGAGCTACAGAAACAAGAAGCAGACACTACGACTGATTCAACAATAGAAGCTGAGTACATGGGTCCATTAGATGCTGCAAAGGAGGCCGTGTGGTTGCGCAAGTTCATCCTGGAGCTTGGCGTAGTTTCCTTTGATACTCCAATCCCACTACTCTGTTATAACATGGGAGCCATAGCTCAGGCGAAGGAAACATAGATGGCATCAAAAGAGTAAGCGCATGGAAAGGAAATACCACATCATTTAAGAGATACAAAAGTGTGGTGACATCGTCATCACCAAGGTGGCCTCTACCGACAGTGTTCTTGATCCGCTTACAAACATTTGACAAAGAAGGTTTTCGACCAGCATGTAATGAGTATGTGTTTAAGGATTGTACCTGAATGGTTATGAGGTCTAGTGGGATATTGTTAGCCATGTGAGCCCGAGGTGAAAATTCCTATAATAAATGTTATTGTAATGTTTGGTTTACCAATAAAATTTATTGATTTAGTTCACTCGCTGTCTGAAATTAAATGAATAAATGCACTATAAGTTCCCTTAGTATAGATAGGGTATGTACGTTGGATATCTTGATGATCATACAGTTGTTGATTCAATTATTGAATCATAGAGGCCGGTGCTTAGATGAATATCTAAGTAGTAAGATTGAGGAATTATCGAGCACCATAAAAGATTATTAAGATATGATCTCCAGCCTGAGAAGGAGATGGCAATCCTTCTCTATTGGCTGATATATGACCGACCTCTTGATGCATGTCCTATATACAGGAATAGAGATTCAAAGGTGTCAGATTAGTTAGGTCAGAGAGTTGACATAAAGAGATCGAGATAACCAAGTCCTATGTCGTATATTGTCACGATATAGGAATGCATCCTCTGACGAGAGACATATGTATTGCTATATGTCTAAGTATGTACATTTAGCAGACCGATAGGTTGCTAATCTAATCAAGGTCTATACACCAGCAAGCTAGTGTGTGCACAAGGGCATATGAGTAATACGATCTCTCAAAGGGATCATAGAGGTTCACTTGTGAATCGGAAGACATGAGCTCACTCATGAGATGTTGGGACCGATCAAATTTCGTGCATAGTCATCTTGATTTAGAAGCATGACAAGCATTTGTAGGAATAATATATGCTTTAGGAAAGCATATGATTGATACAAACTTATAATGACCAAGTGAGAAACTTAATGATAAAACCCTAAAGATTACATGTATAAATTGATTTATACCTTTAGGTTTATTCTAGGTCTTCCAATATGCATGATGTATATGTATTTGGAATACCTGAGGGTGATGTGACCATAAACGATTGTATAACCATGATGCTTCCATTTCGAGAGAGTGGTGAAATAGGTCTAGATTTTAGTGACTCATTTTTGTAGAGTATAATCTAGTCTTGGTCCAAATGTTGGACAATGATCTGAATGTGATTCATATGCAATGAGAAGATTAGATCTACGGCCTTGATTTAATCAAGCATCTATGAGAGGTCCTCGAGATCTGGATATGAGATGTTATCTCAATATCCAAGTCACTATATGTGGAATGTATAATCACCATGTCCTTATCTTCAAGTATCCGCAGAGAAAGCACATTATTCTTAAAAGAGTACAAGAATAATTCCATTGTTAAATTTTATCCAAGCATTGACAAAAGGATAATTAAATGTTATTTAATTATCATGAATAATGTAAATTTGATTCATAGTAATTAGATGTATGAGAATGATGATCCAATATAATTAAATGACATTTAATTATTATGGATAAGAATAATGTGGACAACACTATCCATATTATTCATATATAAATGTGATTTATAATATAAAAGAGAGAGTTATTTGCAAATAACATTTACAGTTTGAATGTATATATGAATTGGATTATTATTCGACAAATACTTGAAAATGTAATTTACATTTTTTTTGGGTTTTGAATTTGATTCATAATTTTTCATGGCATTATTACAATGTTCACAATATAATTATGAATTTTTTTGTGGAATTATTTACAACAAATGTTGTCGTCAATTTGGATATATTTATCGTATTCAAAATACCATGAAATATGAAAGAGGGAGACACCCTTCCAATAGAGAGGGTGGACGACCACAACTCCTAATGGGAATTGGTCGTCATCCACTCTCATTATGAAAGAAGGCTTCCTCCTTCCTATTTCTCCAGGGAAAATTGATTTAATGAAAAATAATTTATATTTATTATTGGTCAATATATTTAATTTTATTAATTAATTGTTGTTATGTTTTTTACAATAAAACCATGGCAATTGAAAGAAACACAAATCAATGTGAATCATTGGATTTGTGTTCTCCATGGATTGAGATCCATGGACTCCTGAAATATTATAAAAGAAGAGGCAACCCTTGATCTTCAATTTACACATTGGAATAACATCTCTCCCATCTCACATGCCATCTCTTTCTCTCTTTGTTCCTCTAAGAGGCCATCCACTTGGAAACCCTAGAGTGATCGTCGTCATCACTACGTCATTTTACCACCGCCTTGACTACTCATGTATATCATATCATTCGGTGTGCCTCGATCATGAAGAAGATGTTGGATCTCATGAGATGAGATTAGGAGATTCACCACCTGGATCAACACTTTGGATTGCGAGAAGCGCCGGTTCGTCCCTGTGCAAACAAGCGTCTCTTCAGTTGCATCAGACTTGAGACAGGAGGTCTCTTACGTTAGAGACTTCGATCACAATCATTCTTCAGGAGGCAATCCTTAATCTTTTAAGTGGTTTGATGAAACGATATAAGAAGTTTCTTGGATCATGTGGTTTCATCATTTAAAATTTTTAAATTATGTTACACCGAATAACTAGTGCAGTTAGTCGCTCTGATCGATATGCTGTGATCTTCTCTCTTTCCATGATGTGCTTAAGGATCTTTCCATGTCCTTCAAAGATTGTATATCCGTCAGGGCACAAAAATATAATGCAATGCAAGCAACATTACAAATACTACCAAAAGAAGCAAACCACCAAATACGAATATGACCACATTGGTCCAAGCTTCTGAAGGCCTGCAAATTTTAGTGAAGACATAGATACACCAATTGGGCTTCACAAGGAAATGTGACTATATTGGTCACACTCCAGTTCTTTTCTCAATCTTATACATTCTCTTTCTTTATTTGATTGTGGACATAATATGACCTGAACATAGAAGGAAATACCCCCTCCTCGAAGAAAGAGTAGTTAGATGAGGAACCAATGGGAGTGTATTATTAGGATGGGCAGTTTCTTTGCTTCATTAAGCAGGAAGAGCTAACACAATTCATGCATTGTACAACTTGAATTCAAGATTGATAGAGTTGGCCATATGGATAAGTCAATCTGAGCTGGATATTGAGTTGAATCTGAATAAGGATTCGTGGAACTTCAGGAATGTTGAGAATAACATCCCAATCCTAGTAAAGGCTCTAACAAAATGTTTGTTTAAGGATTGACCAAGCTTTGTCCTTTGCCTGTTCTCATGAATTGTTTTAGGAAAACAAATTCATTCTAACTTTCTTTCTTTTTCCTTATTTTTCAAAGTAGTGTTAGCTAAGGGACTAGCAATGTTTAAGTATAGGGGGTTGAAGAATCCCTTATCAATTAACACTTCTTAAGCATTTTGTTTTAAAACTCTTAACAAATACACATAAATATGCATTAAATATCATTTCTTATCAAATTAGCATTCATTCATAAAAATACACATTTATGCATTGTTAACACGTGAAATTGGGGGTCGGATAAATTAATGAATGGTAAAAGTATAGTTGTTATTCCCCAAAAATCCCGCGACAAACAAACAAATTTTTTTTGCTACTTACTAACCTGTATAGCGGACAGGGTCGAACTCAGGGAGGCTACAAATCCCGAGGGTTATTGAATTAATCAAAAATCAATTAAGAGAAAACATGAATTTCAAAGGACAACTATCCTTGGTTTTTGTGATTTTTTATATTTTTAATTTCTATTTTTTTGTATTTTCTGATTTTTAAATTTTTAGTGATTTTGATTTTGCAATTTTTTTTTAAAATAACACAAAGCAATATTCACAAGATCAAAAATACGCACACCAACTCTTTTTGTATTTTTCAATTATATCAGACATGCTAAGGACAATCCAAAGAAAATATTTTTGGTTTTTAAAGATTTTAAAATATTTTTGGGAATTTTTATAGAATTTTCAGATGTTTTTGTATTTATCTAAAAATCAAAAAGTGAGAAAATACAAAATTATGCACAACTTGGAGTAATTTGCAAATTAAAAATATTTTATTTTCCCACAACTCCTGGCAATCATTTTTATGACAAATAAAAAGTAATTATCTATAAGCACGAACTGAAATCACTATTTTTGGATTTTTGAAGAATTTTTTATGATTTTTATAAGAATTTTTGTTTTTTGTAATTTTTTGGTTTTTATAAAGAGTTAATGCATGAAAATTGGCCAGAAATTAAAAGACAATGAAATAAAATTACCCTATTTTTATGGAATACTTGGAGTTATTTTCGAGGTTTTATGAATTTTTAAATTTTAAATAAGCAAAAAGTTACTGTTTTTCATTTTTTTAAATATATCAAAGAGTAATAAAAATTCATGAAAAATTTACATAATGTAAAAGACATAGCAGGAGCATATATGAATTTTCTCAGATTTTTTAGAATCATAAAATCATTTGTTCCATCAAGAAGATCATGCAAAGTCAAGTCTGTAAGCATAGGGACAGAAATGTAATAGTTCAGAGTTTTTGCATCAAAAGTTATGAATAAATAAAACATGATGAAGTATGCAACTTACCCATAATCGTATACGTTGCATGTGA
Organism: Ottelia alismoides; assembly: GCA_037367405.1. Classification (NCBI taxonomy): domain Eukaryota; kingdom Viridiplantae; phylum Streptophyta; class Magnoliopsida; order Alismatales; family Hydrocharitaceae; genus Ottelia; species Ottelia alismoides. Next base: position 1,621,929 of record JAZKJV010007963.1, on the reverse strand, counting down.
TATGGATTTGAAGGCGGGGACATCTCTACAATTTAAGAAACCTTGGAGGACGACTTTGCAAAATTTCTAAAGATATTTTTTAATTCAAAAACCCAGCTTAGGGCTTCTCCGTTGCTCTTCTCAAAGGGCCAAAGAGGGAGGGAACCAACCGATGCCCCCTTCAACAAGGCGGAGGAGCTCCACAAGGCATGCGGGGCAGTGTCGGAGTGAGATCGGCAGGGCGCTTCCGCGTGCGGAGGTACTGGGAACGGGGCACTGCACGTGGGCACAATGGTGGAGGGATGGCGCGTTGCCGCGTGTCGATGACTAGAGGGGCGAGCATCGTCCCCTGCACGCAGCTGGGTGCTGGATGGAGGTGCTGGGGGAGCCGCTGGAAGGGAGCGGGGCTAGGCACCGGTCACGGAGGGACGTGGGCTCACGGTAGGAGGGGCTACGACGAAGGAAGGCACGGAGGGCTCGGTGGCCGGTGGAGGCGCGCGCTGCCGCGTGGGCCTGGAGCGGGGGAGGCGCAACCCTGTCGCTTGCGGAATTGTTTTTTGTTTTTTACATTTTTTATTACTTTTGTAAAGCAGAATGTGAATAGTAATAATGAAAAAAACTTTTTTTATTATTATTTTTTGTAAATTTGAATAATAGGAATTGAAAAAAGGATATAGAAATTCTTTATTTTTTATTTTTTTTATTTTTTCATTGTTTTTTAATGATCTTGCAAAACAAATGTGAGGGATAAAGAAAACAAATGGCTTTTATTATTATTATTTTATTTATTTACAACTCATAAAAATGAACGAGGATCCAGTGAAAATGAGAGGATCGAATCCGATTCTTCGACCACCGTGCATGGTCGGAGTTGATAGATCATGGAAGATAGAATAGAACGCGTAGAGATCGAGAAAGTGAGATGAAAATTCAAAATCGGAGACGGATCAAATCGAGATGGATTTTTTTAAAGATCTAGAAAAACAACTATTGAATTAAAAATGTGACGAAATTAACTTTAAATAAACTAGGATAAAATAAAAATGTGGATCTCACCTTAGGAGCGGAAATGGACCGTGATCGTCTCGATAAGGCCGACTCGCTGTCACCGGACGGCTTGTAGACTAGGCAACTTTCTCGATGAAATTTTGTCTCAGAGATCGGGATCCTCTCTCTAAAGATTGATAAAGTTGAAATGAGGGAGAAGGAGCCATATAAATAGAAAATATAGAATGAAATTTGAATTTTTGAATTTTTTGGATAAAGAGATAAGAGAGATGAAATGAGATAAAGTAAAAGAGATAAAACTATTTACAAAATTATCTATTTTTTTATTTTTCGTCACTATATTTTTTTGAATTAAAAATGTTATTTTTTTATTTTTTTTATGGTGGTTAATTAAAAATAGCAACTATATACATATATTATATACATATATGGATTTATATACAAGGGTAAATGAGGAAATTAGCCTTTTTTGTTTTAAGAATTTTATTATTTTTTTTATTTTTATTTTAAATAATTAGTAAAAATATTTACAAATATATACAAATACAATATGCACAAAATACATGGGAAAATTGCACAAACCACTCCAGAAAACCAACTTTTCTACCGTAACTCCAAAAACTATGAAAATACAACCATTTTAAAGATAACTTAATTTCGAATCCAATGGAAGTGAGATTGATTCAATTTGAGCTATGGAGCCGGAATTGATCTTTCAATTAATGCTTAGTGGCTTTTCCCAAGTGTGGTTACTTTTATTCTATAAAAGATTTAATTGTGCAATTATTTTTATTAATTAGGACATATTTTTATTTACAACTTTGGTTTTGAAAGTTATTTGATTTGAGTTCAATTAAGGCACAAATAAAATAGTATTAGTTTTATACAGATATATACAAAATAAGTGAGACGTATTTACAACAACACAAACATTTTTTTTTTTATTTTCTGCTTAAGGACCCTTATCTCCCTCTACTTTATTACTGGTCGATCAGGTTAAGTCTTGACCTTCTCTCGAGGTTTGGGTCAGCCTGTATACAGTCTTCTTTTTTTATTTTCTTTTCTTTATTTTTCCGTTCTTTCTTTCTTTAATTATTTTAGGTTAAAATCAGCAAAAAGTGTATAATATTTACACACAAATGCAAGTTAGTAAGAATATGGAGTTAGTGTTATATGAAGGTGTTTTATAAGGGATGTTAAGCTAAAATAAATGAATAAAGATGACGAATCACAGATTCATCATCGCCCTATGCTTTACCTTTGCTAGTCCCTTAGCAAACACATATTTGAAAGAATAAGTGAAGAAAAAGAAAAAGAAAGGGAAAATAAAAATAGTAGGAAAATATTGTGTATTAAACTTATCTTCATAAATTTGTAGTTTGGAGCTGTGTCAGACCTTTGGATTATTGGTGTGTCGAAACTTCGATGAGACTTAGAATTTTAAAATCGACAGCCTTCAAGTTCTACACATCATTGTCACATTTTTGGCTCAGAAGTCATCTTAGATCAATCCTCTTCCCAAATCATACCCTATTAACATTGAACAATCGAGTCATGTGTGTGAAAGGTTTTAGCTCTTCCCATCCAGAATGCCAGACTACCATGCAAATCTCCTCTCCAGTAACTCGTCCTCGAGGAGTCAGGTATTTCCTTCTAAGGTTTGTCGTGCTGTGTTCACAATCGAATTGGGGGAGAATTTAGAAGAAGGAGAAAAGAACTGGAGGGTGGCCAGTGTAGTCACCTCTCCTTATGAAGCTGGCCCGTGTAGCCGAGTCTTCACCCAGATCTGCAGGTTTTCTTGAAGCATGGACGTTTTTGGTCAGATATTTTTTTCGTAATGTCTTCATTGTATTTGAATATTTGGTGGTTCTTCTTGGATCTTGTTGTGCCCCTATGGATATAGAATCTTTTTATTTCCGTACATGTTTTGGGGTCTTAGAAAAAATTGTGCCCAGTCGTCCATCCCTTTTCCAAAGCTTTATTTCAACCCGTAGTCCGGTCTTTAGATTTCCAGGATACCAGAAAAGAAACTCACACAGTCTTCCAACATCCCACCTGAGTTGAGCTAAGTGCATAGGGCGAGAGTACAAATTGATTCCCTATTCCAGAGTTATACCCAAAATGAAGACACCATGTTAGACAATAAGAGTTAAACACTGCACATTGTCATGTGGAACTCAAAGAATTATGTCAAAGACCTGAAGCTTCTAAAATCCTATTTCTCTGTGAAGTTCCTCTGAGAATTAGGTGGATTAAGGTCCAACTAAGCTCCATTCTTCAAGTTTATTCCAGACATAGTTTAAATGCTAATACTATCTTGAAAAATGCACATGCAAATGCAAGAAAATATGAACAATGCAAATGTTTTTTTGAAAAGGAATGATGCACATGTGAAAAGAACATTTTTAAACAATTTTCTAATTTTGAACTTTTTATGGATTTTTGGAGGAAAATGCTTATGCAAGTTTTTATAGATTTTTGGTTTTGTAGTTTTTTAAGGAAAAAAAGTTAGTAATAAAAAAGTACAAGTATATACAAGTTTTTTTGTGTGTGTGTTTTTTTTGTTTGTTTTTTTATTTTATTTTGTTTTGTTTTTGTTTTGTTTTGTTTTTGTTTTTTGTTTGTCTTTGTTTGTTTTGTTTTTTTATTTTTTTGTTGTTTTTTTGTTTGTTTGTTTTTTTACACATGTGGTACAAATTATACACATAACCCCCCAAATAAACATATTTAAAAGTACGAGTTATGTCTAAAGTATATATACAATATATACGATACCCCCTATACTTAGCTCGAACTATGTCCTCATAGGGATTAGAGAGCGAAAAAGGAATAACTCGTGCTAAGTATAGAAAAGTGAAGACTCCTATGCTACAACGACTCAAAGAAAGCATAAAGTGAAGAGAAGTAGGTGATCCCCCCAATATTTAGGATGAAGTAATCCTATGTATAGTAGAGTGTACAAAAGGGGAAAACCGATGAAGAGAATGTACATACTCAAAAATAAAAAGACACGATATGGACAACATCACCCCCGCTATACTTAGGGTAGAGTATCTCTAAGTATAGGCAACAACAAGAGTGATGAACATGACGAATATAAACAACACAAATCATTCACCCCCCATACATAGGATAAAGCACATCCTGAGTATATCATACACACAAACACACATAAAAAGGGGTAAATGATAAAACGGGAGTAGAAAGAGTGAAACGAAAGGATATACAAGAGGAGTGGATGATCATGTATCAGATGTAGAAGATGGAATCAAGAGATCATCATCTGATACCACATATATCGAATCAACAAAGGACAGGAATGTATCATGATCTAGATATATCTTCAGCAACTGTCTGGTCCCAACAAATGGTTGTGCGTCAGATTACAACCTAGATATAACAATACTCCCATTGTCACGCACAACTCTCACGATGAATGGTCCTGACCACTTGGTTTTCAATTTTACTGGAAACAACTTCAACTTAGCATCAAATAACCAAACTTTCTGATAAGGGGAGAAAGTCTTTCTTCGAATGTGTTTATCATGCCAGTGCTTGACTTTCTCCTTATACATACGTGAGATATCATATGCAAAGTCTCAGAATTCCAGTAATTTGTTCAAATCCAACTTCACGTTCCTTCCTGCCTTCTCATAATCTAAATTGCATACACAGAGTGCCATAAAGATTTGTGAATTAATTCCACTGGTAGGTAGCAAGGCTTTCCATATATCAATCTGTAGGGAGACATACCCAAAGGACACTTGTACGCCGTCCGATAAGCCCATAGAACTGAATCAAGCATCTGGGACCAATTCTTCCTATCTGGACGTACAAGTTTCTGTAATATCGTCTTGATCTCCCTATTTGAAAATTCTGCCAAGCCATTAGTTTGAGGGTGGTAAGGAGACACAACTCTGTGCTCAATGGCGTACTCCTCCACCAGTTTCTTTACTTCTCTATTAATGAAATGGCTTCTCCCATCTGAAATCAGTATTTTGGGAATACCGAACTGCGCAATAATATGGTACTTGAGAAAGGAACACACTGTATGACTATCTGCAGCTCAGGTGGGGATAGCCTCCACCCATCGACTAACATAATCCAAGGCGAGCAGGATGTACTGAAATCCCTGACTGACAGGAAATGGGCCGATGAAGTCTATACCTCAAGCATCAAAAACATCAGAAATTTGTATATATCTTAGGGGCATGGTATCTTTGGAACCAACAGTTCCTCCCAATTTCTGACAATCAGTACAACCTCGAACATACTCTGTAGCATCCTTAAACAATGTGGCCACCATAGGTCACTCTGTAAAACTTTTGCTGCCGTGAGTTTCCCCGAATGATTCCCACCAAATTCTAGTTTGTGACAGTGCTCAAGTACTCTGATGTGTTCTTCCTGAGGAATGCACCTTCTCCAGATACAGTCCAGGCCCTCGCGAAATAGGTATGGATCCTCCCACTGGTAATAATGAATCTCTGACAGAAATCTGTCTACCTTGTACTTCGGCCAATCTTGTGGAACTTTCTTGGAGACAAGATAGTTCACAATATCGACATACCATGGGAGTGAGTCCATAGATAAAATGGTCTCATTTGGAAAGGTTTCAGAAATAGGAATCACGTTCTGCTCAGAGGTCTCTGTGTCTGTTATACGAGAAAGGTGATCTGCCACAACGTTTTTCACTCCAAGTTTATCTCGAATCTCTAAATCAAATTCCTAGAGAAGAAGGATCCATATGATAAGGTGTGGTTTGGCATCCTTCTTTGCTTGTAAGTATCGTATGGAAGTGAGATCCGTGTACACAATAACATGTGAGCCGGTGAGGTAAGATCTGAACTTTTCTAGCCCAAACACAACTGCTAACATCTCCTTCTTTGTAATTGTATAATTATGCTTTGTTTCATCCAGAGTCTTGCTAGCATAGTGGATAGCAAATGGTATCCCATCCCTTCTCTGTCCTAAAACCGCTCCAACTGTGAAATCTAATGCATCCTTCATGATCTCAAAAGGAAGAGACCAATAAGGTGTCTATAAGACAGGAGCACTTGTAACCATTTCTTTCATCTGATTGAATGTAAGGAGAACTTTCTCATCGACATCAAAATCTGTCTCCTTACACAGAAGCTCAGTCAAAGGTCTGGCGATTTTGCTGAAGTCCTTTACGAATCACCTATATAATCCTACATGTCCCAAAAATGACCTCTACTGCTTCAAATTCTACGGTGGCTCTAACTTGGAAATCACATCAATCTTAGCCGGGTCAACCTCCATACCATGTTTGGAGATGACATGGCACAATACAATCCCATTAGTCACCATAAAGTGACTCTTCTCCCACGAGAGCACTAGGTTTACCTCACAGCAACGTTGAAGAACTCGGTCTAAATGAGCAAGACATGTGTCAAAACTATCCCCGTAGACCGAGAAATTGTCCATGAAGACTTCAAGAAAATTATCCACCATGTCGGCAAAAATAGCCAACATACACCTTTGAAATGTAGCTGGGACGTTACACAATCCAAAGGGCATCCGTCTAAAGGCGTAAGTGCCAAACAGACAAGTGAAAGTAGTTTTCTCCTAATCCTCAGGAGCAATAGCAACTTGGTTGTATCCTGAGTACCCATCCAAGAAGAAAAAGAATACTTTCCCTGCCAACCTCTCAATAATCTGATCAATAAAGAGCAGTGGAAAGTGATTCTTCTTGGTAGCTGAGTTCAGGCGTTGGTAATCTACACAGACATGCCATGAAGTAGGTACCCGGGTCGGAATCTTCTCACCGCGGTCATTCTTTATGATCATAATCCCAAATTTCTTTGGGACCACATGTAAAGGGCTGACCCATTTGGAATCCGAAATGGGATATATAAAGCAAGCATCACACCATTTCTTGATCTCCTTCATGACAACTTCCCTTTTGGATTTAGACGGCGCTGACATTCACGAGAGGGTTTACAGTCATCCTCTAGATACATATGATGCGATCACAATGCTGGATTGATCCCACGGAGATCCAAGATATTCCATCCTATGGCATTGCGGGTTCTCTCAAGAACCTCTAGCACGCGAGATTCTTTTTCAGCGGTCAACTGCGAACTGAAAATGAACAAAAACATTTCGGGGGACCAGCTAGGAAGGCATATTTCAACATTGATTGGGAAAACCTTGAGCTCAGGTGTGGTAATAATCGGATCTGCGATAACCTCTGCAAATGTACTGGTAGACGGTATGTGATTTGTGCTCTGTAGACTATCCACCTTGGCTATTGACGTCTCAGTAAGTAGAATATCTGATAGATCTATAATGAATGATCTCTACTCAGAAAGGAATGGCTCACCAGGATGTTCAATATTCTTATCAATGAACGGCTCAGGTATCTCAACAATAATCTCAGAAAGATGTCTCTCATCTGTGCATAAATCAGGAAATTCAATGAATGGCTCAAATATCTGGACCTCAGAACTTTACTCAAACTGCTCATCGGCAAATTTCTCAATTGGACCACCAAGGGAACTCATGTCGACTGTACTTTCCAAAGAGTCCTTTTGGGAAAGGAACTTCTGGGTATCTATAAAATCCGTAAAAAGATCTATCTCTATAAATTCAACAAGAAAATCATAGTCATCTGGCTCTGATATAACTTTCTCTGTATCATCTGCTGCTGGTGATGGTGATGGTCTAGGATCAGAGATCATCTCAATTTTCACCTTGTCACTACGAGAGTGAAAGATGATCTCTCCAATACCATAATCAACTGCTGCTTCGACCATCCGGAGGAACAGTCAACCTAGTATGATCGGGGTATGGAGTGACGGTGCATGTATGTCCATATCCATGACAACAAAATCAACAGGGAATTTCATTCCCTGCACCATTACAATAATGTCCTCTAAAATGCCTCTTAGCCTCTTAATCGATCTATCAGCAAACTGAAGGATCATTCTGGTTGTTTTAAGAGGCCCTAACTGGATTTCAGTTAATAAAGAGGAAGGCATGAGATTAATGGAGGAACTGTTATCGAGAAGAGTACGATCAAATTCTTAGTCAAAGATATGGCAACGAATGTGAGGTGCTCCCTTATATTTGTTTTTAGGCGGAAGGTTACTGATGGCATGAACTGTGGCCATGGTCAAAATGTGTTTCTCTGTTTCCTTTTTTTCTGTTCTTCCTTGGTTGATGCTTTTGGGTACATGCCTATTTTATTCCCTTTTTTACTGTAGGCATGTATTCCATGGCCTTAAGGAGTGGCATCTTTAAAAGATGTTCTGTAAGATCTCAACAACTGCAAGATCAGATAGTGCTGTTTTTAATTTTTGATTTTTTTTAGCTTTGAGAGCAGAAGGAAATGACACAGAATCAGAATAACATGCTAATGTTCATTTCCTTTAATCAAAGTAGAATCATCATGTACAAGAGGACAACCAGAATCAGTATGTATAATGTTGTCCAATCGAGGTGAAGGAAAAACAGAATCTAAGACAGAACGGGATACTACTGCTGGTGAAGAGGAAGAATATGTGACTGGTATATTCTCCCTTGTTGATGGTGATATGCATTTGTCTGGTGAAGGTGGTGGTGAAGGCGGTGAAACTCCAGATGTGGGTGCTGCTATACTGGGCCTCTCGACTGCTGGCGAAGGAGATGATGTAGAAGTGATGCTCTCTCATTGGATCGATCTTCCAACCCCAACTGCTGCATAGGCGACTGCAATCTCCTACCGCTCCTTAGATGAATGGCGTCAGATATACATGTAAAATCAAGGGACATACCTGTCTCAGGGTGGGCCATTGGCTACCCGCTCCTTGCATCTGAAGTTGTTGGGGTTGGCTTCAACCTTGTGCTGGAATCAGTGTCTTGGTGGTGGTATGGTCGTCAATCTGCTTAGTCAGTTCGTTCATGTTCTTCCTAAGCAGTGTAAGTTGGTCCAGTGTTGGATTGACTGAAGGGGCCTCAAGTTGCTCATTGACTAGCTGTCACTAAGGCTTATAGTACGGAAGCTGTTGGTACCCATACGGATACTGATAATAAGGAGGAGGAGGAGGGGAAGAATACTGTCCATAATATGCAGTTTGCTGCTGCTTAGGATGAGGGAAATACATAGACTGCTGTTGAGGCTGGCCTTGTCTCTAGTTTTGGAACTAAGGTGGAGACTAATACTGAGGCTAGAACTGCTGGTGCTGGTATTGTCTGCCTCCCTAAACTGGTGGGCAGGTCACTGACTCTGCTGTGAACCCAACTGGCCTTGCCCTGACGGACGAGGCTGGTTTTGGTCACGGTCAAACCAGATATCATTCACCGCCTGAATACTAGGTGGAGGTGGAGACTGCTGCTCAAGAAGGTAGGAAACTTCTTGTTGATATGGAACTATCTGATGTGAATGCTGCTGAACATGATCAGGCTTCTGCACGTAGTAGACATGCTGAATTTCGGATGGTACTCAGCTACTCTGCTTGGTGGAAGAAGTCTGCTCCCTAGTAGAGGTATTGGCTGCTGCACTCGTACTGTGGACTGCGTTGATCGAATTGACAAGAAGTTCCAGATGCTTTGTTATCTCATCCAGCTTATCCATGTTCTTTGTCTTCTGCTCGATCACATGAAGCTTATCAAGTTCCTGGGATCGTTTTTCAATAATGTCCACATTGGATAGGTGGTCTCCAATGATGGCCAGGTCAGTGCTATCCACCTTATCCACTTCTTTTGTTGCCTTCATAATGACATCCTTGTGGGGTATTGCAGGGTTGGTGACGGGGTGCTTCTGAAAAGCACGTGAAGAAGAAAGAGCTTCTGAACTTTCAGCCATCTCCTCAAAAATTTAGTAAAGGACATCCTCATCCTTATTGAAGTGACTTCCCCCACAAGCGGCATCTACCAGCTTTTGGTTCTCAATGCTTAAATCCCCAATGAAATTTTGTACAAGGCTAGTCTTTGGAATATCATGATGGGGGCATTTCTCCGTCAGATCTTTGAATCATTCCCATGCCTCATGAATAGGTTCTTGGGGCATCTGGGAGAAGTTAGCAATTAAGGATCACATTTGGTTGAGTCGTCCAAGTGGATAATACTTATTCAGAAATGCGGACCTCAACTCTTCCCAAGCAGTGACAACCTTCCCCAAGTGATTTAACTAATACAAAGCTTTGTCCATCATATTGAATCGAAAGGAGGTCATCTGTACTACCTCTAATGGGACATTTGGGTAGTGTACTGTTCCACAAATGTGATCGAACTGCTGGAGGTGTATATAAGGTTCTTCATTAATATTTCCATGGAATATTGGGAGAAGAGGTAAAATAGTATGCTTAAGCTCAAAATGCCCATGAACCGCAGGGATTTGTATCCAAGAATTTGTCTGTCCTGCCCCTGGATTATAAGCATCTTTTAGTATAAGCTTAGCCCCAGGTTCAATATGAGGCTCTTCTCCCCCATTCCCACCTCCAGGGTTTCTGTTGTCCTCCTCTCTCCTATCATCTCTTTCATGTCTCAGCTCGAGAATCATGTCTCTCAATGCATTCTGAAAATTAGCCTGCTCTGCTATTTGGGCTTGAATTGTCTAAATGGAGGCTAACATGGTGTTGTTGATCTCGCTCTGCTCCAACATGGTTCCCTTTCCCTTTGGTGGCATCAAGTGTTCGATGTCTGACTCTAAAAATATGCATGATACTCGATTAGTACTCAGAATTGATGGAGTCTCAGATATTAATTCGAGATTAAAGCCAAACTCAAATAGTGGATAGATGGATGTTGTGAAGGGCGAAGTGGTGGAAGAGGAATATTCGGGAAGTGAGTCTCCCCGAATAAAAGGTGAACAACTTGGACTGTAGAATGAGTTCGTAGAGTCCGAACGAGAAATACTCCGGTCCGACATCTTCTAAATCAATAGGTAGAATGCAAGAACAAAAAGTTCAATGCAATAGTGAAAGTGAATGATGGCGCAAATTGCGCAGAAGGATCTTTACTGCTAGCAAGCAAACATAATACAAACCCCCAGTTCACCAACTCAACTTAATGTGAAGACAATGAAGGTTTAGTCAATTATCTTGTCAATTTTAGAGTTTGGTGACAAAACAATCTATCAGAGCGGTTAAAGCGAGCTGTTGGAACCCAATGCTCTCAGGAGACTAGCCTAATCCCAAAGTTAGATCTTTCCCAGCCAGTATGAATTGCGGACCGTTTACTGGCTACCCGATCAATTCAATCTGTTAAGGACGTCACGGGCCGCTTTACCGGCTACCGGAGAGATCCTCACCAGAGAACGACTAACCCAAGATAGTAGTCTGAAAAGAGTTCAGGTGTGGCTCTATCCTAGTGTGCGGGTCGCTCTCTCTCTCAAGCAAACCAAACAATGAGGGGGTTACTCTCCCAAAACAATAATTCTTCCTTGTATTTTTTAGGGTCGAGCTTTCTTTAGCAGTTCCAGTTTTAGCAGTTATCACTTGGTTAAAATATTTTCAACGAATCGCCTACCGAGTGTCCAATTTCCTATTCAACTTATGTGAGTGAAAACAAGGAATGAGACGTGAAAACAATGATGCATGCAGGGGTTAGAGATGCATACCTTGTCGCCTGCATTCTACATGCAAGTGATTCATGCAGAATTGAAATAAACTATCCTATATGAAAATGCAAGTGAACCGTCCTAGATGATAACTTCTATTAACAGGCAAGAACTAGTTAATTTGACAAAGTCCAAATCACGCTCTACTCTATAGGCACAAAATTTCTTGTTTAGGATGTTTTGACATAATTAATTACCTGGCTCAAGCAAATTAATTAAAGCAATCAAGAGGTAGCTCACAAAATCCATGGGAAACAAAGAAAAAAAGGCGATGAAAACAAAACCGATGAGGTCCCGCAGGCAAAATAGACCCCGCAACAAATGAATGTCCTTTTACAGAGTTCAAATGGTAGAAAAGAAAAACTCTCTCTCTCTCTTTAAATTTTTTTCTTCAATTATTTCTCCTCTTCTCACACTATCCAGCGGCTTGGTGAAGAATCAAGCCGCCTCCACGCTTGGGTGCATTGCTCCGTGGGTCCTCGCAAGACAAAGAAAAGAGAATGTGTAAGAAATACAATTATCAAATATGAGAGAAAAATGAATCAAATGCAGTGATATGAACAATGGAGTGAATGTAAAAAATGTAAACAAATATCAACAATGTCATTTTGTTGACACGTGAAATTGGGGGTCGGATAAATTAATGAATGGTAAAAGTATTGTCGTTGTTGTCCCCAAAATTACCGTGTCAAACAAACAAATTTTTTTGCTACTAATTAACTTGTATAGCGGATAGGGTCAACTCAGGGAGGCTACAAATCCCGAGGGTTGTTCAATTAATCAAAAACCAGTTAAGGGAAAACCAGTTAACATGAATCTTAAAGGACAACTATCCTTGGTTTTTGTGATTCTTTATCTTTTTTAATTTTTCTATTTTTTTATTTCTATTTTTTTGTATTTTCTTATTTTCCAATTTTTAGTGATTTTGATTTTGTAATTTTCTTATTTTTAAAAATAACACAAAGCAATATTGACAAGATAAAAAATACGCACACTAACTCTTTTTGTATTTTTCAATTATATAAGAAATGCTCAGGAAAATCCATAGAAAATATTTTTGGGTTTTAAAGATTTGAAATATTTTTGGGAATTTTTGTAGAATTTTCAGATGTTTTTATATTTATCTAAAAATCAAATAGTGAGAAAATGCAAAATTATGCACAACCAGGAGTAATTTGCAAATTAAAAATATTTTAAGTGCCCACAATTCCTGGCAATTTTTTTATGACAAAAAAGTAATTATCTACAAACAAGAACTGAAATCACTATTTTTTTATTTTTGTAGATTTTTTTATGATTTTTATAAGAATTTTCATTTTTCGCATTTGTTTGTTTTTAAAAAGAGTTAATGCATGAAAATTGGTCAGAAATTAAAAGACAATGAAATAAAATTACCCTAATTTTTTGGTAATTTTTGGAGTTATTTTCAAATTTTTATGAATTTTTAAATTTTGAACAAGAAAAAAGTTACTGTTTTTGAATTTTTAAATATACCGAAGAGCAATAAAAAATCATGAAAAATTTACACAATGTAAAAAGACATAACAGGAGCATATATGAATTTTCTCAGAATTTTTGAAATCATAAAAACATTTGTTCCATCAAGAAGATCATGCAAAGTCAAGTCTGCAAGTACATGGACTAAAATGTAATAGTTCAGATTTTTTTGCATCACAAGTTAAGAATAAAAAAACGGGATGAAGTATGCAATTTACCCATAACCATGTGCGTTGCATGTGATCTGGATTTGAAGGCGGGGACGTCTCTACAATTTAAGAAACCGTGGAGGACAACTTTGCAAAATTTCTAAAGATATTTTTTTATTCAAAAACCCAACTTCGAGCTTCTTCGTTGCTCTTCTCAAAGGGCCAAAGAGGGAGGGAACCAACCACCGCCCCCTTCAATAAGGAGGAGGAGCTCCATGAGGCACGTGGGGCGGCGTCGGAGTGAGATCGGCAGGGCGCTATCACGCTTGGAGGTGCGAGGAACAGGGCACCGCACGTCGGCGCGGTGGTGGAGGGTGGCGCGCTGCCGCACATCGACGGCTGGAGGGGCGAGCGTTGCCGCCCACGCGCGGCTGGGTGCTGGATGGAGGCGCTGGGAGCACCGCTGGAAGGGCAAGGGGCAGGGCGCTGGTCACGGAGGGATGCAGGCTCGCGAGAGGAGGGGCTGCAGCAGAGGAAGGCACGGAGGGCTCGGTGGCCGGTGGAGGCACGTGCCGTCGCGCGGGCTTGGAGCAGGGGAGGCGCAACCTTGATGCTTGAGGAATTTTTTTGTTTTTTTATATATTTTTATTACTTTTGTAAAGTAAATGTAAACAGTAATAATGAAAAAAAATATTTTTTTTATTTTTTTTGTAAATCAGAAAAATAAGAATTAAAAAAAGGATATATAAATTCTTTTTTTATTTTTTTTGTTGTTTTTAATGATCCTTCAAAACATATGTGAGGGATAAAGAAAACAAATGGCTTTATTATTATTATTTTATTTATTTACAACTAGGAAAAATGAACGGGATCCGATGAAAATGAAAGGATCGAATCCGATTCTCAGGCCACCGTGTGAGCTCGGGTTGATAGATCGTGAAGATAGAATAGAATGCGTGGAGATCGAGTATGTGAGATGAAAATTCGGAATCGGAGATGGATCAAATCGAGATGGATTTTTTTAAGACCTAGAAAAACAAAATGATGATGGAATTAAAAATGTGATGAAATAAACTATGATTAAACTGGGATAAAATAAAAAATGTGGTTCTCACCTTAGGAGCGGAAATGGATCGTGATCGCCTCGACAAGGCCGACTCGCTGTCATCGGAAGGCTTGGAAACTAGGAATCTTTCTCGAAGAAATTTTCTCTCGGAGATCAAGCTCATCTCTCTAAAGATTGATCAAGTTGAAATGAGGGAGAATGAGCCATATAAATAGAAAAGATAGAATGAAATTTGAATTTTTGAATTTTTTGGATAAAGAGATAAGAGAGACGGAATGAGATAAAGTAAAAGAGATAAAACTATTTACAAAATTATCTAATTTTTTGATTTTTTGTCACTTTATTTATTTGAATTTAAAAATGTTATTTTTTTATTTTTTTATGGTGGTTAATTAAAAATAACAACTATATACATATACTATATACATATATGACATTATATACAATGGTAAATAAGGAAATTAGCCTTTTTTGTTTAAAGATTTTTATTTTTTTATTATTTTTATTTTATTTTAAATAATTAGTAAAAATATTTACAAATATATACAAATAAAATACATGGGAAAATTGCACAAACCAACTTAGAAAACCGACTTTTCAACCGCAACTCCAAAAATTAAGAAAATACAACCATTTTAAAGACAATTTAATTTCGAATCCAATGGAAGTGAGATTGATTGAATTTGAGCTCATTTGGAGCCGGAATTGGCCTTTCAATTAGTGCTTAGTGGCTTTTTCCAAGTGTAGTTACTTTTATTCTATACAAGATTTAATTGTGCAATTATTTTTATTAATTAGGACACATTTTTATTTACAACTTCAGTTTTGAAAGTTATTTGATTTGAGTTTAATTAAGGCATAAATAAATTAGTGTTAGTTTTACACAGATATATACAAAATAAGTGAGAAGTATTTACAACAACACACACAAATTTTTTTTATTTTCTGCTTAAGGACACTTATCTCCCCCTTTTTTATTCCTGGTCGATCAGGTCAAGTCTTGACCGTCTCTCGGGGTTTGGGTCAGCCTGTATACAATCTTCCTTTTTTTATTTTATTTTCTTTATTTTTCCTTTCTTTCTTTATTTATTATAGGTTAAAATTAGCAAGAAGCGTACAATATTTACACACAACTGCAAGTTAGTAAGAATATGGAGTTAGTGTTATATGCAGGTGTTTTATAAGGGATTTTAAGCTAAAATAAATGAATAAAGATGACAAATCGCATATTTATCATGCATCAATAACATCTAAATAAATAAAAGAAAGAAAATAAAAAGAGACGGTTTGTAAATATGTATATATTATACAACATGACTAAACTAAACTTTAATATAACTGAAATATATATTTATATAACCTAATCCCTGAGATCGAGCTAGCATGGATTTGTCCACAAACTATAAAGTAGGGAGAGATAAGGAAGAAAACAACAAAAATAACTAACATTGTACATAGAACATTAATTCATATTTATTCATTAGTTATCAAAACATCAATGATTATTAATTAATTCATTTGTACATAATTTTCACCAAATTCTTTTCCAATGTATTCATAAAAATGTATATAAAATAAAAAAATAAAAAAATCCCAACCTGTATTGATGCCAAGAAATCTAACTTTCAAAATTTCAATTTCTCAACTTTCGAACCTCATAACTTCTTCATACGGACTGCAATTTAACTCTAATCAACTTTAAAGTCCATAAAATAGTATTCTCTAATTAATGAAGGTGATTTCACTAAAATTGGAGTCCTTTTGCAAATAGTCGACTTTAGGACCAATTGATAACTGGCTTTCTGAGCTATTTATTTTATTCTGAACATACTATTTATAGTATCATTGATTTCATATTTTTAATTAATCTCTTGATTTTTTATTTATATATAAATTATTTCATAATTAAAAACCCTTATTTATCATTTTAAATAATTATTAACTCTAAATTATAGATGAAATTGAACTGTGGAAGATATGTCTGTATTCATTAATATTTATAAATTAATTTATTAAAATACAAAGAAAAATATACTACTCCTATTTATTATTATATTAATTAATATACTATTAAAAATCAGTTTGTTATTATATAGAATAAAAAATACATCACCTCTTTATTATGTGTATTATACATTTATTTATTAAAATTATATTTATAATAAATAGAATATATGTTATTTATCAAAATAAATTATACCATAATTAGTTATATTAATTATTTACAATTTTATTTTTATCCCTACTTAAAATACGGTCATTTACTATTTAATATAAAATTTATAATTCATTTACTTATTCTGACCTATGAGGTCCTAACAAGTGTCAACAACCAGGTCTAAGAACTTTAGCCTGTTGGGTTGTTCTAACAGCCCTACTACTGGATTTTCTACACGCACCATTCTTCATCCAAATCATGATATTAACCTTTATTCTCTTGTAGTAACAACTCTATAAGTTGCTACTCATCAGATATGATTTAAAACTACCTTCGATAACCTTATTTAATGATCTCAACCTCCATTGTAACTCTCCCTACCTAGAAAATGAGTTGAACAACCTCCAACTTCCACGATCATGCTGCACCTATCTCTAGCCATGATAGTGCCAGATGACTGCTCTACATGGAAGGAGAACATTGGAGGAGATGCTCCAAGGTGTCATCGCCACCTTGCATCATCGCTTTGAGTTGCAATCAGCTCCGTTAGACCACCGTCGAGAAATGACCTTGTGGGTTTGGAACCTCATCTCCCAAGTGAACTTCATTCATCCTTTAAATTCCATCAAGTTTTGTGCCTATTTGTTGTTTAATCTTGTAATTAGTTAGTCCTAATCATGATATCAAACTCATAGTTAAAATCCCCATTCCATTCCATCTCAAAACATAGCATTGGTCATTCGATACATTCCTTCTTGGTTTCCATATTGAACCTACATTTCACCTTAGCTTTGGGTCGATTTCTTCACAATTCGAGCATTTATAATTCTATTTTAAGTTGCTAATCATCTTCTTAAGCCGTCATTTGCACCTTCATCATATGTAGCAACATCTTCTTCATCGATTGAACCGATCGAGCTGCAGCACACATGAACTTCCAAACCCTAACTATAGACAGTCAAAGCCTTCACCGTCATCATCTTCTTCCATCTCACCATTGGTGGCTCAAAGGAGGAGGAGCCCCCTTCTAGCTCTATAAGAGTCGTCGAAGCCACCCCATCATCCAATGTGCCTATCAGAGAAGAGAAGATGGAGGAAGAGAACCATCGCCTACGCCTAAATCAGGGAAGAACATTCCCATGAACACGCAGCACATATGTCCGCCACATGTCCACACCAATGCACCAGATTGGTTGAGGCCTTCTTATCCTAATCGTAGATCGCGAAGGGGTGTAAATATTATAGAAGAACCATCAATTCTTTAAAAATTTCATCATGCCTAGCCAGATTTCCATTATTATGTTTAGGTCCCCTTATGTGGCCATAAGAGTAAAGGTTCCATACTTTCCTTGCAATTAGGTCCCTGACTAGGGACCTAATTAAAAGAAAGCCTCCATTTTTGTATTTTTCCATTGATGATTTAGAGATATCTTTAGGTCTGTCAATTCCTACCTCTAAGGAACCGTCAAAAGAGTGAAATTCAGAGTCGAACACACTTTTTCCGATTACCGCATTTCTTTAGCGATCAGACTCCTCGTTCAGTTCACTTTGTGGCCAACACTATAGAGGTAGCACCACCTGCATGTAGCACGGAACTGGATTCAGCGACAGTTCAGTTGACTTTGCTTGGTGATACTGCATTACCAGAGCTGAAGCCGCTACCTCCTACACTAAACTATTCCTTTCTTACGGGACTTAAGAATCGATTTCATATCATCATTAGTTCTAAGTTCGCTATAGAACATGAGTCTAGACTGTTATAAGTTTTTGAGAAGAACCGCAAGGTTGTAGGATGGACAATATCAGATCTAGTGGGTACTAACATTGCTCTTTGCTCACACCTCATTTATGTCGCGGATAACGCTAGAACTTCTTGTGAATTTCAGAGGAGACTTTATCCAAATCTTCAGGAAGTAGTTAATTAAGAAATTTAAAATTTATGTAGGGCACGATTCATATACACCATCTCTAACTCCAAGTGGGTGGCTCACCTACAAGTTGTCCTGAAGAAGTCGAGAATTCATATGGTCACCAATGAGGAGGTAGTTGAGATCACAACATGAGTACCCACGTCATAAAACATGGTGCATTTGGGTCAATTTCAGACATCTGAATGCTGTGATAAAGAAATATTACTTTCCCCTTCCTTTTATTGATCATATTTTGGATGATTAGTGGGGAAGGAGTTCTTCTGTTCTTGACGGGTAGTCTGACTACAATCAAGTAGCCATTGTCCCTAAAGGCCAAGAAAAGGCCACTTTCACTTGTACTTTCGACATATACGCGTTTAGGCACATACCATTAGGGATATGCAATGCCTCATGTACTTTTCAGTGGTGCATGATCATTGTATATGCCAAAATGGTGGGGGATTTCCATGAGATCTTCATAGACAATTTATCGATCCATGGTGATTAGTTTGATTCTTGTTTAGTGCACTTGGTTAGAGTTCTTCAAAGGTGTAGGCAGGTAAATATGTTACTCTCCTGGTAAAAGAGTCATGTTATGGTTAAGGAAGGTATCGTGTTGGTGCATGTCATCTCCAAAAAGGAATGGATGTTGACCCTACCAAGATGGATGTGATTAAGAATATTGATCCACTAACCAACCTGAAGTCAGTGAGATCATTTTTAGGGCATGTTGGATTTTATAGAAGGTTTATTCCTGATTTTTCAAAGACAACCCATCAACTGACTAAGCTCTTAGGAAAGGCACCGAGTTCATTGCAAATTACAGGTGTCTAGAGTCCTTTGAGGTCCTAAAGCGAAAATTTCGTGACTTATCTATTTTGCAGGCTCCTAATTGTTCTCTTCCCTTTGAGATCATGATTAATGCATCGGATTTTTTTATTGGAGTTGTATTGAGGTAGAGGTGAGATCGCATTCCTTCCGTCATTTACTATGCAAGCAAAGTTTTAGACCCATCTCAGAAAAATTACGCTGTGACCAGAAAGGAAATGCTTGCTATAGTACGAGCTCTTGAGAAATTAAGGTAGTATATTTTGGGATCAAAAGTGATAGTTTACACAGATCATTTAGCAATTAGGTATCTCACGAAAAAGACGGATGCAAAGGTGTGTCTTATAAGGTGGATATTATTACTCTAGTAGTTTTTTTTGGAGATTAAGAATAGACATGGAGTTACAAATGTAGTGGTTGATCATCAGTCAATATTAGAAATGAAAGATTCCCCTGATGTAGAACCAATCAGAGAGACCTTCCCAGATGAGTCGATATGTTTTATCAACTCACTTCCATGGTGTTCCAACATGGAAAGCTATATTGTCTACAAGAAAGTTCACCATGGTTGGAATAGGAGCAGTATTGACTGACTAAAGTCGTATTCGAGTAAATGCCATTAGGAGGATCTGTTCCTTATCTGTGAAGGACCGGATTGTGTCTGGAGAAGGTGTATTCCTCAAGAGGAATATCGCAGTGTCCTTACAGAATATCATTATCTTGAGGCAAGAGGACACCATTCAGGAAAAGAACCGATCAAAAGGTACTTCAACGTGGACTCTTTTGGCCGACCTTAATTAAAGATGCCACTAATTTTGTATGGTCATGCCTTGTTTATTAAAGAATGTGAGGGACTGTTGGATTTAAAAATGAGATGTCTATGTAGCCTGTGATTTTCTGCGATGTTTTTTATGCATGGGGTATAAATATCTTAGGTCCCTTTCCCAATAGTCATGGATTTGAGTACATCATGTTCGCGGTAGACTACCTTTCGAGATGGGTGGAGGCTATCACAACCAGAGCCGTAGACAGTATGTTGTCTTTACGTTCATAAAGGATCATATTATTTCAAGGTTCGGGGTCCCAAAAGTTCTGATATCTAATGGGGGTAGCCATTTTATGAATAGAGAATTGAAATCATTAGGTAAGGAATATTTGTTTGAACATTGAGTAACTAGTCCTTACCACCTTCAATTAAAAAACATGGCAGAGGTTTCTAATAAGGAGGTGAAGACGATTCCTCAGAAGCTAGTTTGTCTCGTTAGGAAGAACTGGTCTCAATTGTTGGACCAAGTTTTGTGGGCCTATAGGGTGGCATACAAGACCACTTTGGGCACTTCACCTTTTAAAATGACATATGTAAAGTCGTGTCATTTGCCTACTGAATTGATACACAAGTCTGAGTGGGCAATAAAAAAGATAAATTGGAGTTGTCACTTGGGAAAATTGTGCAGAGACCTAAACCTCAATAAGTTTGTCGAGATATACAACCAAGCATATGACAACGACATGATCTATAAGAAAACAGTTAAGAAGTGGCATGATTTCACATATTAGATGCAAGAACTTTGTCTGAATTAAAGATCTTCCATGGGAAACTTAAGTCTAAAAGGGTGGGTCCTTCTATAGACAAGGTTGTGCATGGAAATGGTAGTGTAGAGATATCTGATCTCACAGATGGTACACCTTCCTTCTTGGTCAATGGGTAGTTGTTGAAACATTTTGTTGAATCCAATGAACGATTGACTCTGGTTGAAGTGATTAACTTCATGCCAATCGATTCATTTGCATATTTTTTTTATACAACCTGAAGAAGCAGTAGAAAGATTCAGATTATACATATTCATTATCTTAGAGATTCATCTATTCTGGTAGTATTCTTTGATGGGTTTGTATTCTTCTCTTATTCCTTTCTTACTCCTAACTTAGGCTTGTAAAAGCCTAAGTATAGGGTGGAATTCTACCCAATCTCTTATATATTCTCCTCGGTCTCTTCATCATTTATTAACTCTTTATACTCATTCTATTTTTTAGGCTAAGTATGGGGGGACTGAGCTATTGTGATTCTTATCGACCGATTCTTTTTGTACCCTCATTTGACATCTTCCAGTCCTACACTTAGGTTATTCAAAGCCTAAGGGAGGTTTGACATTTTGACGTATACATGTTTTCACCATCCTCTGTATGCTTAATACGAGCTATGTATAGGGGGTGTCTACATATATTGCATATATACTTTTTGTCATAGCTAATACTTTCACATATTTTGTACATTTATTTTGGGCTATGTTTCTGGGGTTCTACAAAATTTTATGTTTGTTTATTTTAATTTGTTTAATTATATATATAAATTTCACCCTTACATTCACTACAAAAACCAAAAAAGTTACAAAACTCTAAAAACTCCTAACATTTCATATAAAATCATAGAAATCCAAAAAATATATAAAATACCTTTCTAGAAAACTTTAAAAATTACCTTTCTATTAGTACATATTTCATTTATTTTTTCTTTCATTTTTATTTTAAAATCACATAAATATTCTTATTGTTTTCTCTTTGTTGTTTTCCCTATTTTTAATTGTTATAAAAATCTTAAAAAAATGAAAAGTCCTCTAAAAATCACAAAATTAATATAAAAATATCAAAAAAATCAAAAATATTTTTATTTTTAATTTTTTATATTATTTTCTATATTTTAAAAATCTAAAAAGTTTTCTTTAGTTAATTTTCTTCTTATTTTTTATTTGTTTTTTCTCTTATATTAAAAAATGAAAACATTTGCTAATTTATAAAAATCATAAAAAGCAAAATGAAAAAACCATAAAAATATAAAAAGTAAATGTTCATAAAAAATAAAAAAGATTGAAAAATATACAAAAACCAAGTTAGTTTGTAAGGAAGTCCATCTTTTATTTCATTGCATGTCTTTGATTTAAATAACCTTATAGATTATTGTCGTCTCTCCAAGTTTGATCTTATATGATATTGTTGACAGGAAAATTTGGGGTTTTTGAAATTATTTTATTTTATTTTCTTTTATATCCCCGGCAACAACAATGTCATTTTACTGTTAGTTATTCTTGAGGGACGGATAATTATTGATTGGTAAATAGTTGGTGTCGTCGCTGTTATCCCCAAAAATCTCGTGACAAACAGAAAATATTTTTTTCCTACTTATTAACCTTTATAGCGGACATGGTCGAACTCAGGGAGGCTACAAATTCCGAGGGTTATTCAATTAATCGAAATCAAATAAGAGAAAACAAGAATCTCAAAGGACAAATATCCTCGATTTTTGTGATTTTTTGAATCATTTTAATTTTTTTTATTTTTTATTTTTTATTTTTTTGTATATTTTCTGATTTTAATTTTTTAGCGATTTTGATTTTGCAATTTTTTATTTTCAAAAATGATGTAATATTCACAAAATCAAAAATATGCACACCAACTCTTTTTGTAATTTTTTCAATTAATAAAAAATACTAAGAAAAATGAAAAGAAAACATTTTTGTGTTTTAAAAGTTTTAAAATATTTTTGAGAATTTTTAGATATTTTTGTATTTTTCTAAAAATCAAATAGTGAAAAAATGCAAAATATGTACAACCTGGAGTAATTTGCAATTAAAATTTTTTTAAATGCCCAAAATTCCTAATAATTATTTTTAAGACAAAGTAGAAGCAAATATCTACAAACAGAAACTGAAATCACAATTTTTGGTTTTTTATAGAAATTTTTATGATTTTTAGAAGATTATTGATGGTTTTCAAATTTTTTGTGTTTTATAAATAATTATATGTGTGAAAATTGGTGAGAAATTAAAAGACAATGAAATACAACTACTCTAACTTTCTTGGAATTTTTGGAGCAATATTTGAATTTTTATGAATTTCAGAATTTTAAACAGGGAAAAATGGAATATTTTTGATTTTCTAATAATTAAAAATGAAATTAAAATGCCATGAAAGTTTTATGCTAAGAAGATAATCACATCAAGAGAATAGCATAATTTTTGCAAGATTTTTAAATAACAAATAACATTTATTTCATTCAAAGAGAGCAAGCAAATTATTGTTGTGCAGTTCAGGGACTAAAATATAATTTCCAAAATTTTTGCATTGAAAATAAATATAGAAATCAATCACAGGGGAGAATGCACAATTTACCACTATATCATGTGCATGTCATGTGCTTGAGGCTTTGGCAGGGACTTCTTTGTAATCCCGGGAAATTCTGGGGCTGAAGATGCAAATTTTCTAAATAATATTATTTTAACCCCACCTAGGGATTTCCTTTGTTCTTGATCACATGGAAAGACCAAGGGGGATGGCAACAATGGCCTCCCCTTGCTTCTTCTCTACGTAAGGGGGGCGGCGAGGTAGGGATGGCATCGCTCATGCGTAGGAGGCACGGATCTACAGTCAAACGGAGGGTGGCGATCGCGGAGGGCGTTGTGGGCACGCGGCGCTGCCGCATCATGGATGGTCGTGGCCAAGGCGGGGGCGGGAGCGCCTGGAGGGTGGTTGGCGCGGTGTCGCATAGGAGGTCATCGAAGGCGCGGGGGCGCGGCGTCGCACAGGAGGTCGGTGATGACCCGCTCGCAGGAGGGGCAGCCGGGGCGGTGAAGATTAGGCAGAAGAGCAGCCTTGGGAGCAGCTCGGCACCGTGGTCGGCGCGGGCTATGGCACCGCAGTGGTACGGCAGCAGAGGTGTGGTCCTCGGGTCGCGTGGTAGAGCGCGACCGGTAATCGGTGTGCGAGTAGTCGGGAGCAGACGGAAGGCGGACTGGTGGTGATGCGCTTGGACGGTGGTACGACACGGAGGTCCGCGCGCTGTCGGCGACGCTTGAAGGTGATGGGGCTCTGCGGGCGGCGGGGGTGATGCCCTGCCGGACTTGCTGAGATCTTTTTTTATTTTTTTGTAATTTTTTTAATGTAAACAGTGAATAATAATAAAAAAAACTTTTTTTCTATTTTTTTTGTAAATCCGAAAATAGAAAAAAAAGGCTATAGAAATTCTTCCTTTTTATTTTTATTTTTTTGTTTGTTTTTTATATGACCCTGCAAAACAAACGTTAAAGGATAAAGAAAACAAATAGCATTTTTATTATTATTATTATTATTTATTTACAAAAAGGAAAATTAACAAGGATTCGACCAAAAAATGGAAGAATCGAATCCAATCTTCGGCCACCGTACGCGGTCGGAGTTGAGAGATCGTGGCTGATAGCATAGAACGCATAAAGATCAAGAAAGTGAGATGAAAAATCAAGTCGGTGGTGGAATAAATCGTGATGGATTATAAGATCTACATAAACAAAAAAATGACAACGAGATAAAAATATGAAAAATAAACTATGATTAACCTAGATAAAAATATGAAAAATGTGGATCTCACCTTATGAGTGGAAAAGGACCGTGATCGCCTCGACAAGGCTGTCTCGCTGTCACCGGACGACTTGGAGACTAAGCAACTTTCTCAACGAATTTTCTCTCGGAGATCGGGCTCCTCTCTCTAAAGATTGATCAAGTTGAAATGAGGGAGGAGCCATATAAATAGAAAAGATAATATGAAATTTGAATTTTTGAAATTTTTTGGATAAAGAGAGATGAAAATTGAAATGAATTTTTGAATTTTTTTGGTGCAAGAGAAATGAAAATTGAAAATGAATTTTTGAATTTTTTTGGTGAAAGGGATAAAAGAGATGAAATTTAAAAAGAGGTAAAAGAGATAATAGTATTTACACAAATATCTATTTTTTTGAATTTTCGTCAATTTATTTATTTGATTAAAAAATGTTATTTTTTGGTGGTTACTTACAAATAGCAACTATATACATATACTATATACATATATGGCATTATATACAAGGGTAAATGATGAAATTAGCCTTTTTTATTTATAAAAAATTTTAATTTTTTATTTTTATTTTTATTAAAAAAATTGGTAAAAATATTTACAAATATATACAAATACAATATGCAAAAAATACATGGGAAATTTGCACAAACCACCCCAGAAAACCGACTTTTCATCCGTAACTCCAAAATTTACGAAAATAATCCATTTTGAAGATAATTTAATTTAAAATGCAATGGAAGTGATATTGGTTCAATTTGAGTTCATATGGAGCCGGAATTGGTCTTCCAATCAGTGCTTAGTGGCTTTTTCCAAGTATGGCAACTTTTATTCTGCACATGATTTAATTGTGCAATTATTTTTATTAATTAGCATACATTTTTATTTACAACTTTAGTTTTGAAAGTTATTTGATTTGAGGTCAATTTAAGAAACAAATAAATTAGTGTTAGTTTTATACAGATATACACAAAATAAGTGAGACGTATTTACAACAACACATACAGTTTTTTTTTGGATTTTCTGCTTAAGGACCCTATCTCCCTCTACTTTATTCCTGATCGATAAGGTCAAGTCTTGACCTTCTCTCGGGGTTCGGGTCATCCTGTATATAGTCTTCCTTTTTCTATTTTCTTTTCTTTATTCTTCCTTTCTTTCTTTCTTTATTTATTTTAGGTTAAAATTAGTAAGAAGTGTACAATATTTATACAAAGTTGCAAGTTAGTAAGAATATGGAGTTAGTGTTTTATGCAGGTGTTTTATAAGGGATTTTAAGCTAAAATAAATGAATGAAGATGACGAATCATAGATTCATCATCCCGCTATGCTTTACCTTTGCTAGTCCCATAGCAAACACTTACTTGAAAGAATAAGTGATGAAAAAGAAAATGAAAAAGAAATGGAAAATAAATAAAGTAGGACAACATTGAGTATTAAACATATCTTCATAAAATTGTAGTTTGGAGTTCTGTCGGACCTTTGGATTATTAGTGTGTCAGAATTTCTGTGAGACTTAGAATTTTAAAATCGACAGCCTTCACGTTCTACACATCATTGTAACTGTTTTGGGTCAGAAGTCATCTTAGATCAATCCTCTTCCCAAGGTATACCTTGCGAACATTGAACAATCGACTCACATGTGTGAAAGGTTTTAGCGCTTCCCATCCAGAATGCCAGACTACCATGCAAATCTCCTCTCCAGTAAGTCGTCCTTGGGGAGTCAGGTATTTCCTTCTAAGGTCTATCGCGTTGTGTTCACAATCAATTGGGGAGAAGTTAGAAGAAGGAGAAAAGAACCAGAGGGTGGCCAGTGTAGTCACCTCTCCTTGTGAAGCTGGCTAGTGTAGCCGAGTCTCCACCAAGATCTGCAGGTTTCTTGAAGCTTGGACCTTTTTGGTCAAATATTTATTTGTTAGTGGCTTCTTCGTATTTGGATTTTTGGTGGTTCTGCTTGGATCTTATTGTGCCCCTACAGATATAGAATCTTTTTGTTTCCGTACATTTTTTAGGGTCTTAGAAAAATTATTCCCAGCCGTCCATCCCTTTTCCGAAGCTTTATTTCAACCCGTACTCCGGTCTTTAGATTTCCACGCTACTAGAAAAGAAACTCACACAGTCTTCCAACATCCCATCTAAGTTGAGCTAAGTGCATAGTGTGAGAGTACAATTAATTCCCTATTCCAGAGTTATACCCAGAATGAAGAGATCATGTTAGACACTAAGAGTCAAACGCTGCACACTGTCATGTGGAACTCAAAGAATTAAGTCAAAGACCTGAAGCTTCTAAAATCCTATTTCTCGGTGAAGTTCCTCTAAGAATTAGATGATTAAGGTCCAACTAAGCTCCATTCTTCAATTTTATTCCGGACATAGTTTAAATGTCAATACTATCTTAAAAAATGCACATGCAAATACAAAATATGAACAATACAGGGGTTTTGTTTTTGAGAAGAAATGATGCACATGTGAAAAGAACATTTTTTTAAACAATTTTCTAATTTTGAACTTTTTATGGATTTTTGAAGGAAAAATGAAGATGTGAAAGAAAGGTTTTTTTTGTTTGTCTTTTTGTCTTTTTTTTGAATTATGCAAATTTTTAAAGATGTTTGGTTTTGTAGTTTTTTAGGAAAAAGGGTTAGTAAAATATATACAAGTATATACAAGATTTTTTTGTTTGTTTTGTTTGTTTGTTTTTGTTTTTTTTGTTTGTGTTTTTTTTGTTTTATTTTTTTGTTTGTTTGTTTTTGTTTGTTTCGTTTTGTTTTGTTTTTTTTTTGTTTTTTTTCTAACACATGTGGATTTTACAAAATTATATATATAACCCCCCAAATAAATGTATTTAAAAGTACAAGTTATGTCTAAAGTATATATACAATATATACGACACCCCCCTATACTTAGCTCGAACTATGTCCTCATAGTGATCAGAGAGCGAAAAAGGAAGACATAACTCGTGCTAAGTATAGAAAAGTGAAAAGAACTCCTATGCTACAACGACTCAAAGATAAGATAAAAAGAAGAGAAGTTGGTGATCCCCCCTATACTTAGGATCAAGTAATCCTAAGTATAGTGGAGAGTACAAAAGGGGAAAACCGATGAGGAGAATGTACATACTCAAAAATAAAAAGGCACGATATGAACAACATCACCCCCCTATACTTAGGGTAGAATATCCCTAAGTATAGGGAACAACAAGAGTGATGAACATGACGAATATGAACAACACAGATCGTTCACCTCCCCTATACTTAGGATAAAGCACATCCTAAGTATAACATATATACACACACAGAAAAGGGGTGAATGATAAAACGGAAGAAGAAAGAGTGAAACGAGAGGATATACAAGAGGAGTGGATGATCATGTATCAGACACAGAAGCTGGAATCAAGAGATCATCATCTGATACCACAGATATCGAATCAACAATGGACAGGAATGTATGATGACCTAGATATGGCTTCAGCAACTGACCATTCACAACAAATGGCTGTGCGTCAGATGACAACCCAGATTTGACAATACTCCCATTGTCACGCACAGCTCTCACGATGAACGGTCTTGACCACTTAATTTTCAATTTTCCTTGAAAAAACTTCTATTAGCATCAAAAAACCAAACTTTCTGATCAAGGAAGAAAGTCTTTCTTCGGATGTGTTTATCATACCAGCGCTTGACTTTCTCCTTATACATAAGTGAGTTATCGTATGCAAAGTCTTGGAATTCCAGTAACTTGTTCAAATCCAACATCCTATTCTTTCCTGCCTTCTCATTGTCTAAATTGCATACACGGAGTGCCCATAAAGATTTGTGAATTAATTCCACTGGCAGGTGGCAAGGCTTTCCATATACCAATCTGTAGGGAGACATACCCAAAGGAGACTTGTACATCGTCCGATAAGCCCATAGAACTGAATCAAGCATCTAGGACCAGTTCTTCCTATCTGGACGTACAAGTTTTTGCAATATCGTTTTGATCTCCCTATTTGAAATTTCTGCCAAGCCATTAGTCTGAGGGTGGTAAGGAGACGCAACTCTGTGCTCAATGGCGTACTCCTTCACAAGCTTCTTTACTTCTCTATTAAGGAAATGGCTTCCCACATCTGAAATCAGTATTTTGGGAATATCGAACCGCGCAATAATATGGTTCTTGAGAAAGGAATACACTGTAAGACTATCTGCGGCTCGGGTGGCAATAGCCTCCACCCATCGACTAACATAATCCACGGCGAGCAGGATTTACTGAAATCCCTGACTGGTAGAAAATGGACCCATGAAGTCTATGCCCCAAGCATCAAAAACATCGAAAATATGTATATATCTTACGGGCATGGTATCTTTGGAACCAACAGTTCCTCCCATTTTCTGATAATCAATACAACCTTGAACATACTCTGTAGCACCCTTAAACAATGTGGGCCACCATAGGATGTATATAAAACCTTTGCTGCCATGTGTTTCCTTGAATGATGTCCACCGGATTCTAATTTGTGACAATGCTCAAGTACACTGATGTGTTCCTCCTGAGGAATACACCTTCTCTAGATACAATCCGCACCCTTGCGAAATAGGTACGGATTCTCACACTGGTAATAATGAATCTCTGATAGAAATCTGTCTACCCTATACTTTGGCCAATCTTGTGGAACTTTCCTAGAGACAAGATAGTTCACAATATCTGCATACCATGGGAGTGAGTCCATAGACAAAATGGCCTCATCTAGAAAGGTTTCGGAAATAGGAATCATATTCTGCTCAGAGGTCTCTGTGTCTGTGATACGGGAAAGGAGATCTGCCACAACATGTTTCACTCCAGGTTTATCACTCCAGATAGTTCACAAAATGGCCATGTGTTTCCTTTTTTGTTTCTTTTTTATATGACCCTACAAAACAAACGTTAGAGGATAAAGAACACTAATAGCTTTTTTTATTAATATTTTTATTTATTTATAAATAGGAAAATGAGCGAGGATTCGGCGAAAAAATGGAAGAATCGAATCCTATCTCCGGCCACCGTACGTGACCGGGGTTGAGAGATCGTGGACTATAGAATAGAACGAGTAGAGATCGAGAAAGTGAGATGAAAAATCGAGTCGGTGGCAGAATAAATCGTCGCAGATTTTAAGATCTGGATAAACAAAAAAAATGACAACGAGATAAAAATACGAGAAATAAACTACGATTAACCTAGATAAAAATAAGAAAAATGTAGATCACACCTTAGGAGCAGAAAAGGACTGTGATCGCCTTGACAAGGCCGACTCGCTGTCACCGGACGACTTGGATACTAGGCAACTTTCTCAATGAATTTTCTCTCGGAGATCGGGCTCCTCTCTCTAAAGATTGATCAAGGTGAAATGAGGGAGAAGGAGCCATATAAATAGAAAAGATAATATGAAATTTAAATTTTTGAATTTTTTTGGATAAAGAGAGATGAAAATTGAAATGAATTTTTGAATTTTTTTGGTGCAAGAGAAATGAAAATTGAAAATGAATTTTTTATTTTTTTGGTGAAAGGGATAAAAAGAGATGAAATTTAAAAAGAGGTAGAGATAAAAAGAGATAATAGTATTTACACAATTACCTAATTTTTTTGAATTCTCATCACTTTATTTATTTGAATTAAAATGTTATTTTTTTATTTTTTATGGTGGTTAATTAAAAATATCAACTATATACATATACTATATACATGGCATTATATACAAGGGTAAATGACGAAATTAGCCTTTTATTTTTTAAAGAATTTTATTTTTTTTATTTTTATTTTTATTAAAAATAGTTGGTAAAAATATTTAAAAATATATACAAATACAATATGCACAAAATACATGGGAAAATTGCACAAACCACCCTAAAAAACTGAGTTTTCAACCGTAACCCCAAAAATTAGAAAATACAGCCATTTTGAAGATAATTTTATTTAGAATGCAATGGAAGTGATATTGGTTCAATTTGAGTTCATATGGAGCTGGAATTGGTCTTTCAATTAGTGCTTAGTGGTTTTTTCCAAGTGTGGCTACTTTTATTTTGTACATGATTTAATTGTGCAATTATTTTTATTAATTAGAACACATTTTTATTTACAACTTTACTTTCGAACGTTATTTGATTTGAGGTCAATTTAAGACACAAATAAAATGGTGTTAGTTTTATACAGATATACACAAAATAAGTGAGAGGTATTTACAACAACACACATATTCTTTTTTGATTTTCTGCTTAAGGACCCTATCCCCCCCTACTTTATTCCTGGTCGATCAAGTCAAGTCTTGACCTTCTCTCGGGGTTCGGGTCAGCCTGTATACAATCTTCCTTTTTTATTTTCTTTTCTTTATTTTTCCTTTCTTTCTTTATTTATTTTAGGTTAAAATTAGTAAGAAGTGTACAATATTTACACAAAGATGCAAGTTAGTAAGAATATAAAGTTATAGTTTTATGCAGGTTTTTTATAAGTGATTTTAAGGTAAAATAAATGAATAAAGATGACGAATCAAAGATTCATCATCTATAAGTGTAAATAAATAGAAAAGTATATTCCTCTTGCTCACATTTTGATTGCTTTATTTGCAAGGCTTGAGATTTTGATTAAATAATTATTTTTGTTTATGCTTTCATTGGGTTACAATGACACTAGTGATTCCATATTTCTTCTTTAATATACTTAAAACTTTTTGTAAAGTTTGATTTCAACAAATGGGCAGTTACCGGGGAGACACAACGAGGGTAGCTAGATTCTCCTTTTAGCCTACTGTTATTTGATTGTGTATATAATTTCTCTTTCTTTTATTTTTGTCTATATCTCTGTCATTTGTTTCTTATTTTCTGCCTTTTATTTTCTATCATTTATTTGTTATACTTTATTTCTATATTTTTTTGTATATATTATTGTGGATCTTCATTGTGTTGAAGAGTGAGCACTCGGATTGAGTACTACATGTCGTGAGGGGGCTTACACAGTGCTTGAAGGATCCAATTTGTCGGGCACCAAAAGCCCCCCATGATCGAACTTTGAGTATTCATCTGAGATTTTTTTCATTTGCTCTTCTAATTTTTCTCTTTGCTCACACTTGTATTTCTTTGTTTGTCTGTTTGTTTGTTTTATTTTCTGCTTCTATTTTCTTTCTTTTATTTTTTCTTATATATTTTTCATAACTATGATTTGACACATTCTTGTTTCTCTCTTTCTTGCGAGGACCCGACGAGTGAGGGTGACATTCTTAGGAGTGTCGATGCAACCGAGCGAAGCGAAGGAGGCTTGTTTCTTCACCGAGCAATAGGAGAGCATATGCGAGAAGGATCATGAGTTTTGGAAGAACACTTGAGATCATTTTTATTTTTTGTTTTATTTTTCATCCTTTTAGATCTATTTTTCTAAATAATTTGTAATAATTGTTGGCACTTGTCCTTTTCTATTTTTATTTTGACATTAAACTCTCTTGTGATTGTGGGGTCTGTTTTGCCAAGTGCTGGTACATTTGAGGGAGCCCATCGTATTTTTATTTTTATTTGTTTTTTCACGTTTTTTTGTGCTTGAGACATTAGATGTAGGTTCTACCATCTTGGTTGAACCAGGTAACCGAATAGGTCCACATCCCTTAATAAGAATATTTGTTCCTATAGATTTATACGTAGGATTGGACTTAGTCAAAGAATTGGTTCTTGCTTCCTAATAGAGGTTTTTGCTTAGGACGCTTCTCATGCATCATTTAGGTAGTTTACTTTCTGTCTTTGTTTTTATGCGAGGATCATTTTGCATGTAAAATATTGGAGCCAGGTACAAAATTCTTATATCATGCATGCATCATTGATTTTCGTCCCATATACTTTTCTGACTTGTTATCTTGATTTTTCTCACTTGGTAAATAAAAGAATTAGAAAAATCGTTAAATCGTTTATTTGAAAATTTATTTAAAAAATGATAACTAATAAAAAGGGACTACTTAATCTACTAAACCTAAAATGAAACATAAAGGATAAATCATCATTATTATGGGGAGAGTAAACCCACATTGTTTACATGTACTTACATCCAGACTGAGTGGACGAGAACATAGCATTAAGGTTAGAGCCCAAATCCCTAGACTTTTGTCATATGCTCTCATGCGTTAATCTTTAGTATATGTTTGAGATGCAAGTACTTGTCTAAGACGTTTGAAAATTGATTTGATGTGATTCGCCTCTTATCTCCTTTTGGGCTTATATTGAACACGGCATCGCGTGAAGATGGTTCCATTGATTAGGGAGGCTTGAGGGCATACGTTGAGCAATAGACGACTCACCCTATGTGTTTGGTAGTTAGCAACTTTGTGTAGATTCACTAAACTAAAATTGAACAGATAATTGATCGAACCTTAACGGTCTTCATTTGTGTATAGTTGGTTAATCAGGTGTTTGTATTGTATTTGATTGGTAGTGTTAGAGATCCCTCTCACACTTCATGCCTTCACTTCATTTACTTCTTCTTATTTGACCTCGTGTTCTCTCATCTTCCCTCTTGCTATCGAAGATGTAGGATTGGAGTATTTTGTGCTTGGAATTCGTGAGATTGTCTTTATGCACTTCATTTCATTCGTCTTCACTGTTTTGGGATGACTCTCTTCCTGAATTCATATATTTTTCTACATGCCCACTTCTTTCACCAATAAATCCCTTGTTTAAGATTGACCCTAATCTCGAACTATAATTTGAGACTACTGAATTTCTGAGGACTAATCAAATGCCTTGCACTTTTATAGGGATTAATTCGGATTCAGAGGACTCGATGGCACTGCCGAAGGAAACAGGTCCAGTGACCCATCAGCATGAGATTAACAGTACGATGTTGGCATCCATTCAGGCCATTCAGGCCTAGCTTACTGAGTTGGCCAACATCCAAGATGATCTTTGTGATATGATATTAGAGCTGAGATGGGATAGAGGATAGAGGAGAGAAGAGGATGGATATATTAGAGGAGGTGGGACTTGGGGAGCCGATCTTGAGAAGCAAAGAGTGGAGTCAAATCCCACATTGAGATATGCCTATAAATCAAGCGCAAGACACATGATGACATGAATACAGTTTCTTGTGGTTCATGGGCATTTCGAGTCGAATTCCACTATACTTCCTTTTCTCCCTATATTCCATGGGCATATTCACGAGGAGACTTATATTCACCTGCAGTAGTTTTATCGCATTTGTAGTACTATCCACTACCCTAACATCCCATTAGAGGCAGTGAAGATGACAACCTTCCTGTTCAATCTCATAGACAATGCACTATATTGGATCAATCATTTGGGAAAGATTGTCACATCTTGGGAAGAGATGAGGTCTGCTTTTCTAAGCAAGTACTATCCATATGCGGTCATTGATATCGAACTTCTCCCAGTTGTCCCATGAGCTTATTCAAGAGGCATGGGAAAAGGTTCAAAGATTTGATAGAGAAGTGTCCCTACCACGACATTCTAAATATGAGCGTAGTGCATAATTTCATTTGAGGTGTTAAGCTTATAGAACCAGATATTAGTGTATGCCACTTGTGGTGGTTCATATTTCAACAAGGATGAGAATGTCATATATCAGATATTTGAGGAGATGGCAGAGAGCTCTGTAGCTTTTCTTCTTCGCGTGCTTTCCAGAAGCATCCTACTTCTTCTTCTACTTTGTCATCCCAAAAGGTCGTCAACATGACAACATCTCATGATGTGGATATGGGGGACATCGTTGATCTGACCATTATTGGAATCCACCTATCTAGTGTTGATATAATTGAGAAGCGATCACAAGAGATAGACAAATTATAAGTGATCAAACATAGGAAGATGCAACTAGACAAGCTAGATGAGATCACTCACCATTTGGAGCTTCTAGTCAGTACCATCGACTCAAGTTAGAGTCCGAGTACCTTATCTAATACACCTACAGTAGAGAAGTTGTTGGCATGAAAAATTCTGAGGATGGTTAATTATTAATGATATAAAGTTATCGTTGTGATCACCAAAATTCCCGACACAAACAAGCATTTTTTTATTCTCAAAATACAAAAATAATTACAAGAATAATGAAGCGATAGAATTTCCTTGCTACTTATCTACCTGTATAGCAACCGGAATGAACTGAGGGAGGCTACAATTCCCGAGGATTATTCACATAATCGAAAATTAATTAAAAAGGGAATCTCAAATGCAAACTATCTTATTTTTTGTGATTTTTTTCTTCAATTTCTTTTATTTTTTTCTATTTTTTTATTTTCTGATTTTCAAATTTCTAGTGATTTTAATTTTGCAATTTTGTTATTTTAAAAAATAAAGAAACATATGCATAAGGGCCAAAATACACACACCACACTCTTTTTCTATTTTTCAATTCTACCAAAAATTCTCAGAAAAGTCCAGAGAAAATATTTCCAGGTTTTAAAGTATTTTAAATGTTTTTAAGAATTTTGTTAGAATTTTCAGATGTTTTTTGTATTTTTTATATCAAACAGTGGCAAAAATGATAAATAGTGCACAACTTGGAGTAATTTGCAACTTAAAAATATTTTTGATACTAAAATTTCAGGTAATTATTTTTATGCTAAACTATAGACTAATATCTACAAACAAAAGTAAAATCATAGTTTTTGGATTTTTGTAGAATATTATGTATATTTATTAAGATTTTTTATATTTTTCAATTTTATGAGTTTTGAAAAGAATTAATGAACAAAAATTGGGTAGGAATTAAAACACAAAAAAACTAATCTAATTGTTTTTGGAATTTTTAGAGAAATGATAGAATGTTTATTAATTTTTGAATTTTAAGAAAGGAAAATGACACTATTTTTTATTTTTTAATGATAACAAATGAAAATAAAATGCAAGAAAAATTAGTACAGATAGATAAACTAAATAGGAGATAATATAAATTTTTATAGAATTTATTGAATACAAATGTTATTTATTTCAAATGAACTGAAACATGCAAAATAGAGTCTGGAAAAGAAGGATTGAAATGAAATTATTTATTATTTTTGCACTAAATGATAACAAGAGATAAAATGAGGGCGGAAGGTGCAAATTACCCAGTAATAAGAACGTGTGTTGGAGATGGAGGGGGCTTTTGTTTAGGTTTTGGAAACCTCTAGGGGCGACTTTGCACATTTCCAAAAATTTTTATAACTAATCCCTAGGGTTCCCTGATTATGTCTGACGTTTCTTCAAAAGACCAAAGGGGCAACAACACCGCTCATTTCTTCTTGCCAAAGGTCAGTGTGTCGCCAGCTGTGGTCTGAGGATGCACGGAAGGACGAGGCTGGCGGTGCGCAGGTTGTCGACGGGTGGTGGTTGGTTGCTGCCGTGGAGTCTTTGATCGGGGAAGGGTGGTGTCGACTGAGAGATGCTACGCGAGGTGTCTGGCGTCGATTGTCTTCGCGAAGTGGGTCGCGTTGGATGGCTGGCAGTGGAGAGAATGGATCCAGGCGATCACCTGGGGCGCTACAGGTGTGGGGGCAACGTTGGGGCATCACATGCCCCTCGTGTGGCAGGTTGGAGCGGTGAGGGCCTCGTGGCTGAGAAGGGCTGCACCCAGGTAGAGTGCGATGGTGGTTGGCTTCAGCTTCGCGCAGATGACAATGACAGTGGACAGGAGATAGTGCGGTTGGGATGATGGTTAGCATGGGCTCCTGCCTCGGTCTGTGGCTAACGGGGAAGACGGGCAGGGGGCGGCGCCTGCGGCTGGAGGGGCAGCGCCTGTCGCTGCCTTATTTTTATTTTTATGTTTTTTATTTTTTTATTGATTGTAAAAACAGAAACGAAATAATAATGAAAAACTTTTTTAAACTTTTTTCGAACAAAAACTGTAAATAATATTTTTTAAAATTTTATTTATTTTTTTGTTATTTTTTATTTTATCATGCAAAACAAATGTTAGACAAATAACTATATATGTGATTTTTAATTTTTTTGGAACTATAAGAGGACTCAAGCACAATGCATCATCTCTACTTATTTAAGTAAATAATCAAAAAATTGAAAAAGATGTGAATGGGGATCCGACAAAATGGAAGAATCGAATCCGGTTCTTCGGCCATCGTGCGTGGCTGGAGTTGAGAGATCGTGGGAGATAGAACGTGAACGTGGAGAGATCGAAAAAATGATATGATAAATCAGAGTCGAAGGTGGATCAAAATTGTCATGGATTCTTAGATCTGGATTAAAAAATGATGATGATATAAAGATACGAGAATTAAAACTAAGATTAATCTAAGATAAAAATAAGAGAACAAAAATATGGATCTTACATCAAGAGAGGAAAAGACCATGATCGCCTCGACGAAGGCCAACTCGTTGTCACCGGATGACTCAAAGGCTAGGTACCTCTCTGCGACAATATAGCTCTCGAAGAAAAGACTCTTCTCACCAAAGATTGATCAAGTTGAAATGAGGGGGAGGGAGCCATATTAATAGATAAAAAATGGAGTTTGATTTTTTTTAAAATTCTGAATGAAGATAAGAGATAAGAGAGGAAATATGAAATGAGATAAAGTTATTTTTTTTGAAAAATTAGTTTTTTTGTATTTTCGTCACTTAATTAAATTGAATAAAAAATGTTTTTTTTATTTTTTTTGTTGTGGTTATTTAAAAATAGCAACTATATACATATACTATATACATATGGTACATTATATACATAATCAAATAAGGAAATTGGTTTTTTTTGTTTTTAAATTTTTATTTTTTATCTTTGTTTTAAATAATTAGTAAAAATATATACAAATATTTACAAATACAATATGTTCAAATAAGTGGTAAAATTGCGCAAAACACCCCAGAAGACTAACTTTTCAATGGTAATTCCAAAAATTATGTAATCATAGCCATTTTAAAGATAACTTAATTAAGAATACAATGGAAGTGAGTTTGGTTCAATTTGAGTTCATATGGAGCAGGAATTCGTCTTTCAATTATCGCTTAATGTCTTTTTCCAAGTATGGTTGCTTTTATTCTGCACATAATTTTATTTTGCAAATAGTTTTATTAATTAAGACACATTTTTTATAACTCTTATTTTGAAAATTATTTATTTGAGGTCAATTGATGTACAAATAAAATAGTGTAGTATATAGATACACACAACACACATTTTTGGATTTTCTGATTAGGGACCCTATCCCCCCCCTACTTTATTCCTGGTCGATTGACGAACCGAAAAATCGGCCCTTTAATAATGTGTTTTTAGCACATGGAACCATCATCGTAGTCGGGCCGGTTTCGGGTCGTCAAAGCGATCACCTCATTTAGATATATGCCATAATGAATCGAAATGAGGTGATCGTTAATTAATTTTACTTGGCAAGATACCAAGGTCGAACTCAGGGACACGAGCCTCTCTCGTATTATTCGGATTTAAGTTTGTTTAACTAAGTGTAGAGTTGAAGCATATAGGTCAAAACATGCAGAGACACAATAAGACATGCATTAAAACATAAAACATGCATTTTTTTATCAAAGTTTATAATGCAAATAAGTGATCATGCAAAGCAAATGATATGCCCAAAATAATAGTCACTTGAGCCATAAGAAAATCACGAGTCAATCCGAGTTGAAATAAAGAAGCCTCTACTAATATGAAGCAAGTGGGCATGATAAATGAAGAAATCAAGACACTTAGATAATAAAATAATAGATCACGGTTCATAGTTTCAAATCTGAAATTCAAGCATGCCATAATGAAGAGGATGAGAAGAGCTTCAAAATGAAACTGAAATCAACTCGATTCGAGCTATGTAGCTCAAGATACGTACGAAAGAAAGCAGGGGCATAACTGAAAAGAAAACATGAAAATAAAATTGCATACAGGTCCCTGGGAGGGACTAAAAAGTAAATAAACAAAGGAGCAGGACCTTCCCTGTAATTTGACCACACGCACAGGGGTATTTTTGCAATTTGGAAAACCCGCGAAGGCTTCAATGTAATTTACCCACTGTGCACATGATCTGCACGTGATGGAGGACCTGAATGCAATATGGAGAAGATGGCGGGGCCTCGTTGCAATTAACCCAGCGAAGCACGTGCCAGGCACGTGCTTCCTAGGGTCGGGATGGCTAGGAGGCTCGGCGTTGCTTCGGCCAGGTTCGGGGTCCACTGTAGGCTCGGAGAAGGCACGGAAGAGGCACGGTGTAGCCAAACCTGTAGGTTCGGAGACGGAGGCTCGGGCGTGCTCTGGTGATGCCACGTGTCTCCATCGCGGTCCATTGGATCGATCAGATCCAACGGCTGAAGGAGTCGATGACGTGGCCGCATAGTGGCCGTTGGATCAGGCGCATCCAACGGCATCTGGAATACGTCGATGTGGCTTCATCATGGCCGTTGGATGGTCGTTGGGGTTGGGCCATCCAACGGTCACTGTACTTCGTCCTCAGGCTTCAGCTGGCGGCGACTTTGGAGCTCCGGCGTGGGAGCTCCTCCTCCGCCGCTCTCTCTCGATCACCATAAACCTCCCCCGAGCTCGAAGAAGGATCGTCGGAGAAGCAGGTGACTCGGGGGAGGTCCCAGAAGCTACTGGCGACGCTCGGTGGAGCTCGGATGGTCACCGCGGAGTTGATGAAATCGGCTCCGGCCGATCTCCGATCGTTGAGTGAAGCAAGACCTGCAAGGTTAATAGCGCATAGCCGAAGCGAGAGAAAAGTGCGTGCGTGCGACGTGAAGTGAGGTGGAAGCTCAGGCGAGCGTGAAGAACATGGGAGCTCGAAGCTCCTCCGCCGCGAGGGCGGAGGAGGTGGGTCGGAGGTGGTTTAAGGTATGGAGGAAGGAGAGGGCGAGCGGAAGCGTGCGCGTGGAAGGGGGGAGTGTGGCGGAGCTGCTGAAGTTGTGAGTGGAGAGTGAAAACGACCGGAGGCGCCTAATTAAAGCCGAGAAAAAGGAAGAAAAATTCAAAGGGGGAAGAGAGCACTTACCGGTGATCGTGCGGAGGAAGTGGCCTGGGCTTGAGCTCGGAGATGATCTCGGGGTCTTCGCACGTGCTGGGCGGCCGTCCCAGCGAGCTCGGGCGGCTATAGGTCACCGCAACTCCGCCGTCGAAGGCGGAGGGTCTCACCAGGAGCCTCGTCGTCTTCGCTCTATCCGGCCACCTCCCCCTGTCACTGGGAGGTGGCGGAGGGCTGGGCGAGGCCCCATGTAAAGGCGGACACCGGCGAATGGAGGGGGGACCGGTGTATTTGAAGAAGAAGGGGGTTGGTCATGGAGGTGGTCGACGTGGTTTTAGAGGGTGATAGGGGATGACTGGGAGATCATCGAGGTTCGTGGGGTAGTGCGTGAGGGAGACGGAAGAGTGGGGAAGACTAGCAGGTGGTTGACGAGCGGAGAAGAGGTTAGAGGTGTTGGCGAAAATGGGAAGGGTGGACGGGTTTCGCGAGGTGGAGGACGTGGGGAAGAGTGGGTTCTGGAGGTTGACGACGGTGGTCAACCGTTGGATCTGGTGATCCAACGGTGGTTATTTGGGCGCGAGCGAGCGGATGTGATTAGATCTGAGGCGGCATGATCGAAGGGCAGATGAAGCGGCCACGTGGCGTGTCGAAGGAGCGGCGCGAACGGATGGCTCAGATGGAATCTCGTGCATGATCTGACGGCTAGGAGAAGGGAAACGCGTGGAAGCAGCGGGGCCGTTGGATGAAGGGTAGAGATTGTGCCACGTGGCGAGCTGCAGATGCGGCGCTGGTGGACGGCTTAGATGAGAAGGAGTTGTCGATCGGATGGCTGAGGGTTGAGGCGCACGTGGAGAAAGAGAAACCGTTGGATCTGAAGGTCATCCAACGGCCAGAAGCAAGGGCGGATACTGCAAGAAGGACCGGGCCACGTGGCTCCCCCAGATTGGGCCACGTGGCCCAATCAGATTAGTCAGATTGTATTTTTGATTTTTTGAGGGCTTATTTTGTCGAATTTGAGAAAACTCAAAACATGAAAGTTGTAGATCTTGACAAGATCTACAAGTTTCATGTTGACCAAAACTCGAAAAGAGATCAAACAAGGGCCCGAAATATTTTTGAGGGTATTTTTGAGTCTAAAAATACCACTGATTTTTGTTTTGCCATTTTTTTGTGGTTTTTAATTTATTTAGGGTTCTGTTAATTATAGGGCATTAACAGGGTTTTATTGACAGACGTCTAAGCAAGGGGGTTAATTATGGGAAATAAAGATGATGAAACTGAGGTTCATCACCCCCCTATACTTAAACTATGCTCGTCCTCGAGCATCAAAAAGAATGAATAGGTTGGATTAACCCCCTTGTGCATGTGAATACAGGATCCAAGCTGATCAAGTCGACTCGGCTTCAGAGATCCAAAATTCTAGAATTCAACCCAGCCTTAATCAAGAGGCTTCCAATTCCTCTATTTCTCTAGACTCTCTCTGATGTACATATAAACTAAAGGATATGAGTTTAGTGTTGACTGCATTTCTGAGAGTAGAGTCAATTCGTCACCAAAAATCTTGGTCCGAGAAAATCTCCTAAGGACCCAATCCTCAGCACTAGGGAATAAATCAAATCTTGCATTCAGTCCACCGTCTCTTTAGTTTGTCAGACTCAGAAAATGTGGATGGCAGGCCAGAAAATGGAGGGCATGGGATTGTGTCAATTCTTCTCTCCCTCTCATTGGAACAAGGATTCTCTCTAGTGCCTTTTACGCAACACATTTTTTTGGTGTTGATCAGTGCGTCCGTCAAGAGAAGTTGGAGCCGTCTGCACTTGTTTTCCTGGGAGTACACCGGGGTGTGTCTCTTTTGAGTACCTATCGTACCTTCGACACCCAGACTTGTAGCATTTACGATGCAGAGCCCTTTTTTGGTGCAAGCCCGACTCCTGGTCCTAATAGCGGTGGTCCAAGTGGACACTTTGAAAAATTTTGGGAGCGCTCGCCTTTGGTGGAAGCTCTTTGATATGTAACTTTGTGGAATGAGAGCTTTTCTTTGAATTTCATTGACTTGTAAAATTTGTGGCTAGCTCCACTACTTTTACCAAGAGTTGGCGCACACTGATCAACATTTTTTATTTATTAATTTTTTCACACCCATGCACTTAGGTTAATGTCAAGAGAGTAGTATAAGAATCAAGTTCTCATACTGGCTAATATTGCTGACTCTCAGGTTTCTTAAAGCCTCCAAAGATTTTATCCCATCCTCGAGCATCATTAGATCAAATCCAAACTCGACTTCCTCACCCCAATGCCTTAGGTGAAAAATCAACTCATCTAATCAAAAACCGCAGTCGTGTATGTGATGTGTTGATCATATTCTTTATGTCTGAGACTAAGCATGGAATATAGCATGCAAATCTAGAAACCTAGGGGAATATGGATGATTAAGTTTAAGACCCTGATGGCTAAGGCTGGTTAACCTAAAAATCTCAAAGACTTCTAAAAGCTAAGTCTTCTTGACCAAATCAGATCCCTGGTGAAAGTGAAAATGTAAAGGATTATTCCAACTTCTTCATTCAAGACAAGACACTTTTTTTTTTGAACTTCAAGAGATATAACAACTGCCTAAACTCAATTAAGTAGCTACAATTCAGCCAGTATGGATGTAAGTACAGGCCGAAGCCCGTTGCTTGAGGACGGGGCCTTACGCGATGTCCTCTAAACCATCCAATCTGCTAAGGGCGAACCCTCACTGAACGCGGCTTTCTTAATTGGGCTTAGTAGTCACTAATAGCTCCTAAAGGTTTTTAGGGGTTTTCTGATTTTTATGGATTTTAATAAGAGAGTTTAAAACACAAGTTAGACTCAACTTTCCTTGAAAAGAGATGGCGATTTTTTTCAAAACCATGTCACACAAAATAAAAAATTTCAAAACATTTTAAAAAATCATTTTCGAAAATATTTCTATAAAATAGTGTAACATAATATCGAAAAACCGCGAAATCCTTTGAGTTTTCTTAGTCCAATGAATTTTTACCTTAGCCAAAAAGTTTTTAATTTTTCAAATTTTTCAGATTATAACTAAAGTAAAAATACGGTATATACGGTATACCCCCCTATACTTAAACTTTGCTATGTCCTCATAGCACTAGATGTTACAAGTACATAGGTCCATTTAAATATAGAAGAATATACGGGAGCTAAGAGGGGCTCCCCCTATACTTAGGTTAGAAATAACCTAAGTATAAAGGCAAGAAAAGAGGAGTAGAGAAATCACAGGGACTTGGGTCCCCCCTATACTTAGGCTGAAATTAGCCTAAGTATAAAGATGGAGATTGATGTTGGAAGAGACCCAAGGTGAACGAAGAAGAAGGATGGATATACAAGTGAGCGGTTTTGAATCTTGTAGATGAAATGGAGTGACTACGGTTTTGGGGTTGTGCGTCACATCAAACAAGGCTCAATCAAGCAAGCAAACCCTTATTTTCACCAACTCACATGTGAAACCAACCAAGTTGGTTTATTATCTTGTCTGTTTTATTGGTGATAAAACATTAGATACTTACGCGAAGAAAATGTGAATCAAAGCGTATGCGCGGGTGTTGCTCTCCCAAAACCGAATTTTACTCCATTTTTGGTTGACTTGCAATTAACAGTCCCAATTTTATTTTAAATTATCACTGAATTTAAGATTAGCACATCAATCAGAAAATCATCGTCTACCGTTCATTCCATTTTCCATTAATCCTAGGTGATCAATCTAGGAAATGAAAGCCGTGAAAAACATGCATTCGATGAAGAAAAACGCGATCTAGGCTAAACGATAAATCATGCAATGATTTGACGATAAAAGCCGCGAAAAAATTAGGGCCGTTTTGAAAACCAAATCCAACATGTATGCAAGTCGAAAAAGCCGCACCTAATCATGCATCTATTAGCGGTGATTGATCTTCATTAATTTTAGCTAAGTGATATGAGATTAAGTGCGTCTATATTTCAAGTGTGTCCTACCTACGATCAAGCACAAGAAAATATGAAAATTGAGCTCGGAGAGCCGCGTGCCTAGTCCTAGGTCGACACTCAAGTGGGGACGATCCCCACACAACCACAATCGTTCGATTACAAACGCGAGTCTTCGATCGAAGACCGCTGTAAAAGACGAATTATTAAAAAAATAAAATGCAACAAACAAAAAAAATGCGACACAATTTTTTTTGTTTTCTTCCTCCTTCGCTACAAGCATGCTCCTGCGGCTCCTCGCAGCGAGGAACGCCCTGCTCCTCGCCTCCTTGATCCATCAAGGGCCCTGCCACAAAAGCAATCGTTAGAGATCAACTAAGAAAGAAAAAATTTTATATGCACAATATGGGATTAATTGACCTATAAAAAGGAACACTAAATTAAACACACAAAAAACCAAAAATAAAAGAAATGAGCCGTGTCCCCGGCAACGGCGCCATTTGACGAGCCGCAAAATCGGCCCTTTAATAGAGTGTTTTTAGCACATGGAATCATCATCGTAGTCGGGCCGGTTTCGGGTCGTCAAAGCGATCACCTCATTTAGATATATGCCATAATGAATCGAAATGAGGTGATCGAAGATTTATTTTTACTTGGTAAGAAACCAAGGTCGAACTCAGGGACACGAGCCTCTCTCGTATTTATCGGACTTAAGTGTATTTAATTAAGAGTTGGATTAAAGCATATAGGTCAAAACATGCAGAGACACAATAAGACATGCATTAAAACATAAAACATGCATTTTTTTTTATCAAAGTTTATAATACAAATAAGTGATCATACAAAGCAAATGATATGCCCAAAATAATAGTCACTTGAGCCATAAGAAAATCACGAGTCAATCCGAGTTGAAATAAAGAAGCCTCTACTAATATGAAGCAAGTGGGCATTATAAATGAAGAAATCAAGACACTTAGATAATAAAATAATACATCACGG
The DNA here is from genome assembly GCA_037367405.1 of Ottelia alismoides. Taxonomy (NCBI): domain Eukaryota; kingdom Viridiplantae; phylum Streptophyta; class Magnoliopsida; order Alismatales; family Hydrocharitaceae; genus Ottelia; species Ottelia alismoides. The sequence goes on along the minus strand of JAZKJV010007963.1, from coordinate 1,577,583 downwards.
TTCATAGTTTCAAATCTGAAATTCAAGCATGCCATAATGAAGAGGATGAGAAGAGCTTCAAAATGGAACTGAAATCAACTTGATTGGAGCTATGTAGCTCAAGATACGTACGAAAGAAAGCAGGGGCATAACTGAAAAGAAAACATGAAAATAAAATTGCATACAGGTCCCTGGGAGGGACTAAAAAGTAAATAAACAAAGGAGCGGGACCTTCCCTGTAATTTGACCACACGCACAGGGGTATTTTTGCAATTTGGAAAACCCACGAAGGCTTCAATGTAATTTACCCACTGTGCACATGATCTGCACGTGATGGAGGACCTGAATGCAATATGGAGAAGATGGCGGGGCCTCGTTGCAATTAACCCAGCGAAGCACGTGCTAGGCACGTGCTTCCTAGGCTCGGGATGGCTAGGAGGCTCGACGTTGCTTCGGCCAGGTTCGGGGTCCACTGCAGGCTCGGAGAAGGCACGGAAGAGGCACGGTGTAGCCAAACCTGTAGGTTCGGAGACGGAGGCTCGGGCGTGCTCTGGTGATGCCACGTGTCTCCATCGCGGTCCATTGGATCGATCAGATCCAACGGCTGAAGGAGTCGATGACGTGGCCGCATAGTGGCCGTTGGATCAGGCGCATCCAACGACATCTGGAATACGTCGATGTGGCTTCATCATGGCCGTTGGATGGTCGCTGGGGTTGGGCCATCCAACGGTCACTGTACTTCGTCCTCAGGCTTCAGCTGGCGGCGACTTTGGAGCTCCGGCGTGGGAGCTCCTCCTCTGCCGCTCTCTCTCGGTCACCATAGACCTCCCCCGAGCTCGAAGAAGGATCGTCGGAGAAGCAGGTGACTCGGGGGAGGTCCAGAAGCTACTGGCGACGCTCGGTGGAGCTCGGATGGTCACCGCGGAGTTGATGAAATCGGCTCCGGCCGATCTCCGATCGTTGAGTGAAGCAAGACCTGCAAGGTTAATAGCGCATAGCTGAAGCGAGAGAAAAGTGCATGCGTGCGACGTGAAGTGAGGTGGAAGCTCAGGCGAGCGTGAAGAACAAGGGAGCTCGAAGCTCCTCCGCCGCGAGGGCGGAGGAGGTGGGTCGGAGGTGGTTTAAGGTATGGAGGAAGGAGAGGGCGAGCGGAAGCGTGCGCGTGGAAGGGGGGAGTGTGGCGGAGCTGCTGAAGGTGTGAGTGGAGAGTGAAAACGACCGGAGGCGCCTAATTAAAGCCGAGAAAAAGGAAGAAAAATTCAAAGGGGGAAGAGAGCACTTACCGGTGATCGGGCGGAGGAAGTGGCCTGGGCTTGAGCTCGGAGATGAGCTCGGGGTCTTCGCACGTGCTGGGCGGCCGTCCCAGCGAGCTCGGGCGGCTATAGGTCGCCGCAACTCCGCCGTCGAAGGCGGAGGGTCTCACCAGGAGCCTCGTCGTCTTCGCTCTATCCGGCCACCTCCCCCTGTCACTGGGAGGTGGCGGAGGGCTGGGCGAGGCCCCATGTAAAGGCGGACACCGGCGAATGGAGGGGGGACCGGTGTATTTGAAGAAGAAGGGGGCTGGTCATGGAGGTGGTCGACGTGGTTTTAGAGGGTGATAGGGGATGACTGGGAGATCATCGAGGTTCGTGGGGTAGTGCGCGAGGGAGACGGAAGAGTGGGGAAGACTAGCAGGTGGTTGACGAGCGGAGAAGAGGTTAGAGGTGTTGGCGAAAATGGGAAGGGTGGACGGGTTACGCGAGGTGGAGGACGTGGGGAAGAGTGGGTTCTGGAGGTTGACGACGGTGGTCAACCGTTGGATCTGGTGATCCAACGGTGGTTATTTGGGCGCGAGCAAGCGGATGTGATTAGATCTGAGGCGGCATGATCGAAGGGCAGATGAAGCGGCCACGTGGCGTGTCGAAGGAGCTGCGCGAACGGATGGCTCAGATGGAATCTCGGGCATGATCTGACGGCTAGGAGAAGGGAAACGCGTGGAAGCAGCGGGGCCGTTGGATGAAGGGTAGAGATTGTGCCACGTGGCGAGCTGCAGATGCGGCGCTGGTGGACGGCTTAGATGAGAAGGAGTTGTCGATCGGATGGCTGAGGGTTGAGGCGCACGTGGAGAAAGAGAAACCGTTTGATCTGAAGGTCATCCAACGGCCAGAAGCAAGGGCGGATACTGCAAGAAGGACCGGGCCACGTGGCTCCCCCAGATTGGGCCACGTGGCCCAATCAGATTAGTCAGATTGTATTTTTTATTTTTTGAGGGCTTATTTGGTCGAATTTGAGAAAACTCAAAACATGAAAGTTGTAGATCTTGACAAGATCTACAAGTTTCATGTTGACCAAAACTCGAAAAGAGATCAAACAAGGGCCCGAAATATTTTTGAGGGTATTTTTGAGTCTAAAAATACCACTGATTTTTGTTTTGCCATTTTTTTGTGGTTTTTAATTTATTTAGGGTTCTGTTAATTATAGGGCATTAACAGGGTTTTATTGACAGACGTCTAAGCAAGGGGGTTAATTATGGGAAATAAAGATGATGAAACTGAGGTTCATCATCGATCATGTCAAGTCTTGACCTTCTCTCAGGGTTCAGGTCAGCTTGTATCTATTACATATATATAGTCTTCTTTTTTTCTTTATTTTTCCTTTTATTTATTTTAGGTTAAAATAGTAATAAGTGTACAATATTTACACACAGATGCATGTTAGTAAGAATATAGAGTTAGTATTATATACATGTATTTTTAAGGGATTTTAATCTAAAATAAATGAATAAAGATGATGAAATGCAAATTCAGCATCCCCTTATAGTATGGAGCTCTATCAGACCTTTGGATTATTAGTGTGGAAGAACCTTAATGGGAAATGGTTTTAAAACCTAGCAGCCTCTAAGTTTCATAAGACTCCTATTCAGGTCTCCTAAACAGTCAGGTCAGAACAAGTCTACATACACAAATTCTTATGACTATGAATCTTTACTTGTATGTTGTATGTGAAATATAGCTCCCCATCTCAAAAGTAGCAAAGAAACAACCTCCCTCGGCAAGGTAATTGTATTCCCCTGATCTAGCAACTCTTTCCTCGAGCAGCAGGGATATTCCCTTCTAAGCTCAAGTACAACGAGATCAAGAAGAGGAGATGGATAAAAGAATGGACGGTAATCAGTGTAGCTACCTATCCTTGGATGTATGACGATTGTAGCCAAGTCATCCAGTTGCAAGCTTACAAAAATTTGACTTTGAAGCTCTTATTAATTTCTTTTTTTATCCTCATATATACACTCTGGCATGCATTTTACTTTTCAATTAGGCTTGTCACTTTTGGAGATTCTACATTTTTTCCCTTTTTTGGAAAATATATACAAGGTACAACATGTACATAAGGAATTTTTCCTCTTGAGCTAGTAGACTATACCTCTTTTAAAGCATTATTACAATCCCACATCATCCTGTCTAACACCTCAACATCTCTAGACCAGGTTGCGACGCACTTCCCTCCCTAGAGGAAGACGAGAGGTTCCACCTAGATGTACTACCCTCGTATGCTACTCCAAGCCAAAAGATTTTGCCTCCTCACTACCTCCTCCATGGAGAGCTATGTGTAGAGTGATTGTACAATATAAGCCACGATCTAAAAGAATCTTGTGTGTGTTGTTAAATTTCCTATTTTGACTAATCAAGATGACATGTGAACATAGTTTTATGTACTCAAAAAATTAAGTCGCTAGAACTTGAAAAGTCTTAACTCCAGTTCTTATAAGGTACCTCTAAAATTAAGTGGATTAAGGCCCAACTAATCTCCATTCTTCAATTTTTTTTAGACTTAGTTTAAATGTCAATACTATCATAAATAATGCATATGCAAATGCAAGAAATATGTACAATGCAAAAAGCAATTTTTTTAAAACAATTTTCTAATTTTTAACTTTTTATTGATTTTTGGAAAGAAAGGAAAATGATGCACATGTGAAAAGAGAGATTTTTTTAACGCAACTTTTTTTTATATATTTTTAGTTTTGTAGTTTTTTTTAAAAAAGGAAAAAAGGTTAGTAAAATATACAAGTATATACAAGATTTTTTTGTTTGTTTTTTATTTGTTTTGGTTTTTTTTGTTTTTTTGTTGTTTTTTTGTTTTTTTATTTTTTTGAAGGTGATCAAAGTCTATACACATACATGGATTTTACGAATTTATATACATATCTCCAAAATTAAACATATTTAAAAGTACGAGTTATGTCTAAAGTATATATACAATATACGACACCTCCTATACTTAGGTCGAATTATGTCCTCATAGTGATCAGAGAGTGGCAAAGGAAGACATAACTCATAATAAATATAGAAAAAAGAAAAGACTTCTATGCTACAACAACTAAAAAAGAAAATAAATAGAGTAGAAGTCGGCGATCCCCCATATACTTAGAATCAAGTAATCTTAAGTATAGGAGACTGTACAAAAAGGGGAAAATCGATGTAGAGAATGTACGGACTAAAAAAAAAACGATATGAACAACATCATCCTCCCTATACTTAGTGTAGATAATCCCTAAGTATAGGCAACAATAAGAGTGAAGAACAAGATGAATATGAACAACACAAATCATTCACCCCCATACTTAGGATAAAGCACATCCTAAGTATAGCATACACACACACACACGGAAAAGGCATGAATGATAAAACATGAGATGAAGGAATAAAACAAAAGGATATATAAGAGGAGAGGATGTACAAAGGTCAAGAAGGTCGAAAGCGAACCTTCTAGTGGGACCGCTGAGGTATGGATCTGACAAGATGTAGGTCGATATTGGGGTCATCATTAGATATAAACAGATCTGGATCAACCAAGAATGTATCCTCGGCAGTCTCAGAGTGTGCAGGCATGAATCGATTTGTGGAAGTAGTGTGGTCATGTTCTTCCTGGGAACTCTCGCAAATATCAAAGTAAAAATGCTCGAAATCATTATAAGAAATAGTAAGATCAATTTCAGCCTGACGAGCCTTTACTAGATCATCATATTTATTAAAAGGCTCGAATTCCTTTATTAGTGTAATCAAATAAAATTTGGTCTTACCGGTGTCATCTAAATCAGGGTGAATAGGAATGGACTCATCAATGAAAGTAGTCAAATCATGTTTGCCATGTCTAGTCTCAGAGTCTGCCTTCTGCTCTAGGGTGTCTATCGTGTAAATCCTACGGATGTCATCAATGCATCTCCACATATTAAAGGGGGAACTCCAAGGTCTATGCTTTTCGAGTCTTCCTCCTTTAAAATGGAATTCTTGAGTCTCAGTATCAACAAACATACAACAAGAATCTCTGATATTATCATCAAGGTCAAAGTCCTTGGGGTTGGATAATATGGGCAAACTCTCATGGGATGCAGGTTTTGATCAGTAAAGGGTGTTTTGGTCAACACATCGATCCTTACATCAGAATGGAAGTGAATCACTCCTAATCCGTAATCAATAATGTCTCTCGCAGAGGTAAGGAAAGTTTGTTCCAGGATGATGGGAGGGTGCTCCACAGGGGTGGAGGTCTCCATGGGTAATATGACAAAATCCGAAGTGAATTCATGTCGTGAATAAAAATAACAACGTTTTCTAGAATACCCTTCGATCTCTTGAGAGATTCATCAGCAAATTGAACTATCATCTTGAAGGATATGGGATAATCCTCAAGCGCATCACGGAAGAGTGAGCATCATATCGAATACGATGAAGAATGACTAGTCAGACTAGTTGCTCTATGCAGCGAAATTTAAACAAAATCATGCGATGAAACCACATGATCCAAGAGCGATTCTCGAATTGTTTCATCTAGAACAACATCATGCATAAAGGAATACCTCTTGTAGCATGGTTGATCGAGTCTCTACGAAAAAAAGACCTCCTATCTCAAGTTCGATCTTCGGAGAAGATGCTTGCGAGCACGGGGATGAGTCGCGTGATCCTCGCAATCCAAGATGTTGATCCAAGCACGGTGAACTCCTGATCTCATTGCACAAGATCGAACACCTTCTTCATGAGCAAAGCACTCTAAAGAAGATGGGGAACCGAGGAACATCGACGTGGTGGCGTGATGGCGAAGCGACGACAAGGCTCCTCCTATTGGCGGACGGCCACCAATGGAGAAGAGGAGAGGGCGTGTGGATGGAGAGAGAGAGAGAGAGTTTTGTCTCAATAGCATAACCCTAGAGAGCAAGGTATGCCTCTCTATTTATAGGGTTTTGGGATCCATGAATCACAATCCATGGGAGACATAAAATCAATGAATGAGATTGATTTGTGTTTAATACAATGGTCAAGATTGTTGTTGGTAAAAATCAACAACTAATATTTTAATTTAGAACAAATATTTTTGATTAATCAAATGCAATTCAATCATAACTCATATCAAAGAAATAAGGAGATAATTAGCATGGAGATAATATATCCCCATAAAATAGGTGGGACGACCACCAATTCCATATAGGACTTGGTAGTCGTCCACTTATTTTCATGGTGGAGGCAATCTCATGAAATCTCATGAGATTATATATCTCCATGGAAATCTCCATTATTGTTTCAATAACATTTGTTGTGAATTATTCTACAAAAATAATTCATAATTAATTTTGAGAATATTGCAATCTTGCCATTGGAAATTTGTGAATCACATTCACAACCCAAAACAAAATATAAGTTGCATTTTCAATTAATTATACAATGTGAATACAATTCACACCAATAATAAATTAACAAATTTAAATCATAATTAGCTCTCTCTAATACATTATAAATCACATTTATAATATTATGAATAATTAGATATTGCTATCCACATTATTCTTATTCGTAATAATTAAATTACATTTAATTATATTGATTAATTATCCACATGCATCAAGATAATTAAATCACATTTAATTATCAATCTCTCAATGCTTATATATATATATCAACTATGGAATCATTCTTGAACTCTTTCAAGAATAATCTGTTTTCTCCGCAGATACTTGGAGATAAGGACATGGCGATTGTATTGTTCAATTTATAGTGACTTGGATGTTGAGATCACATCTCAAATCTAGATCTCATGGACCTCCCACAGATGCTTGATTAAATCAAAGCCGTAGACATAATCTTCTCATTTCATCTGAATCTCATTCAGATCGATGTCCAATACATGGACAAAGATTAGGTCACTTCTCTAATGAGAGGAGTCACTAAAATCCAAACCTGTTTCATCACTCCGTTGGAATGGAAGCGTCATAGTTATACAATCGTTTATGATCACATCACCCTCAGGTATTCCCAACACCTGCACATCCTGCATACTAGAAGACCTATGATCATCCTGAAGATATTGATCAATTTTACACTGTCATCTTCATGGTTTGATCACCAAGTTTCTCAATCTTGATCTTTGGGAATTGATATCGACCATGCATGGAATTTGATCAGTCCCAATACCTCATGAGTGAGCTCATGTCTTCCGGTTCATATGTGAACCTGTATGATCCCTTTGAGAGATCGTATTACTCATATGTCCTTACATGCACACTAGCTTGTCGGTGTATTGACCTTGGTTAGGTCATCAACCTATTGGTCTACCAAATGTACATACTTAGACATATAGTAACACATCTATCTCTGGTCAGAGGATGTATGCCTATGATGTGACAGTATTCAACATAGGCCTTTGGTTATCTCGATCCCGTTAAGTCAACCCATTGACTCAACTAATCTGACACCTCTGAATCACTATTACCATGCAGAGGATCTGCATCAAGAGGTCGGTCAGATATCAGCCAAATGAGAAAGGATTGCCATCTCCTACTCAGGCTGGAGATCATCTCTCAAAAATCATTTGACGGTGCTTGATGAGCCGTCAATCTAACTCTTTAGGTATTCATCCAAGCACCAACCTCTATGATTCAATAACTAAGTCAACAGTTGTATGATAATCAAGATGGCCATGGTACATAACCCTAATTGTACTAAGGGACCTATTATGAAAATTGGTTATTCTTCATTTCAGATCAGGGAATGATAATTGCAATAACATTTATTGCATAATGGCTCGTCGTGGGCTCGCATGTCCAACACATCCCAGTTTTCTTGAGAGGCTCAAGATGAAGATATGGTACCATAGAGATGGATATTATATTGATTGAAGAACCGTCGTCAAGGAGAGTGCTATCACAAGAATAATCAAATATGCAGCAACTCACAAGAGGTGTGGTAGTGTTCCCTTTCGTAAAATGCGTACGATGAGAGATGGCATAGGCAGCGGCCATAGTAAAGATGTGACACCTAGATATTCTCCTCCACTTTCTCTTCTTATTTTGATGAGCAGATAAATGGGTCATGACCTGATGAAGTGGGGCTTTAATGATCTCATGAATGGTGGCCACCACTTTAGGTTCAGTCTATATTTTTTTTGGATTTTTGGACCTCCTCCATACAAGGGAGGAGAATAGAATCAACATATACACGAGTATTGCCAAGAGCAGCATGTACAGTGGCATCCTCGGGGTCAAAGTTGGGACATGTGGTGGATGACTGTGTGGGAAAATGGTTTGTCATGGGTGCCCTATCCTCACAAAATGAATCAACAATGTGTCTCCCGAAATCTTTTTAGATTTTTAAAATTTTCTCATTTTTTTGTATTTTGGGCGATTGCAAGCTCACATGATTACCCTCAAGTGAATCCATATCCTCAAATAGTGGAGCAGCATAATGACTTTCATTTATGTTATGTAGATTGTTAATCCTCGAATTCATATGCTTCATCATCTGGTTCATGTTCTCAAGTGTGGAAATCAAGAAAGGTGAATCTAAAATCCTAGGATCGGGTGAGTGGAATGAGGATGGGTGAGAATCATAGTCCAACTCCTGAAATAATGGGTTAGGTGGATATGCACAAAAATCAGGAGGAAATTCCTCTTGAAAAAAGGAAGGTGGATAGGCTGGAGGGTACGAGGGATCTGAAGATTGGATTAAAATAACTCCAGTCGGCCATTTTCAAAACAAAAGACGGGGATCGAGAGAGCACGATAGTCAAGCCATGTTATGCAACAAAAAGGCGCATATGCGTGGAAGGATCGAGAATGCACACAATCAATCAAACACAATACAAACCCCCAGTTCACCAACTCAACGTAATGTGGAGACCGTGAAGGTTCGGTCAATTATCTTGTCAATTTTTAGAGTTTGGCGAGAAGACAATCTATCAGAGCAGCTAAAGGGAGATGTTCGAAACCCGATGCTCCCAGGAGGTTGTCCTAATCTTACAACTAGTTTTTCCCAATCAGTATGGGTGCGGACTGTTACCGACTACCCGATCTGCCCATTCTGCTAAGGAAATCTCGGACTGATTATCGGCTACCTGGTAAAGTCCTCACTGTAGAACAACTAATCAAAAGATAGTAGTCTGAAGAGAGTTCGGGCGTGGTTCTATCCTAATGTACGGGTCACTCTCTCACTGCAGATAAACCAAACAAGATGGGGGTTACTCTCCCTAAAACAATGATTTTTCCTTACATTTATTTTAGAGTCGAGTTTTCTTTAGCAGTCCAAAATTTTAGGCAATTATCACTTAATTTGAATATTTTCAATGAATCGCCACAGAGTATCCAAATTCCTTTTTAACTTATGTGAGTGAAAATAAGTAAGGAGATCGGAAATGCCAATGCACGATTAAACATAATGATGCATGCAGGGGTTAGAGACACATACCTTGTCGCCGACACTCCACATGCAAGTGATCCACACAGAATTGAAATACAGAAAAATAAACTAACCTATGTGCAAATGCAAGTGAACCATCCTAATCAATAGCTTCTATTAACGGGCAAGAATTGGTTAATTTGACTAAGTCCAATTACGCTTTATTTTATAAGTACAGAAATTCTTATTTAGGGTATTTGGACCAAATTAATTACCTGGCTCAAGTAAATTAATTAAAGAAATCAATTGATAGCTTACAAAATCTGCGTGAAACAAAGAAAGATAAGGCGATGAAAACAAAACCGGTGAGGTCCCCCACGTGCACCAAGACTTGGTGAACAGACTACGCATGAAATGAATGTCTGTTTACAAGGGTTCAAATGCTAGAAGAAAAATAAATGAAAAAGTCTATTTTTTGTCTCCTTCAGTTCTTCTTCTCCTCCTCTCATGATTTCCTGAGGCTCGGTGAAGAATCAAGCTGCCTCTACGTCGCTTGGGTGCTTCAGCACTCCTAGGATCGCCTCCTTCGCTCCGTGGGCACTCCCAAGAAAATGAAAAGAGAGAATGTGTAAGAAACACAATTATTAAATATGAACAAGAAAAATGAAATAAATGCAGTTAATATGAACAATGGAGTGAATGTGGAAAAATATACACAAATATATACAACCAAGAATAGCAGGTCAAAAGAGAAACCTAACTACCCTCGCAGTGCCTCCCCAACAGCGACACTATTTTGTTGGCATGAAAATTTATGAGGATTGGTAATTGTTAATGATATAAAGTTGTTTTTGTGATCCTCAAAATTCCCGGCACAAACATACAATTTTTTTCTTCTCAAGCTACAAAATAATTACAAGAGTAATGACGTGAGAGAACTTTTTTGCTACTTATTTACCTTTATAACAACATGATCGAACTCAGGGAGGCTACAATTCCTGAGGGTTATTCAAATAATCGAAAATCAATTAAAAGAAAAAAAGGGAATCTCAAATGTAAACTATCTTGTTTTTTTGAGAATTTTTTATCATTTTTTTATTTTTTTATTTTTATTTTCTTATTTTCAAATTTTTAGTGATTTTAATTTTGCAGTTTTTTTATTTTAAAAAATAAGGAATAATATGCACAAGGGCTGAAATATGCACACCACACTCTTTTTGTATTTTCAATTAAATCAAAAAATGCACAGAAAAGTCCAGAAAAAAATATATTTTAGGTTTTAAAATATTTCAAATGTTTTTGAGATTTTTTATAGAATTTTCAGATGTTTTTCTACTTCTCTAAATAGAAAATAGTGGCAAAAATGATAAGCAATGCACAGCTTGGAATAATTTGCAACTTAAAAATATTTTAAGCAAAAAACTCCTAGAAATTATTTTTATGCTAAACAATAGACAAATATCTACAAACAGGAAGAGAAATGGCAATTTTTGGATTTTTGTAGAATTTTTTTGTCTATTTTCTAAGATTTTGATATTTTTTATTTTTTTTGAGTTTTGAAAAGAATTAATGCACGAAAATTGGATAGGAATTAAAACACAACAAAATAAAACTAATCTATTTTTTTGGAAATTTTAGGGTGATATTCAAATTTTTATGAATTTTTGAATTTAAGGACGGGAAAATGGCACTAATTTTGAATTTTTAATGATAGAAAATGAAAACAATGCAAGGAAAAATTACTACAGATAATCTACTAAACAGAAGATAATATAAATTTGTATAGAATTTATTGAGCTTAAATGTTATTTATTTCAAATGAAAGGAAACATGCAAAATAGAGTCTGGAAAAGAAGGTTGAAATGAATGTATTTATTATTTTTGCACTAAATGATAACAAGCGATAAAAAGAGGGTGGAAGGTGCAAATTACCCTGTAATAAGCACGCGCGTTAGAGATGGAGGGGGCTTTTACGTAGTTTTGGAAACCTCTGGGGCTGACTTTGGAAACTTTCCAAAATGTTTTATAATTAATCCCAGAGTTCCCTGACTATGTCCATCATTTCTTCAAAAGACCAAAGGGGCACCGCCACCACTCGTTTCTTCTTGCACAAGGACGGTGGACTGCCAGTGGTGGACTGAGGTTGCATGGAATGGTGAGGCTGGCGGCGTGCACGTTGTGGATAGGCGGCGGCTAACTGCTGCCATGGAGTCTTCGATCGGGGAAGGGCGGTGTCGAGCGAGGGATGATGCGCGAGTTTTCGAACGCCGATTGTCTTCGTTAAGGGGCTCGCGTTGGACGGCTGACGGTGGAGAGAACAGCTCCAGGCGATCATGGTGGCGCTACAGGTGCAGCGACGGCAGTGCGGAATTACATGCCCCTCGCGCGGTCGGCTAGAGCAGCGAGGGCCTCATGGTGGAGACGGGCTGCTCCCAAGCATAGTGCGACGGTGGTTGGCTTTCTCTTCGTGCAAACGACAGTGATGGAGGACATGTGACGATGTAGCTGGGATGACCGTTGGCCAGGGCTCCTGCTTGGGTCGGCGGCATATGGGGAAGATAGGCGGCAGGCAGCGCCTGCGGTTGGAGGGGCGGCGCCTACCGCTGCCCTTTTTTATTTTAATGTTTTCAATTTGTTATTGATTGTAAAAACAGAAACGAAATAATAAAAAACTTTTATTCAATTTTTTTAGAACAGAAAATGTAAATAATCATTTTTTCTAATTTTATTTTTTTATTTTTTATCCTACAAGACAAATGTTAGACAAATAACTACTTAAGTGATTTTTTTTATTTTTTTGGAACTAGAAGATGACTCAAGCATAATGAATCATCTCTACTTATTTTAGTAAATAATAAAAAAATTGTAAAAGATGTGAATGGGGATCCGGCAAAATGGAGAATCAAATCTGGTTCTCCGAAACGTGGAGAGATGGAGAAAATGAGATGAAAATCAGAGTCGAAGGTGGATCAAAATCGTGATGGATTTTAAGATCTATATAAAAAATGACGACGATATAAAGCTAAAATTATTTGCAAAAAGTATTTTTTTGTATTTTCGTCACTCAATTAAATTGAATAAAAAATGTTAATTATTTTTTGGTGTTTATTTAAGAATAACAATAGTATACATATATTATATACATATGGTACATTATATACATAGTCAAATAAGGAAATTAGTTTTTTGTTTTAAACCATTTATTTTTTTTCTTTTTGTTTTAAATAATAAGTAAAAATATTTACAAATATTTACAAATACAATATTTACGAATAAAGGGTAAAATTGCATAAACCACCCAAGATAACTGACTTTCCAACCGTAACTATGAAAATTATGAAATCACAATCATTTTAAAGATAATTTAATTTAGAATAAAATGGAAGTGAGCTTGGTTCAATTTGAGTTCATATGGAACTGGATTTGGTCTTTCAATTATTGCTTAGTGGCTTTTTCCAATGTGGTTTCTTTTATTCTGCACATAATTTTATTTTGCAAACATTTTTTATTATTAGGATATATTTTAATTTACAATTTAGTTTTAAAAATTATTTATTTTGAGGTCATTTGATGTACAAATAAAATAGTGTAGCATATAGATATACACAACACACATTTTTTTGGATTTTTTTATTAAGGACCTTATCCCGCCCTACTTTATTCCTGGTCGATCATGTCAAGTCTTGATCTTCTCTCGTGGTTCGGGTCAGCCTATATCTATTACATATATACAATCTTCTTTTTTTATTTTGTTTTCCTTTCTTTCTTTCTTTATTTATTTTAGGTTAAATGGTAATAAATGTACAATATTTACACAAAGATGCAAGTTAGTAAGAAAATGGAGTTAGTATTATATACATGTATTTTATAAGGGATTTAAGCTAAAAAAAATGAATAAAGATGATGAAATGCATATTCATCAACAGTCAAGTTCTTCTTCTAGATCACAATCGTAGAGTATCGAAGGTCCTTCTACCATCGAGAATGTGTACAACGTGTAGACAGCGGATCAGGTCCATCAGAAGTCTCCTCAGTTGTGTGTTTTGAAATACTACCTGGATCATCAATACGTTCATGAGTAGTTCTCTCCACCTCACATCAGAGAGTAGAATGGTATTTGGTTTGACTGAGAGCGCAACCAGCCTCGTACATCTAGGCATGGTCATTCTAGTTCCCAGCTAAGTCAGAGGCTAGTTCACTATCATTAGGGAGGTAGACCACCACTCTAGCACCGGTCGACTTCACAGCCTCACTAGTATCCATCTCTGTGTCAATTCCAGACCTAGAGACATGGATTCCAGAAACGATGAAGCCTGCCTACTCATATCAACCATATCCACAACAACTTGCATGTTATGGGTAGTTTTATTATCATCCTCCTCCACAATATCAACAACAGTATTCTATGTACCATCCTCCACATTACCAGACTCAACCACCTACAGTTGTTGAGAAGTCTAAGGCTCCTTCGGTGACGCCAACACTACATCAACTTGCTATTCTGATGAAGAACACAAATGATTTGACTCAGAGGATAGATTATTTGAAGACATCCTAGCCTGATATTCTTTGCCGAAAATAGGAGTATATAGCTCATGATCAATCCACACCCGAGACTGGTATGACATTTAATTTTACATGTTTATCTGACGCCATTTCTCTCAGAAGCAGTAGGAGAGTGAAGTCACAAGCACCAGTAGGATTTGGATAGAGAGTCATTGAGAGAGCTTCAATATTTACATCATCTTCTTTGATAGCTGAGCAACGATCTAGAGTTGAAGTTCCACATCATGGAGGATCATCATCTTCACGTTCTTTTCCACCACCACCACCACCACCACCACCTTCAGAGAATAAAGCAAGATGCAGTGCTGAGTCATCTTCAAGGAAGAACACACTTATCGCAGAGTCTTCTTTAGCACCACCAAATAGAGAAACCCATACTGTTTTTCCTTTTATTTTTTATCTACACTTGTATTGGATGATATTGTACAACCTATTCTTGATCGTCCATATGTATATGATGATTCTGAGTTGAATAAAAAGAATGATGATGTTGATGTTCATTTTGTGCCATTTCTTGATGCCCTGAATAAAAACCGAAATATTAAAAAATTAAAAACAACCCTTCCTGATCCTAGAGAGGTAGAGATTCTTCAGAACATCCTACGTAAGATGCCACTCTTAAAAGCCATCAAATATATGCCTGCAATTAAAAAAGGATGAAATAACTTTGTATATCTAAGCATTCTAGTATAAAAAGAGGAGTAGAAGGACAAAGCATCACACTGTTACCATGGCTACAACCAATGCCATACAACATCAACTCCCGAACAAAAAGAGAGATAAGGGAGTACCTGTTATCAAATGCCACATTTCAGATCTTCAATTTGAACATACACTTTTACATAGCGGTTCGTCTATCAGTTTGGACCTCTTAGGAAGAGCCGTATGATAATTCAGATTGCCAATCGATCGATCAAGAGTCCAAAGGGCATGTTAGAGAATGTTGTCGTGACGGTAGATGGCATGTGTTATCCAATTTACTTTATTGTCATTGATAAGGAGCCTACAATACCATTACATCATATCTAGATTATTCATGGACGACCCATTATGCGTACATCAGGAGTCGTCATTGATTGTGGAGCAGGGACAATCACTTTCTATTCTCATGGTGATAGTGTTGTTATTCTGAGTCGAAAGATCAAGCCACAATGGATCAGAGTGTTCCTGAGTCACTGCATAAAGAGGAATGTGAGTATATATTTGAGATTAGACAAGAACCATTATCTTTGGATGATCATTTCATCCAAGAGTTCCTTTTTCGCATGGAAGATTTTGAGAGCACAATATTTTGTAGCCAACACATTCCAGATCGGAATATTTTTCATGATTAGCCAGCATCACCAAATTTTATTGATGAGTTGATGATGGTATGTGGACATGAGTTTCCTGAGGGCAATTAAGATTCACTTCCGCGTTCTATATATGTGCCCAATCATTTTCATTCCGTTGAGTACCTTTCCCATGTCGACTCTGATTAGGGGTTTGAGGATTCAAACATGGATACATCTGAGGATGACCCTGTTGTCAATATATACCTGATTGATTCCATAACACGGCTGGCACAAAAGAAGGTCAAGCTTCTTCCTGCTTGAGCATTGTATATTCTTTGCACCTTTTGTATTTATCCTTTCTTTTTATTCTTTCTTCTTCCCATTTTTATCATTCAACTCTTTCCTGTGTGCGCACTATACTTAAGATATACTCTATCCTAAGTATAGGGGAGGTGAATGACTTGAGTGGTTCTTTTCATTTTGTTTCATCACTCTTGTTGTCTTTGCCTATACTAAAGGATCCTTTACCCTAAGTATAAGGGGAGTGATGTCGTTCATTTTGTTCTTCTGTTGCATTTTATTTCTTATGTTCCCTTGTTTGTCCTTCAGCTTGTTGATATTCGTTTTCTATACTTAGGGATCTTTTGCCCAAAGTATAGGGGAGGACGGATCGAGTTGTTGAGTTTGTACATTATTTTCATCGGTCTTCCCCGTTTGTAGAGTCTCTATACTAAGGATTAGTTGATACTAAGTATAGGGGGATCACAAACTTCTATGCTTTTCATTCTTTAGTCTTTGATTCATTGTAGTATAGAGTTCTTTTCACTTTTCTGTACTTAGCATGAATTATGTCTTCCTTTGTCGTTTCTTGGTCACTATGAGGACTTAGTTCAAGCTAAGTATAGAGGGTGTCGTATATATTGTATATATACTTTAGCCATAACTCGTAATTTTTTTTGTCTATTAATATGGCTAATAAACTGGAATAAAAATTCTTGTAAAAAGTTTGTAAAAATTCTTTGAAAATTCTTTTATAAATATTTGTAAAACTTTATACAAATTGTTTGTAAATTAGTTGTAAAAATACATTGTAAAATTATTTTTTCTAAAAATTATTGTAAATTTTTTTTGTTTATCAAATATTTGTAAACTATTTTGTCATGAAATTATTTATTGTAAAAAGATTTGTAAAATGTTTGTAAATAAAATCTTAAGTTGATTTGGAAATTTTCTAAACTAGTTTTGACAGCCTTTCGTAAAATGGTTGTAAAAATGGTTTTGTAAAATTTGTAAAATGATTTGCAAAATATTTTTGTAAAGTAGCCTGTAAATGTTTGTAAATTTTTTGTCAATTTGTTTGTAAATTATTTTGTCATCTTGTATATAAATAATAAGTTTTTATATATTGTTTGTATATACTAGTGCGCAAAATGTTTATAAATAGAACTCTTAATCACTTTGTAAGTATGTTAAAAAATTCATCAGCATAAAATTTTTTTAATAATATATTTGTATAAAACTTGTATTAACTTTATATAAAAACTTTATTAAAATTTGTAAATAAAATTCATTTGTAGATAAAATCCATCTTATAAAATGTGTTTGTAGAACTTGTATATGTTCTTTTTGTAAAATCTTGTATAAATTGTGTATATCCCTGAATATATATTTATATATATATATACATTTGTATAAAATTCTTTGTATATTTGTATAAAATCCTTATAAATTCTTGTAAATATGTATAATTCTCTTTATTAGAAACTCTATAAAAGTTGAAAAATTAAAATCCATAAAATTTCGCAAAAGTCCCTAAAAACATTCAATAATATTTTCCTTTTCATTTTATTTTATTCTTTTCTTTGAAAAAATGCTCTGTACATATTTTATTGCATTTGCATGTGCATTTTTCAGAATGGTATTGATGCTTAAACTAGTTTGGAATAAAATCTAAGAATGGGGCTTTGTTATGTCCTTAATCCACTAAATTTCAGAGGAACCTTATAGGAAATAGAGTTGAGAATTTTTAGGTCTAGTGACTTATTTTTTTATCAACAGGACTATGTTCACATGTCATCTAGATTGGTCTAAGTAGAATATATTTGTACACGTGCATAGTTCTTTTAGATAGTGACCTAATTTGGACAAGCACATTACACGTTGCTCTTCACTGATGAGGAGGTGAGGGTTAGAATCATCTATCAAGAGACGCATGCGAATGGAAACATACACAGTCACCTTGAGTGGCCAGTGCACCCCAACCAAATCTAGTGGCATGTAGGTCTAACGACATGAGCAGCGGGTTGCAATAACACTTCCAAAAAGGGATGGTCTACTGGTACAATTTTTCTAAGACACCAAAACATGTGAGGAAAAAAGATTCTATATTCGTAGGGGCACATAAAAATCTATGATGTGCAACAATTCTTTCCATCAAATTGAAGCAATATGTATCAAATAAAAAAACTTTCCTGTATATATTTGACCACATTGATTCAGCTTCAGAGAGAATGCAGATCTTCATAGAGACTTGGCTACACTGTTCAGCTTCACAAGGAGATGTGGCTACACTGACCACATTGTAGTTCTCTTCTTATTCTTCTTCTTCACCCCTTTGATTGTGGACACAACACATACATAAACTTAGAAGGAAATACCTCCTCTTCGAGGAAAGAGTAGCTAGATAATGGAATTAGGGTTACCTTGCTAAGAGAGGCTGGTCTTTGTCATTTTTGATGTGGAGAGCTATATTTCACAAACATAATACAAGTATATTCATAGTCATCAGAATTACAAATGAGGACTTGTTCTGACCTGACTGTCGAGTTGACTTGAATAGGAGTCTTGTGGAACTTAGAGTCTATTAGGTTTAAAGTTTATTTCTCAATAAGGTTCCACCAAACTAATAATACAAAGGTTTGACCGAGCTCCATATTTTTATTTTGTGAAGAATAGTTTAAAAATCACAATTTTTCTAAGTTCTTTATTTTCCTTTCTTCTTTTTCTTTTTTTTCACTTTATTCTTCTAATAAGTGTGTGCTAAGGGACTAACGAAGGTAAAGTATAGGGGGATGATGAATATGCATATCATCATCTTTATTCAAATTTTTTATCTTTAAATCCCTTCTTTAACACATGTAAGTACTAATAAATCTTTATTTTTATTATTTATTATTATTTTTTAAAAATTGTACAAAAATCATTATTTTAATCTAAAATAAATAAATAAGAAATAAAAGAAAAATAAAAAATGAAGAAGTATATATGGAATAAATACAAGCTGACTGACAATGAGAGAAGGTCAAGGCTGGACTTAATCGACAAGGAATATAGTAGGGGGAGATAAGGCCTATTGTAGAAAAATAAAGAAAATTCAAGTTCATCTCAATTCATCATTGTACATGCACATTATTTTGTACTTAAACCCTTTTACTATTATATTAATCACCTTATTTATCTCAAAAGAATTGCAAGAAGATTCATTACATATAATGTAAATAATGATACATTGAAAAAGTTGCCAAACCAAACTTCCCAGACTCATATCTTCTATATAAAAAATTTAAAATAAACTCACTTTTATTGTACTCTAAATAAAATAAGCTTTGATATGAAATCGGTTTCGCTAAAATCGGATTAAGATGCAAAATGTGGCTTTTTGGAGTGTATTGTACGTTGTGTATATACTTTGTATAGTCTAGAATATATTTTTTTATTTTATGGATATATTTGTTCAAATTATATTTTAAAATATTTGTAAATATTGTATTTTATTGAAGATAAATGGAAATAAAAAGTACAAAAATCAAAATCACCAAAAATAAAATAGTGTACCTATTGTATATATATCACTAGATATATTATAATTATATCTACTCATTTAACTTAATAATTTTTTTGTAAAAATTAAAAATTATATATTTAAAATACTTGTAAAATGTTGTATAGAAATAAAATAAGAAATTATTAATTTTTTTTGAAAAAATAATTAATGAATAATTCAAGCATTGTATATATAGGTATAAATACCTATGAATAAAAGTAATTATTTAACCCTATTATTTAATTTTTTAAAAATCACCTAATATAAATCTATTTATTTATTAACATGTTCTATTTACATTTTTATTTATTTTAAATAATTTTTTATTTTCTTATTTATTTTTTTAAAATTGTTTGTAATTGTTTTGTCCTATAATGATCCTTGTCCTATTCAGACTTGGATCCTATTGAGCAGACCTGGGTCAGTTGACCCGAGTCAACACCATATTCCCTCCCACATTCGCTTGAATAACATATTCAGAGCCTTTTCATTCATTTTTCCTAATCAATCCAATCATTTTAGCATCCTCTCCCTTCATTGAAGCTACAACCTATTTATCCCTCTCACTCGCCTGAATAAAATTTTTGATTAAGCAGCCTCGGTTCACATGCTTTCCTATTTTCAAATTCACCGTCACTTATGTTATAGTATCCTCTTCCTGCTCCAATCGACTATGGATCTGTTTTTCGTGTCTTTCTTCACCCGGGAATGAGCCTGAGAGGAATATCTAGTGACATGACCTGATCCACCACAGTTAGGAGCACAAAGATAGCCGGAGGTCATGATCCACAACGATCGTCAAGGCTCTACCGACTGTCAGCACTTCATCGAATTATGCATTGAATCGAGGCTACTACTCTTCCCTTCCATCCGCAGTTATATCTAGGTAACATTAGGTTTATTCCCGTATTTAAATCTTCAATTAAGTTTTTTTTAATAGCTAGATCAGATCATCATACTTTGAACCCCGCTTCACATCATCTTCACCTTCTTCATCCTATTCCAAACTCTAAATACCTCCAGATCACAACGGATGTGGAGTCTAGTATCCTCATTAATCAATCATCATTGGCGACCCCTATCCATTCTTATTTCATTGTGTTTGCCTAATACTCTGGTCGAAGATCTTCTCCGAGAAATAAGGAAAAACCTGCAGTTGGGCAGGAGTCGATTGGAGCAGGAAATCAAGATATGGAGGTTCTCTTTGAGCTACAGACACACAGATCTCCAGATCCACTACCGACTGTCATTGTACCTCATCGCCGCAACCGACTGATGGAGTAACATTGCAGGAACATTTTCAGATCATCAAGAGACGATTAGGTGAAGATCGAGCGAGATCTACTTGTTAAAAATTCGTCAGAGTTGATCTTCATTAGTGTTCTTCCAGATGCCTTTAAAAGCGTCCAATCAAGAAAGCCTCCACCATATCAGATACACCTCGTCAAATTAGCCTCAATTTCTTATTGTAAATCCAGATCATTAGATTAGATCTCACCATCCCTTGCATCATAGTTGAGCCATCAGATCAGAGTCTCATATCCATCTCCACCGTACAGATTGCCACATGGAACGATGATAAATTTGCAACATAGCCCATACATTATTTTAAAATTCCAAATAAATCATTTATCGACAAATGCCATGCCATTGTTGTTTGGTTATTTGCATAGTTTCCCTTCTGCCTATTTTAAATTGCAATTTAATCCTATTTGTATGAGTGTGCTATAAACGTGCCATTTTGGTGAAATTGCAATATCATCTCGATCTTTTCTGGGTACTATTTTGCCCTTTGTTTTTTAATAATTCCCTCAAGATTTATGCCGGCGCACCTCACGTGCACTGTCACACCCTTTTGTGAAAATTATAGGGATCACCCCTATATTTCTTTATGTGTTATCTCTTCAGTATTTTAAATAAAACTAATTTGAGATATACCCTAGTGAAGCAGACTTTTATTTTGATTGGAAATTGAGTTTAATAAATAGATAATCATGATTAAAAAATCCCTAAATCATATTTAGTTCCTAATAATAACCTTTTTTAGCACTTATTTTTTTAATTTTAGTTTGTTTTACTATTTTTAAAAATTCAAAAACACTTTATTTGATCCCCCATTTAGAGTATAAATTCAATAAAACTTAAAATAAATATTTGAAAATTCTACAAAAATTTTTCTACGTTAATTTTACTTTTTTTGATTTCCTATAAAAAGTTCACCATTATATTCCTTGTAAAAACTAAAAAATTATAAAACACTAAAAACATCTAAATTCATATAAAATTACAGAAAATCTCAAAAAATATACAAAATAGCTTTCTAAAAAATCAAAAAATTACCTTTATGTTGGCACATATTTCTTTTATTTTTGCTTTCATTTTCTATTTTAAAATTATAAAAACATTCTCATAATTTTGTGTTTATTGTTTTCCTTGTTTTTAATTATTTAAAAAATATAAAAACTCTAAAAGTTCTCTAAAAGTCACAAAAATTGTATAAAAATATCAGAAACTCAAAAAAATTTATTTTAATTTTGTATGTAATTTTGATATATTTTAAAAATACAAAAACTCACTTTCTTTTTTTTGTTTCTTTTAATTAAAATATTAAAATATTTTTCATTTTAAAAATCATAATATATATATATATATTCAGAAAACCATAAAAATATTAAAAATAAAAAAATCAATAAGAATTAAAAAGATAAAAAATACAAAAAATCAAGGTAGTTTTCTTAGGAAGTCATTTTATTTCATTGTTTTCCTTTGATTTAAAAAACCCATGGGATTATTGTAGTCTCCCTGAGTTTGATCTTGTACGCTATACTGGTAAATACATAGTAATGTCTATTTCTCTTGCTCCCATTTTAATTGCTTCATTTGCTTGGCTTGAGATTTTAATTAAATAAATATTTTTATTGAGACTTTCATTGGGTTACGACAACACTTATGAATAAATCCACATTTCTTTCTTAATAATTTTAAAACCCATAAGGAATTTTTATTTCAACAATGGCCCACCATTTGCTTTTTAGTTTTCTTAAGGAAATCTTCAACTTCGCATCAAATAACCATACCTTCTGTCCACGTTCGAAAGACTTCCTACAAATGTGTTTGTCATGCCATCGCTTGACTTCCTCTTTCTATATTAGGTCGTATGCGTAGTCTCTGAATTCAAGTAATCTATTTAGATCAAATTTTTAATTTTTTCCTAGTCTCTCAGAATCAACGTTGCACATGTTCGATGCCCATATGGATTCGTGAATTAGTTCTATGGGCTCGTGGCAAGGCTTGCCGAACACAAGGCAGTAGGGAGACATGATGAGAGGAGACTTGTACACCTTGTGATATGCCCAAAGAACTGAGTCAAGAAACTGTGACCAATTCTTGCAATACGGATGTACAAGCTTCCGCAATTTGATTTCGAACTCCCTATTCGAGCATTCTGCCAAGCCATTCGATTATGGGTGGTACGACAATCCAACACAATGTTTGATGACATATTCTTTGATCAATTTCTCAACCTCTTTGTTTATAAATTAGCTTCCCCCAACAGAAATGAGAATCTTTTGTATCCCAAATTGAAAAATGATGTTATCTGTTAGGAAGTGACAAACTGTGTGGTTGTCTGCGGTTCAAGCAGGCAATGCCTCCACCCATATACAGACATAATCGATGTCGAGCATGATGTATTCAAAACCCTGCCTATTAGGGAATGGACCCATGAAGTCACTACCCTAAGTGTTGAAGACTTTTGATATCTGAATGTAATTTAGAGGAATTATGTCTCTCATACTGATGTTTCTAGCCATACGCTGACAGTCAGAACATTTCTTCGCATAAACATCTACATCCTTGAATAAAGTTGGCTACCAAAGGCCACATTGAAGCATTTCTGCTACCGCCCTCTTTCCAGATTGGTGTCCATAGGCTTCAAGCTTGTGATAGTGGTCTTGGACACCCATGATCTTGTCCTGAGGTATGCACCTCCACCAGATGCAATCTATGCCCTCTCTGAATAGATGTGGGTCCTCCCACTGGAAGAAGTCAATGTCTGCCAAGAATTTATCAAGTATTATCTTTGTCCAGTCTGGCGGAGTCTTCTTGGAGACAAGATAATACAAGATATCTGCTTACCGGGGGTGAGAGGAGATAGACAAGATTTCCTTACTAGAAAGGTCTCTGTTTTAGGAATGGAGCTATTCTCGGGAGGCTTTATTTCAAATATTCTGAAAAGATGATCCGCCACCACATTCATGGCGCCTGGTTTATCATTAATTTCTTGCTCAAACTCTTAATGTAGAAGAATCCAACAAATTAGATGAGGCTTGATGTCTTTCTTGGTTTTTAGGTACTTATTGGTAGAATGGTCATTTTAGATAATAACCCTTGTTTCGAGGAGGTGTGATTTAAACTTCT
The DNA here is from genome assembly GCA_037367405.1 of Ottelia alismoides. Taxonomy (NCBI): domain Eukaryota; kingdom Viridiplantae; phylum Streptophyta; class Magnoliopsida; order Alismatales; family Hydrocharitaceae; genus Ottelia; species Ottelia alismoides. The sequence goes on along the minus strand of JAZKJV010007963.1, from coordinate 1,553,881 downwards.
CTAGCACAAACACTACTGCTAGCAACTGCTTCTCTATTAGTGTGTAATTTATCTGGGCCTCATCAAGTGTTCTTCTAGCGCATCTCAAACTCTTGGAGTAGAAGAATCCAACAAATTAGATGAGGCTTGGTGTCTTTCTTGCTTTGTAGGTACTTGATGGCGGAATGGTCAATGTAGATAATAACCCTTGTTCTGAGGAGGAGTGATCTAAACTTCTCCGGCATAAACACTACATCGAGCAACTGCTTTTCTATTATTGTGTAATTGTTCTGGGCCATATCAAGTGTTCTACTAGCGTAATGAATCGCAAATGGCAACCTATCTTGTATTTGTCTTAAAATAGCTCCAATTATGAATTCATATGTGTCCATCATGATCTCAGTGGGAAGAGACTACTCTGGTGGCTGTAGGATGTGAGCATGTGTGGTCAGATCCTTCAAGATATTAAAGGATTGGAGGACCCAACCATCAACCATAAAATAGGACTCCTTGCCAAGCGACTCACTCAACGGTCAGACAATCTTACTAAAGTCTTAAATAAATATGCGATAAAAATCGACGTGCCCCAAAAAATATCGGACTTACTTGAGAACTGTGGTGGCTCAAGTTTGGAGTTAATATCCACCTTGTATAGGTAAACCTCCATGCCACGCTTGGAGATGACATGAACATGATTCCTTCGGTCACCATGAAGTGACTCTTCTCCCATGACTGTACGAGGTTCACCTCACAACATCTTTTCAATACTCAGTCTAGATGTCTAAGGCATTGATCAAATTTGTCCCCATAAATCGAGAATTCATCCAGAAATACTTTGACGAAACTGCCTACCATATCAGCAAAAAGCTCCAACATGCATCTTTAGAGAGTAACTAGTGCACTACACAGAACAAAGTGCATATAATGGAAGGCGTAAATTCCAAAAGAGCGGGTGAATATGGTTTTTTCTTGATCTTCTGTCGCAATGGTGACTTGATTATACCCATAATAGCCGTCCAAGAAGCAGAAATATTCGTATGCGATAAATCTTTCGACTATCTAGTCGATGAAGGGCAATGGGAAGTGATCCTTCTTGGTTGCAAGATTTAGGCTTCTGTAGTCAACAGAAATGTGCCATGAAGTCCGTACTCGGTTCAGAATCTACTCTCTGCTATCATGGTTACAATGGTGATCCCTAATTTCTTGGGCACTACATGTAAGTGGCTCACCCATTTATTATTGGCGATGGGACAGATAAATCCTCAATGACACCACATGGTAATTTCTTTCATGACCACCTCCCATAGATTTGGATTTGATCTTCTTTGAAATTCCCAGGAGGGTTTGCTATATTGTTCGAGATAGATGTGATGTGATCTCAATGACATATTTATCCCATAAAGATCAGTAATATTCCAACCAATTGCCTTACGATTTCTTTAAAGAACCTCGAGCATACAAGATTCTTATTCTTCAGTCAAATGTCAATTAATGATGATCAGATGCATGTCTGGCTCACCCGAAAGGAAGGCATATTTCATGTTGGAGTATAGAGGTTTAAACTCATGGGGAGAAGGAGTCAGCTTCATGGTGACTTTAGAAACTGAGGCAGGTGTCTGCTCTTTCAACTGTACGATGTCCACCATTGCACAATCAAACTCAGAATTCAGTAGATCACACACATTTGTAACAATTTTATCTTTCTCAGACGAGCATGGTAGGTCAAACATCTTAGAATAACTATCAGCAAACATCTAAGGATAAAAGACATCAGGAAATTCGACTATGCTTTCCAAACCCTCCTCAGGAGGGAGAAACGTTTGTTTATCAGTCATCCATGAACAAATATGTATCTTGGATTTCAACCCTAAAATCACAGTCTTCTTTACCATTTGGATCAAGTACTCTCGTAGCAGATGCCACATCAGTTTGTTTTAGTTCTGGGATAGTCTCGATCAGCACTTTGTCACCGCTAGAGCGGAATGTAATCTCTCCAGTGCCATAGTCTACCACTGCCTCAAACGTTTGAAGGAATGGTCAACCGAGGATGATTGGAGTGTGGAGTAGAGGTGTACAGGAGTCCATATCAAGGACAATGTAATCCACAGGGAACTGTATCCCTAGGATGGTGACGATGACGTCCTCTAATATGCCCCTGTGTTGCTTGATAGATCTATTCACAAACTTTAGAATCATCTTTGTATGTTTAAGCAGTCCTACTCCAAATTCATTGAAAAGGGAGGAAGTCAAAAGCTTGATCGATGACACAATGTCGAGAAATGTTTGTTCGAACTCTTGGTTAAAAATCTGGCATCAAAATAGATGTGCTCCCTTATCTTTTGTTTGTGCAGGATATTGCTGATGGTGTTTACAGTTGCCATGGTCAGAACATGCATCTATCGTTTTTTGTTCTTGTGACTTGGACGCTTTGTTGTACATGCCTCTATGAGTCCTCACTCTACTACATGCATATACTCCATGGCATTAAGTAATTGCATTTCAAGAATCAAAGTTGGCAAGATTTTAACAATTTTAGGATTAGACAAAGGATTTTTTAATTTTTAACTATTTTCGATTTAATTTCAATAGGAAAAGGAATATGTACATCATCAAGAATATTTTCATTTTCATTCATTTTTGTAGATATATTTCAGTAAAGGTAGATGGAAAAAATATGTACATTCATCTACATTTGGTGGACCAAAAATGATAAGCACGGCTCCATTGACCATCTCTAGTTCTGTTGTTGGTGCTGGCATCTCCAAGGCTGGCACAGTTACATAAGGACTGCTATTTTCTTTTTGTATTTTCTTCATTTTTACGTTTTTTTTGGCGCTTTGTCAAAAATTGGTGTTGACCCTGATGTCGGCCTGGTTGGCGATTCGTCGTCTTACACTTTGCTCTTCTCCTTTCTTGCCACAGATGGCTAAAGTGTCCTACCACTCTTGAGATTAACAATGTTAGATAAAAAGACATATTTTTCACCTGAATCAAGTGGGTTACTGTAGGTACCTACTCCTTGAAAGGGAAGTTGGTTGGGTTGGCTTCGACTTGAGCTAGAATGATAGTCTTGGCGATCGTGCGATCATCTATCTTATGGCTCATCTAAGTTGTGTTCTTTACTAGCTAGGCCAGACAATCTAGGGTCACGTTAACCGATGCAACATTAGAGGGTTCAGCCTGGTGAGACCACTGATTTTGATGGTAAGTGGGAGGTTGTTTCTGGAAACCATGTGAGTACTGAGGAGGAGGAAGAGAAGGGTATTGCTGGTACTGCAAGGGCGAGTATTGGTAATGATATAGAGCAGCCGACCACTGATACTGCTGGTTGCGGAATCTGGACTACTACTGATAGTTATTATGCCTAAAGTGTAACCATGTTGTGGAGTTTGCCGCTAGTCCGAGTTGGGCTAGTGTTGACACGCTCTCGATGAGGGTCTATAAATATCCTCTCTAGAAGAATAGCGTAGATGGAGTGTCGCTGAGGCGAGTACCCACCAAGAGCGAATCAGACAACAATTAACCCACAAATAAATATAGCAATGTAAAGCAAAAATGTGGAGTTAAAATTTGATATAACTCTACAACATGTGTATAGTGTGTAAGAATGTGTAGAGGTCGAACACATGGAGCAAATAATAGATTCGGCAATAATGCACAAATTTTGTTCATATTCTTGTCTTTTTATTCTATTTTTGTGGGTTTAAAATTTTGTATTTTTTATTTTAAATTTTATACTTTTTTATTGTCTTTATTTTTATAATTTATATTTTCCTTTTTTTATTTTCTGATTCTTAATTTCTTTTTCTTTTGAATATATAATATATAAGTATATATAACTATATATATAATATAAGTCAATATATTTATAAATACTATTGCATGTAATCAAAATATGGGAAATAATTTTTTTTGTGTTTTTTAAAATTTTCTACTATTTTTGTGACTTTGGGGGAATTTTTTACTAATTTTTAGGTATTTTTAAAGTAAAAAATATCCCAAAACAGGGATTAAATAAATAGGACGAATTGATTTGATGGTTAAAAATAGCAATAGAGTACAAAATTATACAAATCATTTAATATGTATATAATAATATAAAGAAAATCTAGGAAATAAATAAATATTTTTGGATTTTTGGGCGAATTTTTTTATCTTTTTTACTGGATTTTGGAGTTTTTTACATTTTAGTATTTTTCTTTTTCTATTATTAGGGATTTAGGGTTTGGAGATACAAATTATTAAAATATATAATACTTTTTTTCAATTATCCAATATGATTTTATATGCTTTGATATCAGCTTGATTTTTAATAGGTGGATTTTCGACGGCATATAGAAAGTTCTACGAAAATCCCGGGTTTGCTACCTACATTACTTTGCTTCATTTGTTCGTTGTGGTTTGAGATCGTTAAGTGGATTTGATGCACCTTACTTTGAACCTATTTCTTAGAAAGACGACTAAAGTTGAGTATTATTTCTTATGGAAATATTAGATAGATGTTGTATTATTTCTTATGGATTAGATCCTTGTTCTGAATTTTTCAAACTTGAGAAAAAATCTAAGGGAACCTGATTTAGTGATTTGGGATGCGTTTCGGAGAACTAGAGAACTAGAGATGCCACGTACAAGCAGAGCAAAAACACAGGTCCCCTCTCCTATGGAAGCGGAGACGTCAGATTGAGTATTGAATATACATTCATGTCTTTTTTGTTCCACGCAGACTGGTCACGTGTCCCTTTCATTATTACAACCTTCTTTCTTTATGTCAAAGAACAGAATTCCCGTTCAAATGATCATTGGATCTCGATTCTTCTTAATTGCGATGACTATTCATTCAAGTCTTTGGGTAGCACAACCAAATCTTAAACAAGGTGGAAATTCTCATATTTTGTATGTACATGTTCCTGTGTCTCAGTTGAGTATAGTAGTTTATATCGCAACGACTATAAAACAATTTCTTGTTCTTATTAACAAAACATCCCTAGTCTTAAGCCTCAGTCCGTCCACGAGCCTCCTTTTCCCTTCACGGAGGAAGCTAGTTCCCATAAAGGAAGGTCTCCTCCTGACCCTCTTTCTTCAAGGAAACTCGGTCTGGACTCTTGTGTTATCCTTTATGAGGACTAGCCTCACTCACTCCACTATGGTCCCCTTCGTGTCGTACCACTCCTTAACCGGAAACCATCCATGCTTTGCCCATATGACTCAATTGTGCCCAAAAATCCTATATCTCAATTGTGCCCAGATACCATATATCTCAATTGAGCCCTGAGCCCTATAACTTAACCAAGCGGCCGGGATCATTTATTTCTCCATGTTTTGGCTCGGGTTCTGACATGCATGATGTGCAATAATCTATTTCTTCTTCGATTCGAACGTCAATCTTGATAATAGATCTTGATTTCCCAGAAATCTAGCTTGCAGGGCTGTCTCAAACCCAAAAGAGCCTTATTAGGCTGGTAACCAGGGGTCGCAGGTTCCTATGGGATCCGCCCATTTCAAATCGGACATGAGGGTTCTTCTCATTTGGCTCAATAGTTACAACAAATAAAGAAAGGAAGGAATTCTTTTTTCTTTTCCCGAAAAAACCCCACAAAAACCTACTCCTTACCCAAGTTTCCAGTGAGGGCCAACCAATATATATATGGATTTCTCTTGACTTCGACTTTCACTTTCCTTAACTAAAATATGGACAAAAACATTCTCAATTGATTTTTAATAAATAGGTAAAATGCCTAAAATGAAAATACAAAAATTTAGCATGAAAGTACATGCTACCAAGCATCTATCCCTATGTTTTTAAGAATTTTAGGAGCAAGGATGCTATTTTTAATAAAAGAAATAGAAGCTCAAAAATATATGAACTAGCTAGGGCATATTTGCAATTAAAATAAAAGGCAAGGATAAATGTGCGAATTTCGCAAAAATATACAACTAATATTTAAACATTGTTGATTAATTTACAATTACAACAACAACCAGGACATATGTGTAAACTTCCCAGCTCACGTGGGATGACACGTTAGCTGAGCTGGACTGGACCCAAACGAAAAATCAATAAATATCAGGGGTCTCTTCACAATTGTTACACATTTATTTATACTAAAGATTATATTAACATGACTAATATGCAATACATCAAAAATATAGAGAAGGATGTGTAATTTATCCCCTAAGGTGCACAATCGGACGACGATGGGCTTCTCACTTTGATGCGTGGTGTGTCCTCCTACCGCGATGATGCTTGGGCCTCAACGGTTGAGAACAGATCTTGAGGGTGGATTTGACTGTAGTGGCGTGGCTGATTAAACATCTACTATACACCAAGGCAATGGAGCACGATTGGATGGCTAGGAAGGACCCTGGAAGAGCAGGGATGAAAGAGCTTGTAGGGCTTGTTTGATCAGCTCTAGCAGCCTCCTCCGACCACCAATCACGTTGCTGAAGTGCTCGAGAGCAAGCTGGATGTGCTCCACCTTTATTGGTGGCCTCAAAAGTGTCTGGGGCTAACTGATCAAGACCTGGAGCTTGGATGTTCCTGGAGATCTTCGAGACTGCAACTAGGGCTCGGATGTCCCCTTCTAGACCTGCAAATGTTGTAGAAAGCACAATAGGACATGGGGGACAACGTCTGGGATTTTATTGGTGTCCGTCGAGGATGGAACGATGGAGGGCGACGAAGTTCGGTGATGGGTGGCAGACGTGGACATCAATTCATAGGTCTGGGTCAGATTCGGTTGGCTGATGAGCGGGGTTAGATGGAGAAGTGAAGGGGTTGATAATGGGATGGTAAAGGTAGTCGGAACAAGCGGAGTATGGTGAGAAATGATGATTGAACTCAAGAGCTTTAGCGAGGTTAAGATCCTAATCCTAGGTTAGAATAGCGATTAAATGTGAAATAAAATGTGGAAACAAAAGGAAAGAACTAAATAGACCTATAAATGTAAAGTACATGACAAATACCTTGCCGGGAAGACAAGGAGAAGGATGGGCCGTAGCTCCTTCGTGGGCACACCTCTCCTCCTATATTAGCCACTCCAGAGCATCATGGGTACACCATCTGTCAACTAGTGATACACTTGGCATTGGTTGAAGGGCTATGGGGATTAAAAAGGGACCAACAAATAAACAATGAATGGGTTCTTTATTTATAGATAAGGGTTCGGTCGATCTTCGATTGAGGTTTGCTCGTGGCTCAATGCAGATGAGGCGTATCTAACAATTGAGCATGAGAGAAGATGGTGATGGGATAAAGATCTATGAGGGACTTGAGGCAAATGGAGGCATGGGGTGGCCTACAAATGACAGGGAAGACGGGGCGCTCGAGGTTCTAACATGGGTCAGAGTTGAAATAGGAAGGACAGTTGATTTGGGTCAACAAAAGAATGACTCTAATTGGTCCATGTGGACCAAACTGAAAAATGCAATGTTGAAATGCCTTGTAAAATAAAAATTATTTATCAAATGTATTTAATAATTTTAGGTCACAAAATAAAATATATTGATTTTTTCTGTAGTACTTTATTTTAATTTTTATTATTTTTATGGGTTCATTTTTTATAAGTTACTTTTTAGGGCTTTATTTATAGGTATATTTACCTATATTATGTATATTTTATTATTATTTTGTATTTTTATTTTATTATTTTATTCTCATAATTTATATATTTATAACTTATTTTTATACACAAGTATATTTTTGTTGTATTTTTATGACGTTATTTGTACACTTAAATAAATAGAGGTATAGTCTATATAGGTATAAGTATATGTATTTCATCAATGTAGTTATATAGACTATCTTATTTTTGTGCTTTCTTCATGGTTTCATTCTATTCTAATTATGTACATATATTATAAATAATATTTACAAAATTATAAAAATATATAGTGATATTGGATAATGTAATAGGTGGTTCTCTGGTCCAATTACCCCAGTCATGTTTAGTCCCACATGGATGAGTGGTGGGACTCCGGTCTGTTTGAGGGGGTATAAAAGAAACACCTCACCCCTTGTACTCATTGAGAATTCTAATAGAATATACAACCTCTTTGAGGTCTTTTCCCATGGTTTCATCCCACTCCTTAGGGAGTAAGGTTCCACGTCCAATCCATGTTCTTCATGTTGATCTTTCTTGTTTTATTGATTTCGCTTCCGCTTCTCAAATTTCAAAATGGTATCAGAGCGGGTTCGATTCTCGAGGATGTATTTTATATATTTTTTTAGATTCGTTTTTTTGGTTCTATGTACTTTAAGATTTATTCGTTGAAGATTATTACCATGTTCAAGGTCAATATTCAATTATAGGATTCTTTAAAACCCTAAATTTCTGCCATCATGATCGTGGTTGTCATATCAAGCAGCAAGACCATCAACTTCATGAATTCATTGCTTTCAGGCAGCGTGCATCCATGCACATCTAGGCGAGTCGTTGTTTTCTTTTCCTCGCACAGTCTCTCCTTCGCAGCCCCTCTCCTTGGCAATGAGATGAAAGCATTTGTCATGGGGGGTTCATACTAAACCTTAATTTTCCTCGTCGTACAAGTTAGAAAGCAAATTCTAGGAAGAACTACACATTCCTCCTGGCAGGCTCCGTGATTCTCCATGTCAGCGACCTCCTCAAGCCATGGCAAGATAGAACCAAGGTGATGTTCTCCTTCCAAGCGGTGATCATGCACACCTTCCTTTAAGAATCTCCGAGCTTCACGCACTCCAGCAGACATGAACACTCTATGATCCCAGCTGACCGAACCCTAAAATGGCGACATCATATCTTGCCACACAGGAACCTGTAGTGTCGTTTCCTTCACGCTCACCTCCTCCAGGCTGTCCTCCACGAGGAGGCACTTCAGCTCCACCCTCCTCCTCGTGTCATGTGCTCCTAAGAGTTGCAATGCTCTAGCGAGATAGGGCCCTCTCTAGGTAGAATCCATATCCGATCTGCGGGTCAGCGGTAGGCCTCTGCCTCCCCGATATGCTTCGTCAACATCTTCATGAGGGGAAGCCCCTCCACCTCCCTACTAGAGGCAGTTGCAGAAGAATATTCCAATCAGGGGCTTCGTGTATCATAGCAAAGAGGGCTCCCATTGGAACCCTAAATAAAAAGAAAACAAAGGGAGGCCCAAAATGGGCTGTGTTAAAAATAAGGGCCAGAGAAGAAAAAGAAAAAAAAGCAGGGTGCATGCTTTTAAAAAAGGCCGTAAAAACCTAAGAACGACTTTGTTTGTGCAAAAAAAGTCAAGGCATGCTAAAAAATTGATGTGTAAAAAAGGAGAGGAGAGAAAGAATGAGGTGTGTACCAAAAAATAACATACATGAAAAAAATTGAATTATGCAAAACATGAAGCACAAAAATATGTAATGATGCAAAAAATGCATGTTTTGTTTCTCCCAACTTGATCAATGCTCATATTCCATCAAGTACGCTAGAAAGGGGGAGTCAGAGCTAAATTCTTTTGGACATCTGCATGTCCACGACTGATACATAGACACTCCATATTTCTACAGATCATCCGACTTCACTAAGCATAACTTCCTCGTTAGGGCTTATACTTCTTCTTTCATGACCTGATCAGTACCCTGCGTTGGATTGTTCTACAATGATTCATCTCAAGCACGACGGAGATATGTTCTGGTGACCTGATATCGTAGTGCTTCTACAAGCATGACAGATATACGTTCCGGTAACCTGAAAGCCATAGACTTGTCCTCATGTGAGGTATTATACGGGCAACAGATATGTGTTCTTCTTGTAATGTATCGTGTGAAGATGTGTTGCACACTATCTTTTTGTTGCAAACTACAACTTTGTTGGCTCCAGCTTGTGGGGGAGTGTTGGAGAATGTAATAGGTTGGTAATTTGATCTCACCAATATCCAATTACCCCACTCATGTTTAATCCCACATGGACAAGCAGTGGGACTCCGGTCTATCTGAGGGGCTATCTAACGAACCCCTCACCCTCTCTACTCATTGAGAATTCTAATAGAATATATAACCCCTTTGAGTGCTTCTCCCATGGTTTCATCCTGCTCCTTAAGGAGGAGGGTTCCACATTAAATCCTTGTTATTCATGTTTATCTTTCTTATTTTATCATTTTTGCTTCCGCTTCTCAGATTTCAACAAAAATTTATAAAGAATATATAAAATGAATATTTTATTAAGGTAAACTCTACAATAAGGGTCCAAAACCTAACTTTGTCACCTTTACTCAAAATTTAGTGAAATCACCTTCATTAAATAGCTAATTAAAATTTATGTACAATTAAAGGTGATTTTGATATTTTTTGAGTTTGACTTAGAAGATATAGCCCTAGAAAGTTAATATTTTGGATTCTTATTCAGAGTATAAAATGTACACTGTGTATTATTTTTGTATAAATTCAAGTTTGTATTTTTTTATATATTTTTATCTACAATTTTCATGTACAAACTTTCCTTATTTATGAATAAATATTATAGAATAAAATGGGTCTGAAAAATGAATTGTTGTTGAATAAACAAATGGGGTTTTTATTGTGTTTTTGGCCCTTGTCTCCCCCTACTTTATTCCTTTTCGACCAAATCAATTCTTGACTTGTTGTCAAAGTTTAAGGGTCATAAAGTACCTTTCATGTTTTATTCTTTTTTCTTTTATTTATTCTATAATTTTGGCATTAAAACTATATTTTATATATAATAAAAGAATAAATAATGATTTTTAATTTTTATAAAATAATGCTATTTACATGCATTTAGCTAGGATTTTGAAGGCCATAATGATAAAATAAAGGTGATGAAATGAAGATTCATCAACCCCCCATACTTGCATTTCCATGTCCCTAACAAACACTTATGTAATAAGTGCAGAAACGAAAAATAAAGAAAAAAACAAAGTGGATTGAACTTAATTTTCAAACTTGTCTTCATAAAATCAAAGCTTCGAGCTTGTCGGACCTTTTGATTTTGTTGTGGTCGGAACCTTTTTAGTAAATGGTTTTGAACGACAACGACCTTTGAGACTCACAAAACCCTGCTCAAGTCTTCTCATTAACCATGTAAAAACAAATCAACTCATGCATAAACCCTTGTGACAATGAATCTATATTGGACATTTTGTGTGATATGTTGCTCTCCTCGGCTGTTCTCCAACATGGTGACCCTAATTCCCTAATCCAACAACTCTTTCCTCGAGAAGCAGGGTATTCCCTTATAAGTTCAGCAACGAACTCAAGAAGAGGAGGTGGAGAGAAGAATGGATGGTATTAAGTGTAGTTACTTATCCTAGTATGCTTGAACAGTGTAGCCAAGTCATCCGGCGGTAGGCTCAAATACATAAGACTTTGAAGCTCAAGCTTGCTTACTGACTATACCAATATATACATTCCGGTAGGTACTTTATTTTCAATGATGCATGTCCACTTTTTTAGAGTTTTTGATATTTTTCATTTTTTAAAATACTATTTACAACAACAATTACATAAGGGCTTTTTCCTCTTGAACTAGTAGACTATCCCTCTTTTGAAGTTTTATTGCAACCCACCACTTATGTCTTTAGACCCTCATGGCTACTAGATTGGGTTTGGGTACAATGGCCACAAATGTGTGACTTCTAATGTTTCCATTATCTTGTGTCTCTGCCGACAAATCCAACCCTCTACTACTTCGATTGAGTTGAGCAAAGTGTAAGGTGCATATGTGAGAGCTAGGTCATTTGTCAATAAGAGTGATGTGTGTGCTCCAAAAGATTCTACTTAGGCACTCATGACAACATTGAAGCAAGTTTCGCAATTCTCAAAGAATTAAGTCTGGTTGACCTGAAGCATCTCAATTCCACTTCACATAAGGTTCCTATGATTAAGTAGATTTAAGGTCCAACCAAGCTCCAATCTTCGGATTTTACTTAGACTTGTTCAATTGTCAATTTCAATCCAACAAATGCAAATGTTAAGCACAATGCATAGAAAATATTTTAATGATGATTTTTCTAATTATGAAATTTTTATGGAATTTTGAAAAGGTTTTGCATATGTTTTTTAGGATTTTTCAAACAAAAATTGGAAAGAAAAAATATGTATAGATATTTACCAGGGAATGCATCTTGTTATTTACAATAATTAGGGTGGAGGATTTACAAAATGAATATAAATCATTTTATATGTATGTATAAACAATTTGTAAAGATTTTTTATTGTTTGAATGATGTATATATTCCTCAAAATAAACTTCCAACCAATTTTTGAAAACTATAGTTCAAAATAATTTTTCAAAATATTTACAAACAGTTGGAAACCATTTTGCAAAGGTTTGTGCAAATAATATATATAGAGTTTTCAAAATATTTTGTGCAACCATTTCCAAACCATTTGCAAATAGTTTTCAAAAACCTTTTATCTCAAATAAATTTTACAAAACAAAACATATTTACAAAGGTTGAAAACATGACACAAAAAGATTTCCAAATGGTTAAACGATTTTCCAAATCATTTTGCTAAACATTTTTAACCTGACTTATTAATCAATATATGCAAAGAAATTTTAAAGAAATATAAACATCATTTAATAGTTTGTTAATGAATTGTATATATATAATATTTTAGCCATATTATTAAAAAATATGAAATTACGAATTAAGGATAATGTATAAGTATATACAACCCCCTTCACTTAGATTAAGATATGTCCTCATAGATCGAAAGTAAAAGAGAAGACATAACTCGTACTGAATAAAAATAGCCTATACTACAATGACCAAAGAATAATTAATGAATAAATGAACAAATCGTGAGTCTTTCTCCCTTATACTTAGGGTAAGATATCCCTGAGTATATCCGACAAAATAAATAAGAGAGGAGACAAGCGAGGGGATGCATAAAAAAATAAAAAAATAAAGGAATATGTTGGGTGAATGTACGCATCACTCTCTCTATATGTAGGGTACAAGCGACCTAAGTATAAGCAAAAACAATATTGATGTAACAGAACGAAGGAAGAACAACATAGTAGGTGCACCCTCCTATACTTAGGACATTGTATGTCCTAAGTATAAACAAAGTTATGGCAAATGATTAGGGGTACACCTGATATACAGGAGAAAGAAGAAATGGAAAGACAAAACATATCTATATAAGCAATAAAGAATGGTGAAGTGCATGATGCTATTTGACAATTGAATACCGTACTTTCATCATTGTATCTCTGTGAGAATGATGACATAATGAGAAAGAGAAAGACACCCTAATATGCCATAAAGTGGGTGTCAACTACCAGGAAAAACAGATCGAAAACTAAGCTAGGATTTGGTAGTGGGAAGCAGATCAGCGGCTCATAAGAAAAGAGTGAGAGATTAAAGTTGATATCGTGCGACATAGAGGAGGAAGGATCAGTACAGATTCCTCAATTTTTCTCTTAGTCTCAGATATATACGAAAAGTGAAGAACATGAGACTCTCTACATAGCTCGATATTCGGTAACCATAATGTCAAAAGATCAAGATCGCAACGAATATCACAAGACATGACTGAACATTGCAAGGGTCGTCAAGGTTAGCAAACTCAGATGGGTCAGAGGCATTAGAAAAATTAGAAAACATGGCCTCGTGATCCACCAAATAGGATACACAACTGGAGATGAGACTGAGTAAACTAGTCAGAAGACTCGGCTTCATGCTCCACCAGATCGAAGACACCAAAAGTGAAATCAAGTACATACAAAATGATGTATCCTCCCACAGATAACCCTCGGGGAGTGATACATACTAAGCAATGAATAATTAGAACATAACTCAGCCTTGCAAGGGTCATCAAGGAGAGCAGATCAAAGGAGTTAGATCCATCAGACAGATCAACCAAAGTGATATGAGTAGGCGACAAATCGACTACTCAGCAGAAGAGATCGAAAAACCTCCAAGATGTCATAGTCTCTCATAGATAACCCTCGGATAGTGCTGTGAACTAAGCGAGGAATAATTATTAGAATGTTACTCATCTTTGCGTGGACCATCAAGGAGAAAAGACTTAAAGGAATCCAAACAACTAGGATAAGCGGTCTCATGTTCTGATATATCGAACACACAATTAGACAGTGAGACCGACATCTCATATCCGATGACTTGATTTCGTGATCCATCAAGATGGGCACACCTATAGTGAGCGAAACCGATCGTAAAGAAAATGTTGCATTCTCCCACACATAGCCCTCGAGGAGTAGTGCAAGCTATGTTGATGAAAATCAAGGTAATGTTGGCATCAAGTCTCAGGTCCTCAAAATAATCAATCAATCACCAGTAGGAGGGCATAAGTCTATGGGAGGGATATGTGGTCATCAAGGCAATCACAATGCAATCCCTCAAATCGACCAAATCAGTTGAGATGGATCAAGATGTCGGATAGAGATTCTCTAAATGCTAAATGGGGATAGGAGAGCTAGGAGATGGAAGACGGATCAACCAAAAAGATGAGTGAAATTAGGTGGATTCCAAGTACCGTCACATTGAAGAATGGAAAGAGATCGTATATCAAGCCTCTGAATCAAGACTCATAGAACCTGCTAGAAATCACATCATCAAATAATCAGAAATGGATCACATCCTCAATCCGGTGTGCGAGATAAAAAATCCTCAATAAAGAATCACACCTGTAATACTGTGAAATAAGAATTCTCAATAATATCTATGAACATATCAAATTCAAATCCACCAAATATAGCACACCAATCTCAACATCCTCAATTTTGCCCAACTTAGTCAAATAAGTCATTCAATCCAAACCTCGATGCGGACCTCATCTAATAACGCAACATTCCTAGGTGGAAGAAGGGATGACACTGAAGGAAACAAGTAGGGTGGACGAGAAGGGAAAAACAAAGACAAAATTGTGGTCCAAGAAGAGAGTCTTCTTGAACTGGACTAGAGATAGGGCGATATGGGCAAGGAGACAACTGCAAAATCTGGCTACTCAAGTGAAGATCAAGATCCCATATCACGATTCAATAAAAAATATAATAATATAGACAGAGATTGGGAGACAGACTCAATAAAAAAGAACTCAAAATTTATAGATCTACACTAAAAAATGATGAACGTGAATGAACCCAAAATAACAATCAATGTACAAAGCAACCTCCATGTTCACCTACTCAACATAGAGAAGACCAAAGATGGTGCTCATTTATCTTTTCCATTTTAGACTTAAGAGTGCTTCAAAACAGTTGTATAAGTATGTAGGTAGGCTTGTGATTGGCGCACTAATCCTTATTGTGTACGTGTCAAATATAAATTGCAGAATATAATGAGGGGGCTGCTCTCCCCAAAATAATGAATCCACTACGTTTAATTATAAATCAGTTAGAGTTAGCATTCCCAAATTTATTTTTGGTTATCACTTTTTCTGGTATTTTTCAATGCAATCGCCTAACAAGCTTCTAATTCCATCAACATCCTAGGTAATCAAAATTAGAGGGATAAGGTCGAGAAAGCAATGCAAGTCGAGAATCGATGATGCATGCATAGTCAAAAGACTTAAAGTGCAACCCATCTCTCTCATTGCAGGATGCATAATAGAATTTAAAACTATGCTATATGAGATGCAAGCCAATGAAAATTTCCCTAGATTAAAAATGTTATTATCGTGAGTCACCTGATGCTAACTATCTAGATATGAGACCTAAGGTCCGGTCTCGGAAGCTCCTCGGTGCCCACCATAGCAGGTCCAACAAGCATTGTATAGAGCTTCTTTCAATGCACGGTCTCAAGTTTAAATAATCGGTAATTAGATTTGACTACGTCCAAACATTAATCTATAGGTGCATGCAAATTTAATTAGGGCTCTAGACCTTAATCTATCATCAAGAAAATCCTAAGCTAGGTCTCAATCACACAAAACAAAGAAAAATAAATTGGAAAAAACAAAGAAAAAGAAAGCTATGAAAGTACGACAAATCGATGAGCCCCAAGTGAATAATCAACGGGGCAACAGAACTCGTGAAGTAGCATTATCCGAGAGAGTCAAAATTATTGCAAATAAATGTCTCTCTTACTTTCAATTACAAAACAAAATAAAATTAAAATAAAAAATGTAATGAGATTGTCGTCTATAGTTCCTCCAAGTCTTCATTTGATGCTCTCTCCTACCAACTGAGACAAAATTCCAGCTCTTCCTTGCTTGGGTGCACAAGTCCTCCTAAGAAGTATTCCCTCACGTAGCGTTCCCTCGCAACAAAGTTAATCTAGGAAGAGTTTTAGACAGTTTGAAAAATAATATCAAATAAAATAAAGCATAAATAAAAGTAAGCTTTAATAAATCTAGACAAGAGAGAAGAAACAACTAAATAAATAAAATTTATGTGGCATTTCTCCCAGGCAATGACACCATTTGTTGAAATGCTCTCAGAGAGGGTCTAAAAATATCCTCACTAAAAGAATAGCGAAGATGGAGTGTCACTGAGGTGACTGCCCACCAACAACAAATATGACAATGAATATAGTAATGTAAAGAAAAAATATGGAGTTAAAATTTATTATAACTCTACAAAATATGTATAGTGTATAAGCATGTGTAGAGGTCAAATACAGGGAGCAAACGATAGATTTGGCAATAATGCACAAAATTGGTTCCTCATCTTGTCTTTTTATTCTCTTTTTTGTGGGTTTTTAATTTTGTATTTTTCATGGATTTAAAATTTATATGTTTTATTGTTTTAAATTTTATAAATTCAATTTTCCTATTTTTTATTTTCTGATTTTTAATTTTTTTCTTTTTAATATATAATATATAAGAATATAAGGTAATTTATTTATAAATCCAAATATAGGAAATAAAATGATTTTTGGTTTTATATAATTTTCTACTAATTTTGTGATTTTTGAGAAATTTTAATAATTTTTAAATATTTTTTATCTAAAAATTGCCCAAAACAGGGATTAAATAAATAGGTTGAATTGATTTGATGGTTAAAAATAGCAAAAGAGTCGAAAATTCTCCAACTTAATTTTAATATGCATATAATAATATAAAGAAACTTTAGAAACAGAGATAGATATTTTTGGAAATTTTGGGGATTTTTCTTATCTTTTATACTCGATTTTGGAGCTTTTTAAATTTTAGCCTTTTTCTATTTTTATGGATTTTTGGTATGGAGATACAAAATACTAAAATACACCAAATTATTTTTTTTGTAATTTTTTAAATGGTTTTATTTTTTTTGGTAATTTTTAACTCAAACATGGATAAAAATGAGCTCAATTATTTTTTACTAAATAGGTAAAATGCCTAATATGAAATCAAAAAATGTATAATGAAAGTACACTCTAGCAGGCATCTACCCCATTTTTTTCAGAATTTTAGAGCAAGGAATGTTATTTTTAATAAATTAAATACAAGGTCGAAAATATATGAACTAACGAGGGCATATTTGTAATTAAAATAAAAGGCAAGGGTAAATTTGCAAATCTTCCAAAAATATGCAACATATATTTATACTTTATTGACTAATTTACAATTTACAAAAAACCCCAGGACAAATGGGCAAATTTCCTAGCTCACTTGGGAAAACACGTGAGCTGAGCTAGACTGGACCCGAACGCGAAATCAATAAATGTTCGGGGTCTCATTGTAATTATTACACACTTATTTATACTAAAGATTATATTTACACGAATAATACGAAATACATCAAAAATATTGGGGAGGATGTGTAATTTACACCTAAGGCACACAATCGGACGATGATGGGATTCTCACTTGGAAGTGTGGTGCGTTTTGCTATCACTATGATGCTTCGCATCCGCGGCTGAGATCAGATCCTGAGGGAGGATTCGATGGTCGTGGCGTGGTTGATCCAACGTCTACTGTACGCCAGGGCAATTGGTCAAGATCAGATGACATGGTACGCCCCTGGAAGATCAGGGATGAAGGTGCCTGATGGGCTTGCTCAATATGCTCTAGTTGCCTCCTCCGACCACCAATCATACTGCTGAAGTGCTCGAGAGCAAGCAGGAAGTGCTTAGCATTTATTGGCGGCCTCAAAAATGTCCGAGTCTTACTAATCAAGCCCTGGAGCTTGGATGTTCCTGGAGGTCTTTGAGGACTGTAACTGGGGCTTTGATGCCACCTTCCAGACCTACAATAGGGTTAGAAAGCACGGGTAAAACATGGGAAACAAGGTCTGGGCCTTTATTGGTGGTTTTAAAGGATGGGATGATGGAGGGTGGTGAAGTCTAACGAAGGGTGGCGAACATGGACTTTGGTTCACAAATCTAGGTCAGATCTGTTTGGATAAATGGAGAAGTGAAGGGGCTGAGTAATTGGATGGTCATGGTGGTCGGAACAAGCGAAGTATGGTAAGAAACGATGTCCATGTTAGCAATGTGAGCCCAAGGCGAACCATTCCTACAATAAATGTTATTGTAATAAATGATTTATCAATAAATGTTATTGATTTTGTTTCACTCCCTTTCTGATATTGAATGAATGAATGCACTATAAGGTCCCTCTGTACAATAAGGGTTATATACCATGGCCAACTTGATAATCATATAGCTGTTGATTCATTGATTGAATCATAGTGGCTGATGCTTGGATGGATATCTATGGAGTTATATAGAGGAATCATCAAGCATCATCAATGATTGACAAGTAGTGATCTCCAGTCTGAGTGGGAGATGGCAATCCTATCTCTATAGGCTGATATCTGATCAACCTCTTGATGCAGGTCCTCTACATGGGAATATTGATTCAGAGGTATCAGATTAGTTGAGTTAATGGGTTGACTTAACGAGATCGAGATAACCAAAGACCTGTGATGAATACTATCACATCACATGCAAACATCCTCTGACCAGAGACAGATGTATTGCTATATGTCTGAGTATGTACAGTTGGCAGACCAATAGGTTGATGGCCTAATTAAGGTCTATACACCGGCGAGTTGGTGTGCATATAAAGGCATATGAGTAATATGATCTCTCAAAGGGATCATACAGGTTCACTTGTGAACCGGGAGACATGAGCTCACTCATGAGGTATTGGGATTGACCAAATTCCATGCATGGTCATCATGCTTTAGAAGCATGATATGAATTTGAAGGTAAGATATATGCTTTGTGAAAGCATATGATCTGTACCATATCCCAAGGACCAAGAATTAGAAACTTAGTGATCAGACCATGAAAATGACAGTGTAAAACTGATCTATATCTTCGTGATGATCATGAGTCTTATATTATGCAGGATGTATAGGTATTAGGAATACCTGAGGGTGATTTGATCATAAACGATTGTATAACCATGGCGCTTCCATTCCGAGGGAGTGATGACACATGTCTGGATTTTAGTGACTCCTCTCATTAGAGAAGTGACCTAATATTAGTCCATGTACTGGACATTGATCTGAATGAGATTCAAATGCAATGAGAAGATTAGGTTTACGGTCTTGATTTAATCAAGCATCTATGAGAGGTCCATGGGATCTGGATTTGAGATGTGATCTCAATATCCAAGTCATTATACGTGGAACAATACAATCGCCATGTCCTTATCTCCAAGTATTTGAGGAGAAATAGCATTGTTCTTAAATGGTTTAAGAACAATTTCATAAGATCTAAGCAATGAGAAGTTGATAATTAAATGTGATTTAATTATCAAGATGTATGAGGAATTATCCAATATAATAAATGTGATTTAATTATTATGGATAAGAATAATGTAGATAGTAATATCCAATTATTCATAATATATTATAAATTTGATTAATAATGCATTAGAGAGAGCTAATTAAAATTTATATTTGTAGAATAATTATTAATGTGTATTGGATACACATTGTCTAATTAATTGAAAATGTAAATTACATTTTGTTTTGGGTTGTGAATATGATTCACAATTTTTCGATGTCAAGATTGCAATATTCCCAAAATTAATTGAGAATTATTTTGGTGAATAAAAATCCCAACAAATAGTTGTTGGAAAATAAGTAGAGAGAAAATCAAGGAGATGTGCAATCTCATGGGAATCCATGAGATTGCCCTCCCATTAGGAAAGGAGGTGGCGAGACCAATTCCCTTGTGGGATTGGTGGCCGTCCACTCTCCTTTATGGGGAGGAAAATCTCCTTTGTATTTTTCACTCCTTATTCGATTGATTTAATTTTTTTATTAATATTTATTTGATTTATGAAATATAATTAATCAAAATTAAATCACAAGTTGTTGGCTTTTACCAACAACAATCTTGACCATTGGATTGACATAAATCAATCTCATCCATTGATTTTATATGTCCCATGGATTGAGATCCATGGATCCCAAAACCCTATAAATAGAGAGGCATACCTTGCTCTCTATTTACATGCTATTGTAGCACACATCTCTCTCTCTTTCTCCTCACACGCCAGCCCTCTCTCTCCCTCTTCTTGGTGGTCGTCCACCATACCCTAGTGGAGAGAGCCGTCGACGCCTACGCCACCGCGCTGCCGCTTTGACGCTCTGCGGTTCTCCGTCTACTTGGAGTGCTTTGCTCACGAAGGAGACGTTCGATCTCGTGCGACGAGATCAGGAGAAACCATGCTTGGATCAACTTCTTGGATTGCGAGGACTACGCGGTTCATCCCCGCGCTCAGAAGCAATCTCTCCGATGATCGGACATGAGACAGGAGGTCTCTTTTCTTAGAGACTTGATCAACCATGCTTCAAGAGGTATTGCATTATACTTGTTGTGGTTATAGATTAAACGATCCGAGAATCGTTCTTGGATCATGTGGTTTCATCGCATGAAAAAAATTTAAATTCCGCTGCACCGAACAACTAGTGCGACTAGTCGTTCTCCGTCGTATCCGATATGACACTCACGCTTCTGTGATGCGCTTGAGGATTTATCCATATCCTTCAAGTGGTATCAGATCTTTAGGTCGATGGTTTCAAATATGATTCACTAACCAATGACGACTTGGGTCTCGTTGAGGTCGCGAAAGATTTTATCGCATTTGATTTCGCAGATCTGTTTAGTAAATAAATTCGGCACTGTTTAAATTTTTTAAACACAAATTTAATACTTGGATTTTGTTTCCCATTAAATAAGGAAACCATAGGATCTGAGTTTGCATAAATCGGATTTCGTATGCTTGAGATATGGTTGTTTTAATGAACATCTATGCACTGTTGCGGGAACTGTAGATCTGAACATGATTAAAATGTTAATTACTGTTTAGACTTATCTCGAAATGCGTGAAACATCACTTGGGTTCTGTCCTAAATAAAATTAGCAATCCATGAAAATTGATTTTGTCTAATTTGGATTTAATATGATTGAGATATGCTAATTTTAGTAAGTAGGGGTCACTGCTGAAATTACAGTCCTAATCAAGAACCATGTGATTGTCAATTAATGAAATTAATTGTTAATTTCAAGAAATAATTATGGAAAATATTTTAGAAATATTGGAAGATGATTATTTCCTTAATTGACTTGGCCTCAACAAATTAATTGATTAGATGTGATCTAGATCATAATTGGAAACACAATCATCAAACTCCTTGCTTGAATAAGATTGGGAATTTGTCTAGCAAATTTCCTTATAATCAAAATTATTTTGATTACTATATGGTATAATTCCTGTTGAAGAACCGATGATCATATCAAGTACAAATTAATCAATTCGTCATTATCCTTTCCGAGGCGGATATGGTGACTAGTCGGAGATCGTTGGGGTAGCGGGTTGCAACGTATGTGGTCCGTCCCACTCTCGCCTGCACTGACCATGACAGCGGGTAGGGACGAGATAATGTCTGAAGGAATAAGTTGTATTTTTCTAATAATTAAAATACGAATTAATATGTACTTTGAGAATAATACCATATATATTCAAGCATAACAATCAAGTTTTATTGATAAAATTCGATTGATAATTAATTTAATATGATTGAATTGATTATGTCCAATTAGAATACTCTAATATGATTAGAGTTGATAATTCCCTTGCAAGAATTAATTATATGGATGTGATTCATGATAATTAATTGAATTTGAATAAGAGGTGGAGGATCACATAAGTGACATCCATGGTCTCCCGTCAAGGCGAAGGGTTTCCGTCGCCAGGGATTGTATATAGGAGACGCCAGTACGAAGTGACAGCTCCTATATACAAGCGCATCTGGATCGAACTCTTTGCTTCTCGAAAGAGTAAGGCCGTATGCGTAGTGACCCCAATATCGGATCCTCATATTATTGGGGCGATATTGGATTGCGCATAGCGAGTTCTAATCCTGTTGACGGTTGGTTCAATTAATGACGGTCAACATCACCTTAGGGGTGGTGGGCCCGGGCATTAAAGATCAAATTGGGAAATGCAAGTTGGACTTGCAAGGCGAAATGTGTTCCCGCTTCTCTTTATTGGAGTTGTAGTTTCTCATATTATTGGGATGTAACAAAGATAAGGTGGAGATCCCAGTTCTTTCTTGAGATATATGGGTTAGTATATCTCTTACTTTGAAAGTGATTAAGGGAATGAACTTTCAAAGTTGACAATGCAAGAATAATTTGATTTAAAAATCTTAATCAAATATCATAAAATTGAATATATGAATATATGTTCTAATATAGTGCATTCTCAATTTCAGAAAATGAAGTCCATGAACCCACTGAGCAGGCTTCTGGAGGTCAACCAATTGACCAGACCAAATTACTCGGATTGGATTTGTAATTTGGAGCTTGTACTCTCGGCGGAGCGCATCAGCTATGTGCTCTCTGAAGACAAGCTTGAAAACCCTTAATGTAAGGAAGATAAAGCATACAATGACAAGTATGATGAGGATCATGTCTTGGCTAGATGCTACATCTTGGGTTCTCTCTCCAATGTTCTTCAGAAACAACATGTGGAGATGAGTACTTGCCAGGAGATCATGCAGAATCTAAAGGATATGTTTGGTGGCATTAACCGCACCCAGCGGTACAATGTTATGAAAGAACTTGTTCGCTACAAGATGCAGGAAGGGACCTCGGTCCGTGAACATGTACTCAAAATGTTTGGGTACTTATCGAAGTTGGAGACTCTGGGGGCAACGATTGATGTAGACATGCAATCTGATTTCATTCTGCTATCATTGCCCAAATCTTTCAATAACTTTGTGGTGTCATTCCACATGAATAAGTTGGAATTGACAAATGCTGGGCTTCTAGATGCATTAAAGTCTGCAAAATATGTAATGAAGAAAGATGGTCCCGTTGGCACTACAATGGTTGCACATGTCAGAGGGAAGCTCGGTCGGAAGCATGGTTCTCTGAAGGGCCTGGCCCAAAAGAGAAAGAAGAAGGGACAAAGTGTTGGCTCGTCTTCTAATGCATCCACTCTAATGGCGTCGAAGAAAACCGATGTCTGTCACCACTGCAAAATGCCGGGGCAGTGGAGGCGTAATTGCCCGGATTACCTAAAGTCGGTCGACAAAGGTAAAGCCCCAACAGGTATGAAATCTACTTTTATCATTGAAACTAGCTTTCTCGTTGGACAAGAAGGAAGTTGGGTTGTTAATTCTGGTGCTTCTGTCCATTTATGAAATTTGTTGCATTTGTTTCAGGAAACTATAAAACTTAAGGAATGGGAGATAGTCATCCAGATGGGATCTGATGCAAGTGTTGCAGCAATCGCCGTCGGGACTTGCCGCCTGTCATTACTAGTGGAAGAGTCCTAGTACTTAAAGAGTGTCTTTATGTACCTGAAGTCAGAAGGAATTTAATATCTGTATCTAAGCTAGTTAGAAGCGGATATTCATTCCTGTTCCGTAATAATTTAGTCATAAATCATTATGATAAATATATTGCAGATGGTATTTTGACGTCTGGAGGACTCTATGAATTGTGCATTGATAAATGTGTTATGAATGTCACGACCACTAATTAAAACCTTAAAAGATCCAGAGAGGATGAAAATCTTTCAAATGAGATTTGGCATCAAAGGCTTGGTCATTTGTCTATTGATAAGATCAATAGATTAATTAAGGATGGACCTTTAGCTTTTCTACAGGTTCAACCTTTGCCTACATGCAAGAATTGCATTCAGGGAAAAATGATCAGGATGCCTTTCCGTAACAAGGTTACAAGATGTGAAGGTATTATTGACCTAATACATATTAATGTATGTGGTCCCTTCAGTACCACGGCTCGAAATGGATATCGATATTATTTGACGTTTATTGATGACCATTCGTGATACGGGTTTATCTTCTTATTACGTCATAAGTCTGAAACCTTTGAAAAGTTCTAAGAGTTCAAGGTTTTGGTTGAGAACCAAACCGATAGGAAGATTAAACGAATTCGATCTGATCGAGGTGGCGAGTACCTCTTACATGAATTTAAGGAATACCTTAAGGAAAATGGAATTATTTCCAATCTCACTCCTCTTGCAACTCCCCAACTTAATGGTGTTGCTGAAAGACACAACATAACCATCATGGATATGGTTCGTTCAATGATGAGCAAAGCACATTTACCACTTAGTTTCTGGGGATATGCAGTAGAGACTGCAATATATATCCTGAATAAGATTCCTAGCAAATATGTACCTAAGACTCCCCATGAGCTCTCGTATGGAACCAAACCTAGTGTTAATCACTTGAGGGTTTGGGGTTGCTTGGTTCATGTGAAGAATGTGGACGCAAGTAAGCTAGAATCTCGCTCTCGTGAGTGTTACTTCAAAGGAGTGTTAGAGATGGTATTGGATACCAACTCTATGACCCTGAGACTCAAAAGGTTTTTGTTTCTAGAGATGTGAAATTTCTAGAGAATGATTTCCTTTAGGGTCAAGATACATATGAAGTAAAGGAACTCATTGAATCTCCTGAGGATTCTAAGCTTCTTGAACCAGAAACTGAAGAAGTAAATAAAGATGAAACACCCATACCTCTTCGAAGGAGTTCGAGGGTGGTTGAACCACCTGAAAGGTATGGATTCCATGTGTCAAGTGAAATTGACAATGATCCTACTTCATTTGATGAAGCACTCGCGGATCATGACATGGATAGATGAACGCTAGCAATGAAGTCAGGAATTGACTCCATGCATAAGAATGGTGTATGGACCCTAGAGAATCCACCTAAAGGTGTAAAACCCATTGGGTGCAAATGGATCTTCAAGAGAAAAAGGGGACCTGATGGGAAAGTAGAGACTTTCAAGGCATGGCTCGTAGACAAGGGCTACACACAGAGAGAAGGCATCGACTACAATGAGACATTCTCTCTTGTGGCTATGCTTAAATCCATCAGGGCATTGTTGGCTATAGCTACATATCTTGACTACGACATCTGGCAGATGGATGTCAAGACGGTTTTTCTCAATGGATACCTCGAGGAGTATATCTACACGGAGCAGCCAGAGGGCTTCATGACTGAGGATGGAAAAGTATGCAAGCTGAAGAAATCCATCTATGGGCTCAAACAAGCTTCTCGTAGCTAGAACATCAAATTTGACGAAACCATAAAGAGTTATGATTTTGTGCAGAATCCTGATGAACCTTGTGTATACAAGAAGCTTAGTGGGAGCGCCATTGTGTTCATCGTGCTTTATGTAGATGACATCCTTATCATTGGGAATGATACATGGATGATGACCAGTGTGAAGATTTGACTATCCCATACCTTTGAGATGAAAGATCTTGGAGAAGCCTCTTACATCTTGGGTCTGAAGTTGCTCTGAAACCAAGAGAAGAGGATATTGGGATTGTCACAACATGGATACATTAAGAAGATTCTTGAACAGTTCCGTATGGATATTTCCAAGAAAGGATTCCTACCCTTAAGACATGGTATCCACCTGTCTAAAGGAATGGCTCCTCAAACTGTTGAGGAAAAGAAGGCCATGGCTGGATGTCTTTATGCATCAGCAGTAGGAAGCTTAATGTATGCCATGATGTGTATTAGGCTGGATATCTGCCATGCACTGGGAGTGGTATGTCGTTACCAATCTTGATATGGAGAACAACACTGGAATGCAGTAAAGAACATATTTAAATGCAGATGCAGACACGCACGTGCAAGCACACACACACGCGCACAGACACAGACACACAGACACACAGACACAGACACAAACACACACACACAGACACACAGACACACCCACGCGTGCGCAGACATAGACACAGACACACAGACACACCGACACGCGCGCGCTCGCGCACGTGCACCCGCACGCGCGCGCACAGACACAGAGACACACACACACACAGACATACACACAGACACAGAGATGACATGCTACTTAGGCATCTCATCCTTGGAACCAATGTTTCCTCCCATTCTCTGACATACTGGGCACGACTTCGCAAAGGTGATGGCATCGCGAAACAGAGTCGGCCAGTAAAAGCCATACTGAAGTACCTTCCATGCGGTCCTCTTCCCGGAGTGGTGTCCTCCTGCCGCTAAGCTATGGCATAAAGAAAGGACACTCTGGTATTCCTCCTGAGGAATACACCGTCTCCAGACACAATCCGGTCCTTCAAAGAAAAGGATCGGATCCTCCCAATGGTAATGTCTAGCGTCCGATTTCAGTCGGTCGATGTGGCTCTTGGACCTGGGAACCTTCTTGGAGACAAGATAGTTCATGATGTTGGTGTACCATGGGAGTGAGTCGACAACATAAATCGACTCGTCTGGGAAGGAGTCTCGAATAGGTGAATCCTCAGAAGTATTAAGATCTTCGAGACGAGAGAGATGATCGGCTGCGATGAGACTTGCTCTCCAGTGACCATGCTTAAACTCATCCGATTAATGCTAGTTATAGCTACACAACTTGACTTTGACATCTTTAAGATGGAAGTCAATATTTAATTCCTCCACAAATATCTCTCTAAGGATATTCACATGAAGTAGCCCCAGGGCTTCATAGTTGAGGAAAGCAAGCTGTGCAAGCTAAATATCTCCATATGTGGACTCGAATAAGCTTCATGTAGTTGGAAAATAGGATTTGATGAGATTATAAATGTTATGATTTCAGATAGAATCTTGATGTACCATGTGAAGCTTGGCGGGAGTGCCATTGTGTTCACCATGCTAAATGTAGATGATACCCTAATCATTTGGAATGATATAAGGATAATAATAATAAGTGTTTTATAGACTGGCTATTCCATACCTTGAGATATGATTTCAAGGATACCTCTTAAATCTTAGTTCTGAAATGTTCAGAAGCAAAGAGAATAGGGTATTGGGACCGTCACATTAGTAGTACAACTTGGACATGTTCCATTTTCTGGAAAATTCCAAGAAAGGCTTCCTTCCTTAAGATATGGTACTAACCTATGTAAAGGGATAACACCTTAAAGAGTTGAGGAAGTGAATGCAAGAACTACTTGCCCTTGTGCATCAGTTACGCAAGATTACATATTGGTCTATGGAGATGGTGATCTCCAAGCCTTGGGATATACAGATTCTGATATCCAATCAGATATTGATGATCGAAAATCAACATCAGGGTTTTTGTTCCTGTTGAATGGTGGTGCTGTGAGCTGGAGAAGCAAGAAGCAGGACACTACAACAGATTTAACAACAGAAGCTGAATACATTGCCGCATCGGATGCTGCAAAGGAGGCGGTGTGGTTGCGCAAGTTCGTACTGGATCTTGGAGTAGTTTCCTCTGATACTCCCATCCCGCTACTCTGTGATAACACGGGAGCCATTGCCCAGGCGAAGGAACCCAGATGGCATCAGAAGAGCAAGCACGTAGAAAGGAAATACCACATCATTCGGGAGATTCAAAAGCGTGGTGACATCATCATCACCAAGGTGGCCTCTGCCGACAACGTTGATGATCCTCTTACCGAACCTCTGACACAGAAGGTTTTCGACCAGCATGTAATGAGTATGGGTTTACGGATTGTTCCTGAATGGTTTTGAGGGCTAGTGGGAGATTGTTAGCAATGTGAGCCCGAGGCGAACCATTCCTACAATAAATGTTATTGTAATAAATGATTTATCAATAAAAGTTATTGATTTTGTTTCACTCCCTTTCTGATATTGAATGAATGAATGCACTATAAGGTCCCTCCGTACAATAAGGGTTATGTACCATGGCCAACTTGATAATCATATAGATGTTGATTCATTGATTGAATCATAGAGGCTGATGCTTGGATGGATATCTAAGGAGTTAGATAGAGGACTCATCAGGCATCATCAATGATTGACAAGTAGTGATCTCCAGTCTGAGTGGGAGATGGCAATCCTATCTCAATAGGCTGATATCTGATCGACCTCTTGATGCAGGTCCTCTGCATGGGAATATTGATTCAGAGGTATCAGATTAGTTGAGCTAATGGGTTGACTTAACGAGATCGAGATAACCAAAGACCTATGATGAATACTGTCACATCACAGGCAAACATCCTCTGACCAGAGACAGATGTATTGTTATATGTCTGAGTATGTACATTTGGTAGAGGAATAGGTTGATTACCTAATCAAGGTCTATACACCGACGAGCTGGTGTGCATGTAAAGGCATATGAGTAATATGATCTCTCAAAGGGATCATACAGGTTCACTTGTGAACCAGGAGACATGAGCTTACTCATGAGGTATTGGGATTGACCAAATTCCATGCATGGTCATCATGCTTTAGAAGCATGATATGAATTTGAAGGTAAGATATATGCTTTGTGAAATCATATGATCTGTACCATATCCCAAGGACCAAGAATGAGAAACTAAGTGAACAGACCATGAAGATGATAGTGTAAAAGTGATCTATATCTTCATAATGATCATGAGTCTTCCAGTATGCAGGATGTATAGGTATTAGGAATACCTGAGGGTGATTTGATCATAAACGATTGTATAACCATGACGCTTCCATTCCGAGGGAGTGATGACACAGGTCTGGATTTTAGTGACTCCACTCATTAGAGAAGTGACCTAATCTTAGTCCATGTACTGGACATTGATCTGAATGAGATTCAGATGCAATGAGAAGATTAGGTTTACGGTATTGATTTAATCAAGCATCTATGACAGGTCCATGGGATCTGGATTTGAGATGTGATCTCAATATCCAAGTCATTATATGTGGAACAATACAATCGCCCTGTCCTTATCTCCAAGTATCTGAGGAGAAATAGAATTGTTCTTAAATGGTTTAAGAACAATTTCATAAGATCTAAGCAATGAGTAGTTGATAATTAAATGTGATTTAATTATCATGATGTATGAGGATTATTATGGATAAGAATAATGTAGATAGTAATATCCTATTATTCATAATATATTATAAATGTGATTTATAATGTATTAGAGAGAGCTAATTATAATTTATTTTTGTAGATTAATTATTAATGTGTATTTGATACACATAGTCTAAGTAATTGAAAATGTAAATAACATTTTATTCTGGGTTGTGAATATGATTCACAATTCTCCAATGTCAAGATTGCAATATTCCCAAAATTAATTGAGAATTATTTTGGTGAATAAAAATCCCAACA
The DNA here is from genome assembly GCA_037367405.1 of Ottelia alismoides. Classification (NCBI taxonomy): domain Eukaryota; kingdom Viridiplantae; phylum Streptophyta; class Magnoliopsida; order Alismatales; family Hydrocharitaceae; genus Ottelia; species Ottelia alismoides. The sequence continues at coordinate 1,524,466 of JAZKJV010007963.1, read as the reverse complement.
AATAGTTGTTGGAAAATAAGTAGAGAGAAAATCAAGGAGATGTGCAATCTCATGGGAATCCGTGCGATTGCCCTCCCATTAGGAAAGGAGGTGGCGGCACCAATTCCCTTGTGGGATTGGTGGCCGTCAACTCTCCTTCATGGGGAGGAAAATCTCCTTTGTATTTTTCACTCCTTATTTGATTGATTTAATTTGGTATTAATAATTATTTGATTTATCAAATATATTTAATCAAAATTAAATCACAAGTTGTTGGGATTTACCAACAATAATCTTGACCCTTGGATTGACATAAATCAATCTCATCCATTGATTTTATATGTCCCATGGATTGAGATCCATGGATCCCAAAATCCTATAAATAGAGAGGCATACCTTGCTCTCTATTTACATACTATTGTAGCACACATCTCTCTCTCTCTTTCTCCTCACACGCCAGCCCTCTCTCTCCCTCTTCTTGGTGGCCGTCCACCATACCCTAGAGGAGAGAGCCGTCGACGCCTACGCCACCGCGTTGCCGCTTTGACGCTCTGCAGTTCTCCGTCTACTTGATGTGCTTCGCTCACGAAGGAGACGTTCGATCTCGTGCGATGAGATCAAGAGCAACCGTGCTAGGATCAACTTCTTGGATTGTGAGGACTACGCAGTTCATCCCCGCGCTCGCAAGCAATCTCTGTAACGATCGTACTTGAGACAGGAGGTCTCTTTTCTTAGAGACTTGATCAACCACGCTTCTAGAGGTATTGCATTATACTTGTTGTGGTTATAGATGAAACGATCCTAGAATCGTTCTTGGATCATGTGGTTTCATCGCATGAAAAAATTTTAAATTTCGCTGCACCGAACGACTAGTGTGACTAGTCGTTCTCTGTCGTATCCGATACGACGCTCACGCTTCCGTGAAGCGCTTGAGGATTTCTCCATATCCTTCAGTCAGGAGCTTAAGAGCTTCGACGAGGATTAGATCCTAATCCTATACTAAACAAGCGATTAAAATGTGGAAACAAATGGCACAAACTAAATCAACCTAGAAATCTAATGTTTGCGGCTCATACCTAGTCGGGAAGGCAAGGAGCAGTACGGGCCGGAGCTCCACCGTGTGTACATCTCTCCTCCTCCATCACCTACTCTAGAGACTCAGGGGTACACCAGCTGTCACCTGGTGACGCACTTGGCCGATCATGAAGGGCTTTAGGGATTAAAAAGGGGCCACAAATGAAAGAATGAATGGTTTCTTTATTTAAAGACATAGGTTCGATCGATCTTCGATCAAGGTTTATTCGTGGCTCAATGTAGATCAAGCGAATCTAATGAGTGTGCGTGAGAGAAGATGGTGATAGGATCAACATCTATGAAGGACTTGATGTGAATGGAGGCACACTGCGGCCTATAGATGAAAGAGAAGATGAGGTGCTTGAGGTTATGACAAGGGCCAGAGGTGGGGAAGGACAATTAACTCTGGTTTGTCCACGTGGATAAATCAGAAAGATGCATGGGAAAATGCCTTGTTAAATGAATAATAAATATCAAATTAATTATTAATTATAGTTCACAAAAAATGTTGAGTATTTCCTGATATATTTAATTATGATTTTTATTTATTTTTATGGGTTCATTTATGATATGTTACTTTTTAGGGCTTTATTTATAGATATATTTAGCTATATTTTTTATTTTTTATTTTTTATTTTTATTATTTTATTATAATAATTTATATTTATAAATTATTTTCATATACATAATTATATTTTTGTTGCATTTTTATTATGTTATTGTATGATTAAGTAAATAAAGGTATAGTTTATATAAAAAAATATAGGTATTCCATCTATGTATTCATATAACTATTTTATTTTTGTATTTTCATCATAATTTTGTTCTATTCTAAATATGTACATAAATTATAAATAATATTTACAGTAATTATAAAATTATAAAAATTATAAATAATGAATAAAATGTCTATTTTGTTCAGGTAAACTTTAAAATAAGGGTCCAAAACATAACTTTCACACCTTAACTCCAAATTAAGTGAAATTACCTTTATTAAATAGCTAATTAAAAGTTGTATACAATTGTAGGTGATTTTGGTGTATTTTGAGTATTATTTGAGAAGATCATGTTTTGGGATGTTAGGATTTTGGATTCTTATTCATAGTATAAAATGTATATTATGTATTATTCTTGTATAAATGAATTTTTTATTTTTCTAAATATTTTTATCTACAACTTTCATCTACAATTTTTCTTTATTTAATGAATAAATAATATAGAAGAAAATGGGTCCCAAATATAAATTACTAATGAATTAAAGATTGGGATTTTTATTGTCTTTTTGGCCCTTATCTCCCCTACTTTATTCCTTGTCGACCAAATCAATTCTTGACTTGGTCTCGAGGATTAGGGTCAAAAAATATCTTTGTTTTTTTCTTTTCATTTCTTTACTATAATTTTGGTATTAAAAACTATATTTTATATTCAATGAATAAAATAAATAACGGTCTCGAGGATTAGGGTCATAAAATACCTTTGATATTTTATTCTTTTATTCTTTTCTTTTTTTTCTTTATTCTATAATTTTGTCATTAAAACATATATTTTATATACATAAATAGAATACATAATGACTTATAATATAAAAAATAATGTTATTTACATGCATTTAGCTAGGATTTTTAAGGCCAAAATGATAGAATAAAGGTGATGAAATGGAGATTCATCTGCTGGTAATTCCGCCCTCCAAGTTGCTGATGGTATGGCTCACAGGCATTGTGCTGACCCTGGTGTGGTCCATGAGGATGGGTCAACTGATGATCATTACTCCATATGCCATTCACCTCTTTATGAGTGGGGGAGGCGAAGAACAAGGCTCAAGATACTGAGGTTGGAAATCAGGTGGCTGGAAGACAACCATTTGTGTCTGCGGTTGTAGTGGTGGCTACTCTGGGGCTTGCACGTAATGTATGTGTTGCATTTGATTAGGACTCGACTGCAGCAGATGTGGCTGTGACTGCTCCTTCTCAACTGGAGGCTCATATGTTGCGGTTACTGCATTGTAGGCACTGACGGTGTTCACTAGCATCTCCAACTGCTTCTTAATAATAGCGAGCTTGTCCAAGCCCTTCATCCTTTGCTCTATCCTGACGAGCTTCTCTTGGTCATGCGACCTCTTCTCCATTCTATTAACTTTCAACAGGTGGTTCCCAATGAGCTCATGTCTCAATTGTCGCAAATGTCGACTTCATGTGTATCCTCCGTGTTTCCATTTATGCGAAGGACTTGTGGCAGAGGTTGGATCTGGAAGGAACGAGTCTCCTCGAAGATCTGCAATACTAGATTCTCGTACTTGTTGAAATGGGATCCTCTGCAAATGACATTAACCAAACATTGACTAGACTCTGTCAAACCCCAAAAGAAATGTTGGACCCAGCTGGTCCTCAGGATGTCATGGTGGGGGCACTTCTCAATCAGATCACTAAACCTCTCCCATGTCTCATAAAAGGATTCTTGGGGTCCCTGAGAGATGCTAGCAATCTTCAACTACAAGAGATTAAGATGGCTGAGAGGATAGTACTTGTGCAAGGAAGTCAACATCAAATCCTCCCAGGTCATCACCACCATTCCTTGATGGTTAATACAATAGAGTGCTCTACATTGTAGGATGAAGGAAAAGGTGGTCATCTTGACTATGCCCAATGGCATGTTAAGATAGTGAGTTGTGCTATAAATACGACCGAACTATTGTAGGTGGATGTACAACTCCTCGTTAGAATTCCCATGGAAGATGGGGAGTAGAGAAAGGAGTTGCAACTTCACCTCGATGTGTTCGTGGACCGTGGGATTTGGATTCACTCATTGATGTGGCTGGTCCCTGGTTTGTATGTCTGCTTTAGAGTGGGCTTGGGTCGGCCTCTCCTTGCTTTGTCCATGCCTCTACGAGGTCTATCTACTGAGTGATTATCATCATCATCATTACCTTGGAGGTTATCATTAACTCCTTGATTTACTCATCTTCCCTCTAACCTTCTCCTCAGTCATTCAACATTTCCTAAAGGCGACATGGGCGAGAGATTTATCGGCCAACTGTTGCTAGATGGTCTAGATGGAGGCCAGAACAGACTATTAAACTCATTTTGATTGGTGCCGTGCTACGTAGTATGCTCAGTGTTAGGGAGTTATGGTCCCTTCCCTCTACGTGTAGGATCCATCTCTGAATCTGTCTGTGAAGGAACTGACTCCAGATCATGGTCAAGATCTGTAATGGGAAATATACCACAATCAGTCTGCATGCAGTAACCAGATGGAGAAAATAACTTAGAATTAGTGTCAATTCTAAATCTTATTAAGTATGGAGAGGTATATGGAGTGAAATCAATCTCCATTCAAAAGGGATAGAACTTGAGAAGAGAGTTTTCTTGGTCTGTGAGAGGAAGAAGAAGCAGGGAGTCCTGAGAGTGGTTCACGAAGTCAGAACCATGTACCTCGGAATCACCCTGAATTATTAAAGATGTCAAAATCGAGGAGTCGATGTAGCTGTCGATGGAGTCCCGACTAACTCGTCCCAGAGTTGACACCTTGAAGGGAAGTGAAGATCGATGTGGAAGAAGGATATTGTGATGAACAAGAAATAAATGGAGTGTAAAACAGTAGAAGGCTCATGATGAGCAAGGGTTAAAAGGAAGTATGCAAAAGAGTATAAGTGACAAATTCGACCAAGTATGCATGGATTTGATCTTTGGACCTAATTCTAAGAAAACAAACGTTAAACAAAATCGGGTTCACCAACTCAACACATGTGAACTCGTAAAAGTTTTGCTATTTTTATCTTTCCAGTTTTAAAGTTGTGATTCAAGCAAAAAATTGTCTTGAGTCCTTAACGGCTATCCCTAGAGGAGAGCGTGTAATGTCAGGAAAGTATCCATGTACTTGTTCCACTTCCTTTGTATAATGTGATATATACTTTTTAAGGTCCTCAATACCAGTCTTGGGTGGAAACTCAACCATATAAAAGAGAGAGGAAGCCCATACGAGAAATGACTACTTCACCCATTAGTGGGGTATTCTAATTCAAACCAATTAGGTAGACACACCCGTGATGGTATTACCTAGGCTCGGTACTTTAGACTAAGTATGATGCTCCTCAAAAGGTGGGAACATTGTCGTCGAGAGGTCCGTACTTGGTCACGTACGATAGATGCGTCAATACTTCGTTGGTGCTAGGTGGTTGTTGAGGCAGCCACAGATCGAGTTTTTTGGCTTTATTTTTAAGGGTCGTGCCTCGCTTTGTCTAGAAAGTACCTTAATTCAATGAGGGCTTTCTGAAACCCCGGTAATGACATTTGTTATGGCTTTTAATTAGGTCAATGTTCAATTAACGGCCCCTTGTTTCAATTTTTGATTTTCACTTTTGTTAAGTTTTTTCAATGCAAAAGCGCGTAAAGATTTGTTTGAATTTTCTTTTTACCCTAGGTTCTCAAAATCATAGGTAGAGAACGATAAAGCAATGCAAGATGACACCAAGATGGAAATCTCACCTTTATGCCTAAATGATGAATGCTCAGATAGAATACTTACAATGCTTCCCAGCTCTCTTCATGCAGGATGCAATGCAAAAATTTATAAACCTATTTTACATGCACGATATGTAAAGGAAATTGCCCTATACATGAATTGCTATTATCTTTAAGAACCTAATGTTGAACACTAAGAGAATAATCCTAAGAGCATAGTCTTTTGAGGCTCCTCGGTGCCCGCCACAGCATGTCATGCAAGTGCTATATGTAGACCTCTCATAGCATGTGGTTTCAAATCCAAGTATTCAACAATTAATTTGTACTAAGTCCAAACATAAAGACAATAAGTACATGCAATATATTATGTGCTTGCCCTTAATTTACTCAATCAAGCAATCCTAAAATGCTAAGGACTCATTCCACAAAAGAAATGAAAATAAGGCAGAAAACACAAAATACAGAAAACATAGAAAATAAAGGTGATGAAAATCATGAGAAAATCCGATGAGCTCCCAAGTGAACAAACAATTGGAAATTACACCCGAGTGTCTAGAGTACAGTCCACCCCTATTATTACAAATTAATGATGCAAAATAAAAGTCACACTCTCTCACTAAAAATAAAAGAAAATAAACTATGCTAAGAGCCTCACTCTCTCTTTCTCTTATTTTCTCTCGTAGTGGATAGCTAGTGGAATAGACACTCTCCACATAGCTTGGGTACGTCAACAACCTAAGCGGTTGCCTTCACCTCGAGGTTCCTCATAAGAAAGATACAAGAGAAGTGATTAGAACATTTAGACAATTATACTAACAATAAAGGAAAAATAAAAGAAGAAAATAATGGGGGAAAAATAAACCCATAAATCTATCATGTGTGTTGCTCCCCGACAACTGTGCCATTTGTTGAGATGGATTTTGTGAGGGCATAAAATATCCTCACAAGGCGAGAATACATTGTTGCAGAGGTGACCGCTCATGAAACCCGAATCAAATAATAATTAACCCATTAATATATTCAGTAAAGCAAAGCCAAATGTGTATAGGGCAAGTAACGTAGAGGTCAAACAACAAGAGTAAGGGGAATAGACAAGAAAAATTGGCAAAAAAGCAATAAATGTTTATAGAGTTTTAATAAGGATTTTTTACTTTTTAGTTGGTTTTCAATATTTAATCTTTTTAGAAATTTTTAACTTACATATTTTTTGTTTCTAATTTTATAAATTTTTTCTCTTTATATTTTCTGTTTTTTTATTTCCTTTTCTTTTTCTTAGATATAAGACAAGTATGTATTATATATAATATATATAATAAATATATAAAATAAAAAACAAAATCACGAAAATACCCTAAGGTACAATCCTTTTTTAAATGTTTTAAGATATATAGTCGATTTTTATAATAGTGAAACTATAATAATATAAGTTAATGTAACGATGTATATAATATAGGGGTTTTATATTTAAAGATATAGATATAAGTACAAAAAATGAGGTAATATTTTTTTAATGTTTTTATATTTTGGTCTATTTTTATGTTTTCCATATATTTTTTTGATATTTTTTGTATTTTTAAATGAAAAAATATATCAAAACAACGACTTATATTAATAGGATAAAATGTTTTGGAATTTAAAATAGATAAAAATCACAAAGTTTTCGAAACTATTTTAATATATAGTAAATATAATAAAAAATCAGAAACAAAATGCAATTTTTGGATTTTTAATGATTTTTTTATATTTTTTATAGAGTTAGAAGGTTTTGCTATTTTTTGTTTTACTTTAAATTTTTTAGTTATTTTTGGTTTGTAGGTGCAAAATATAATAATAATCTCTAATTTTATTAGAATTTTTCAAAACATTTTATATTTTTTTGGCTTTTTTTATTAAAACATGGAATAAATACGATATTTTTCGATTTTCAAATATAGAAAATTAATTTTAAATGCCCAACAAAAGATTTGATGAAATATGATATTAAGAACTTGTTTAAAATTTCTATAATTTTTGTATGCAATATGATATTTTTTGTGAAAAGAATAGATAAAATAAAAATATAATACCGCAAGGTACTGAAATGCAAATTAAAATAAATAAAAATGTACTCCAGAACCAATTTCCAAAGTATAAGGGTCTCTACGTAAATATCCCCAAAATATTTAATTCATTCCACATTGGTAGGGGCATAAATGTAATTTGTTAAACATGGAAGGGCACACTTGAAATTATCCTAAAAATTTTTAAACTGAAATACACAATTTCTGGATTAAAAAATAACACACAAATACAGGGGGATCTCTATAAAAAGCCCACCATCTCTTGTGTATGGGCATGTGCTGTGACGTGGCATGGGACAAACAACAAATAAAATAAATATAGGGGTCTACTTGCAAAATTACCGAACTTTTGATACTACAGATGAAGGTTTATGGATTAAACATAAAATACTAAAAGTAATAGCATATAGAGGAAAATGAGCCACCCCAGGGTGTTGGCTGAGGGCTCGAATCCTTTCACGTGCCACGTGTCGCTCAGCCAACAGGGATCATGCTTCACATGGAAGGGTTGAGATGAGATCGCAGCGTAAGATCTAAGGGCTGAGATAGAGTGCATCCAACAACTACTAGGCAATCCGGTGTGTCATTCTTGATCTTACGGTTGAAACCCCAACTGGAAGAACTGAGGATGAGCGATCCTCAAGCGAGATGTGCTCGTTGCTCCTCAACGACTTTAACCACCTTGGCATATACCAAGCGTTCCAAACTGATGTCTATGCTCCTATGCATCAATTGATGGTTTCAAAATTGCCCAGGACACATCGATGGGGTACTGGAGCTCGAAGGTGGGCAGGGCACTGGGAGCTGCTTCTACTAGGAAAAAAATCGACCCAAACAATGTCCATTATCCCTTGAGAACCTGCAAAATAGTACTAGCAACCGCAATGGTGGCTCTGGAGTCATTATCGATGGGTTAATGAGGTGGAAATGAGGTTGGGTGGAGGCCCCTAGTGAGGAGGTAGAGCAGGAGAGCAACCCCTCGATCTGAGCAAGATCGAGTTGAATGGAGGTGTTGAGGATGTAGAAGAAACATAATGGAATTATGGCAAGGCATTTTGGTTGTCGAAGAATGGTAGAGTTACAGTGAAATGGTCATAGGAGATCAGCTTTGGTGAACTACGAGTATGAGATTTAACGAAATAACACGTGATTATAAGTGAAACTAAACACTAAGCTACCCTAATCTCATTCATACAAAAGAAAGAACAAACTGTCTCTACTTGCTTTAGCTGGAAGCCTAGTCAGAGCTCCGCTGCAGAGGAACAACGATGCCCGGATCACTAACTTTGCGCCTCTTCCTCCTCACCAATCAGTCTGGCAAAATCAGCTCTGTCACCAGGAAGCCAAGGAACTCAAAGAACCAAGGACTTCAAGGGCAAAAGGCATGCCTTTGACCAAGAATCCTAGTCGCAATTGTGATCCATCAATTGAGAAATCAAATGGGAATGGAAGACCAAAGAATATTATCAAAAGTGGAGAAGGAATCATGGAAAAAGTTGAGGAAGCCACACGATCAGTGAGGCTACAGGATCTAGGGTTGCAGGGTGCTCGGTTGACCGATGGGTCAACCAAGGCCACAACCTGATTGATCCGTGTAAGCAATTATAGGATAAAATAGAAAAGAAATTCAAAGATAAGTAGAATTAAAATAATAAATGATTTATTTGATTTTTGGTTTTGAAACAAAAATTATTTATTATTTTATGTAGTATTTTATTATGATTTTTATTTATTTTCACAAGATTATTTGTTGCGAGTTTAATTTTACAAGTATAAATATAGGTATTTACCTATATATTATGTAATTTATTTTTTTTTCTATTTTATATTTTTTATTTTATATATACAATTTAAATGTTAACAACTTATTTAAATACATATAAACATGTTTTTATTGTATTTTTCTAAAATTATATGAAAACATAAATTAATAGGTACATTTATTATATAGGTATATGTACATATGATTCATATATATGTTTGAATTCACTTATTTATTTTATTGTATTTTTAATTGTTATATTTTATTTTAATTATGTATATAGTTTTAATATATTATTACTTACAAAAGTATAAAAATAAGAAATAGAGAAAAATATAAAGAATAAATAAAATGATTATTTATTCAGATATAATGTACAATAGGGGTCCAAAACCTAACTTCTGCATCTTAACTCCAAATTGAATGAAACTACCTTCCTTAAACATGTAACCAAAAGTTATATACAATTACCTATGATTTTGGTGAATTTTGAGTTCATACAGAGAAGATACATGTCTGTGAAGTTGGGATATTTTTATTTTCAGTGTAGAGGGCATGATGCATTATTTTTATGTGAAATAAATTTTATTTTTTTCTTTGTATTTTTATCTACAACTTTCATGTACAAAGTTTATTGATTTTAGGTATAATTAATAAAGAATAATATATGTCCAAAAAATGACTTATTATGAATTAAAAATTAGGGTTTTTTTGTATTTGTGTCCCTTATCTCCCCTACTTTATTCATTGTCGACACAGTCATCATGATGCTTAGGTCTCAAGGTTTCGGGTCATTCAATACCTATGGTACCTCATTTCTTTTTCTTTTATTTTCTGTATTCTTTTATTTTTGATTTAAACAAAGTATTTTATACACTATTTACACAATAGATATTATCTTATTTTATGCAAAATAATGCCATTTATATGCATTAATTAGTGTTCAAAGGCAAAACTGAAATAATAAAGGTGATTAAATGGAGATTACAAAAATATTAAACGTCATTTAATATTTTACATTATTGAAAAAGAAATTACAAAAAGTAGGAGGGGATAAACGCAATATACCCTCCAGGATGTGTTTTGCCTGTGCGGGTGGCTTAGATCCAACGGTCGAGGTACTTTGACATAAGTTGATCAGATGGTCCTCTTTGTGTACCACTTCAATCTGATCGCAAGACCTATATTAGATATGGGTGAAGGGTTCATTCGACATCTCTGAGGGGGTCAAGAAGAAAGGGGAAGAACTTCACCCTTGAGATTCTTCGATCGGCAATATGTCCTTACTCCAGCCACCTCCCTCGCTATTGGAGGTCTTAAAATCCAACTGGAAGGGATCTGCATCGGTTGGGGTGCTCAAATGGTTTAGACCTCACTAGGAATGGTCTGGGGCTCATTAATCTATGGGGCATTTGGACTCCAGATCCCAGTAGAATCTCCCTATAGATGGGCTCTGTTAGTCTTCCAAAATGCACGAGAAGCCTCGTGGCTCAGGGGCGATGGTACCCAACCAATTTATTAGTGAAATAGGTTCAAAAATGAAGGGAAGTGAATGTCCCTAATTATGGTGACAAATAGGGACCATTGATTGCTTGATCCGTGCGAGATTAAGGTGGATTGGGTGCGAGATGATGTAGAAATGCCGGAAGAAGAAGAAGTGTTGGTATGATGGTTGGATTGAGGTAAATAAAACTATGGAATAGATGTTGGAGCATAGTGATTAAGGGAACACAATTTCTTGGATTTTGCAAAAATATAGACGAAATGACCGTAAACAAAAGGCAAGTTTTACAAGAAACTGAAATGCGAACATAAAAAGTAACAAAAATCTAGGACTTGATATGGTGATACATGGAAGCCGATGGGTCGCATGAGTTAAGATCCGGTGACATGTAACCTTACCTTTCCCCCTTCTCCTTTCTGTAGAACTAATGGTGGATACCTCCTATGACTAAGATTCCTCTCTAGCAGTGGGTTCGTGTTGTCACAAGCGGTAAAGAGTGGATTAGTTGGAGCTAGTGCATTGAGGTGGACTTTTATAGTAGAGGAGGAACATGGCATTTCTGACCTTCGATGGCACACACCATGATAGTGGTTGGTGGAGTATAAGGCTAGGGGGTGTTGCTTGATCTGACAAATGCTTTTGGTTCATATATTCGGCCAAAATGAGGCATGGAGAAGGCATAAGAATTTGGAGAAGGAGATGGGTCGAAGTGTGTACAATACGTCTAGGCGAGTAGGGATTCTGATTGGTCCACGTGAACAACAAAAAGACAAAAGAGACATAAAAAATACAAGAAAATTTAAAAAAAATTTATAATGATTTAAAAAAAAATGAAAACATGAAAATTGTTTCTTATTAGACCCTATAAACTTTGCCAATCACCTCCACGACCTTTGAAACAACCTAATTCCCCCCTCGACCCCGTAAACTTGCCAACTCTTACCTTATGAACCCTTCGGGTAATATATTTTAAGCTTATGGGGGTTCTTGGGGTAATTTACAGGGTCGATGGGGTAATTACATTGTGTAAAAGGTCGTAGAGCATTTTAAAACGTTTATAGGGTCTGCTGGGTAAAAATCCCTCACTTATTTCATAAACTATTTTGTAGTGATTTTTATTTATTTTTTCAACCATATTTAGTATGGGCTATTATTATATAATATTATTCATAAGTATTTATACTATATATTATATATTTACAATTCTTTTATTATTTTTATACATACTACATGTTTAAATAATTTATTATTTACAACATCAATTAATACACTTTTACATCTATCTTTGGTATTTTAATGGTTATGTTTATATGCACAAATAATACACGTATTTATAACATTGGTACATTATACCTATATATTAGAGTTTATTACTTATTATTGGTATTCTAGGTACTTTTAATTATATTTGTATTGTCTCTAGATATGTACAATTATTTAAAGACATGAAGAGACTAAAAATGTAAAGAATTTAATAAGATATCCTTAAATACAGATGTACAAGTACCATAGTACTCCAATTAGCCAGCTTTTGCATCTTTCATCCAATTTAGATGAAATCAACTTCATTTTCTAGATAATTAAATTTGTAATAGAATGGAGGTGAGTTTAATTTTGCTTGAGTTTATATGGTGGAGATATTGATCGATGAAGTTCTGTTTGTGGTTTTTCCAACTGAGTGTACCGGGTTGTATATGCATGATTTATTTTGGCCAATATTGTTCTCATTTCCTATATATTATTATGTACAAGTTTTGTCTTGAACACTTTATTGTTTGAACTACATAATGATAAATAAAATAGTAGTGCACTGTTGTTTTCACAATATATTGTACTCAGAATTAATTAGGGGTTTCTAGATAATTTTGTACGGTATTTCACCCTATTGAAGGATATGGTGAAATCCTTAAGCGCATCATGGAAGTGTGAGGATCGCATTGTATGCGTTCAGGAGGACTAGTCGCACTAGTTGCTCGAGGCAACATGATTTTAAAAAATTTCATGCGATGAAACAATATGATCGAAGAACACTTCTCGGATCGTTTCATCAAAACCAAAAACATGTATTAGGGTTTACCTCTTGAAGCGTGGTTGCGATCGAGTCTCTAAACGAATAGACCTCCAGTCACAAGTCCAGACCGACAGAGGAGACGCTTGCGAGCGTGTTGATGAAACACGTGCTCCTTGCAATCCATGTTGATGATTTAAGAGACGAACATCCCAAGATCGTCACACCAGATACGACATCTTCTTCATGATCGAGGTCCACCGAAGGAAACAGAGATCCACGACCAAACAATCCAGCAGCATAATGGCATCATTGTGGTGATGGCGACTCTCTCGAAGGCTTCAATGGTGGACGACCACAAAGAGAGAGAGAGGACGTGTAGAGAATGAGAGAGAGAGTGATAGTTGGTGTCTCCCACTTGTGTGTGTGTAAAGAAGAGCAAAGGGGGTGCCTCTCCATTTATAATATTTTGGGATCAATGGATCTTAATCCATGGACAACACAAATCCAATGGCTCACATTGATTTGGGTTTCTTTTAATAGCCTTGATTTTGTTGTAAATTTAAAACAACAATTAATTTGATTAAATAAATATACATTGAATAAATCATCAACATATAAATTAATTAAATCAAATTAACCTAGGAGAATTAGGAAGGAGGCATGCCTCCCTTCCATTTAAGGGGGGTGGGGGGGATGGGTGGTACACCTTGAATTCCAATTCAAGGTGGCCATCCATCCTCCTTAAAAGGAAAGATGTAGTCCTCTTCCTTTTTCATGAGATCTCTTATCCCATGAAAATCTCCATAATTTTCAACAACTATTGTTGTAAATTTATTCACGCAAATAATTCACAATTATTTTATGAACATTGCAATCATGCCATTGGAAACTTGTGAATCACATTCACAACCAAAAATAAATAAAAAGTACATTACATTTTCATTTAATTGTCTAATGTAAATCCAATTCACATCATCATTTAATTAACAAATGGCATTTACAAATTCTCCATCTCATATATTATAAATAACATTTATAATATATATGATTAGTATGGATAGTCCTATCCACATTATTCGTATCAATGAAAATTAATTAACATTTAATCATCTTGGATCTATATTCTCATATGCCCAAAAAATATGAATCATATTCACATTATTCACATCTTTGATAATGAAATAATATTTAATTATCTAAGATAATCCTCCTTATAATATGGATCAAATTCATGCCACTCATGATAATTAAATCACATTTAATTATCAGGTTTTCTCAATGCTCGGATACATATATCAACAATGAATTTATCCTTGAACTCTTTCAAGGATAATACGCTTTTTTCCGGATACTTGGAGATAAGGACAGGGCGATTGTATTATTCCATGCATAGTGACTTGGATATTGAGATCACATCTCAAATCCAGATCTAGAGGACCTCCCATAGATGCTTGTTAAATCAAGGCCGTAGATCCAATCTTCTGAAGGCATCTGAATCACATTCAGATCATTGTCCAATACTTAGACCAAGATTAGATCACTTCTCTACTAAGAGGAGTCACTAAAATCCAGACCCATTTCATCACTCCCTAGGAATGGAAGGATTACAGTAATACAATCATTTATGATCACATCACCCTCAGGTATTCATAATATCGGTACATCCGTCATACTAGAAGACCCAGAATAAACCCGAACTTTTAGATCTCTTTTTCACTGTCTACTTCAGGGTTTTATCATTAAGTTTCTGTTTTGACTATTGGGGGTTGGTATCGATCATATACTTTCCAAAAGCATATATCATACCTAGGTGTTGATCATATACTTTCCAAAAGCATATATCAACCTACAAACTCATTCAAGCTTCCAAAGCGAGACGACCGTGCACGGAATTTGATTTTTCCCAAAATCTCAAGAGTGAGCTCATGTCTTTCGGTTCAGTAATAAACGTATATGATCCCTTTGAGAGATCGTATTACTTATATGCCCTTGCATGCACACCAATGCGCAAATGTATAGGCATTGGTTAGGTCATCAACCTATTGGTGTGCCAATTGTACATACTTAGACATATAGTAACATATTTGTCTCCAATAAGAGGATGCGTGCACATATCGTGACAACATACGACAAAGGATTTTGGTTATCTCGATCTTATTAAGTCAACTCTTTGACCTAACTTATCTAACACCTCTGAATCTCTATTCTTATGTAGAGGACCTGCATCAAAAGATCTGTTAGTATGAATCTTTAGAGAAAGGATTTCCATTTACTTCTCAGGCTGGAGATCCTCTCTTAACAATCATTAGAAGGTGCTTGATGAGTCCTCAATCTAACTATTTATATATTCATCCAAGCACTAGCCTCAAGATGGCCATGATACATAAACCTAATTGTACTAAGGTACCTATTATGCAAATTAGTTATTTTTCATTTCAGATTAGGGAATGATATTTGCAATAACATTTATTTCATAATGGCTTGCCGTGGGCTGGCATGTCCAACAATTTCCCACTAGCCCAAAGAGCCATTAATGGACTAATCATTCAAACCCACACTCATGCGACAATCATAGTCTATTTAGAAAAATAGCTAGGTAAGCGCATCATTCACTCTGATTTAAGGACACTATGCTAAGTCTGTTTACAATACTTGCATATCACCTAATAATAGCGCTCGTATCCAATGCGAATGTTGCATCTTATGTAACCAATACTCAATGTTGTTAGTTATAGTGTCCTTGACAGTATAGCACAATAACCATTATAACCAGTATGTAATTTCTTTTACCCTTATCAGAATACCCTTATTCTTGGAAATCTCTATCTCATATGATATCTGCAGTTAAGACCTTTTAGATCACTATCTATAAAGTCTTAAGTTCTTGAAGATATGACTTAGAGATCACTATCTCGAAAGTATTTTCCTCTTTGAAGATATTGTTATTATTGCAATCAAGTGTTTATCTCCATAATAGGATTAGAAATAGTTTACTACACCCATTGCATGGCAGACATCTGTCATTTGTACACATCTAACATACATTAGGCATCTTGTAACTGATGCACAAGGGCAAGCAGTTTTAGCATTTACATCCTCAACTCTTTGAGGTGCTATTCCTTTTTAGATAGGTAGTACAATGTCTTAAGGGAAAGAAGCTTTTCTTGAAATTTTCCAGGAAATGGAAATGTCCAAGGTATACTACTAATGTGATGGTCCCAATGCCTTCTTTCTTTGTTTCTGAACAACTTCAGAACTATGATCTAAGAGATATCCTAGAGATCTTATCTCAAGGTATGGAAAAACCATATTATAAAACATTTATTATCATCATTATATCATTCCAGATGATTAGGATATCATCTACATTTAGCATGATGAACAATGTCTCTCCCACAAAGCGTCACATGGCTCATCAAGATTCTACCTGAAATCATAACATCTATAATTTCATAAAATCCAATGTTCCAACTACAAGAATCTCATTTAAGTCCATAGATAGAGTTCTTTAGCTTGCAACCTTGCTTTCCTCAACCATGAAGCCTTGGGGCTACTTCATGTGAATATCCTCGGAGAGGTATTCATAGAGGAATGCAATATTGACTTCCATCTTGAAGTCAAGTTATGTAGTTATAGTTAGAAATATTTGATGGGTTAAGCATGGTCACTGGAGAGCAAGTCTCATCGCAAGCGATGTCTTCTCTTCAATGTGTATCTTGAGGATACAGACCATGCTTTGAAGGTCTCTACCTTCTCATTAGATTCCCTCTTTCTCTTGAAGTACCATTTAAATCTTAATGGGTCTTACCTATATAGGTGGATTCTCGAGGGTCCATATACAACACTTATATATGAAGTCTACTTTATACTTTATTGCTAACATTCAGCTTTCCATGTCATGAACTTCAGAAGCTTCATCACATGAAGCAAGATCATTGAAAGTTTCTCTGACATATGTAATCCATCCTCAAACTCATTTGAAGAGGTATAAGTGTTTCATCTTTAATTATCATTTTAGTTTCTAATTTCATGGCCTCATTATCTTCTCAAGATTTAATGAGGTCCTTTAATTCATTTTCATCTTGATTTTCAAGAGAGTCATCTTCAAATAATCATATCCTTAGATATGCGATCTTTTAAGAACCTCAATGTCATAAAGTATGTATCTAATACCATTCTTTATTTTCATAATGAAGTAGCACTCTCTGTTGCTAGATTCTACCTTACTTGCATGGAACCTTATTAAGGATGTATACTGTAGTCTCTACTACATATATACCTTGGAAACTAATAGGTAATTATGCTATGATTCATCATTGATCAAATCATGTCGTGCATGATCCAATTGTATCTCCCTACAACCCTATTGAGTAAAGGTGTACTAGGAGGAGTGAGAAAGAAATGACATTCCTTTCCCCATGAGGTATTCTTTGAATTCATCTAATAGGTACTTGCTACCTAGGTTAGTTCAAATTCATTTCATCTTCCTTCAAACTTTGTTTCAAAACCAAAATTGTGAAATCTTTGAATATTTCAAGAATTTCTAAAGTGAAGGGAAGAAATATCATATCACAAATAATCATCGAATGATATCACATATCATTAATGTTCAATATGATATAGATAATCCACAAACATCAATATGTAGGAGATCTTGAATACCTTGTCATCTAACAACATTCCCAAAGAAGGGTGTATTGGACATTTTTTACTTTGAATACAATATTCACAAGTACGTAAGATTTGAAATTTCAGACAATCTAAAGATTCTTCTCTTACTAGTCCATTGATTTCATCAACAGACATATGTCCAAGGTTTAATGCTACATCATTGTCAAACGATCTTCATCCCCTTATTGATCTTTAAATGTTTTAATTTCCAGTGTTAGAAATGCTAATCAACCATTCATTAATTTCTAATTTGGTAGAGTCCTCCATATGTCAGATTACTATCTTAAATATATCAATCTTAACTCTTTATGGTAGGTCTATTCCAGAATTCATGTTTATTTCCAACACTTAGAAATAAACAATGTGTATTCTAATATCTAGGTCATTGAGACATTCTCTAAGATTAAGGGCTCTCCCACTGAAAATATGATGTCTATCTATATAATAGAGATTGTTGCAACAATTACATCAATATCCATGTGGATGACTATTAAACCATGAGATCAAAATTTCTAGTCTTCTAAAACATATGCAACCAATTAAAAGTGTTATTGGAAGAATGAGAAACAATTATTAGACTATGATCTCATCAAATAAGAAAGTCAATTTCAATGACTAAATGTAGATTATTCTGTTGCACTATCCGAGTCCTTCTCTTAGGATACTATATAGTCTAGATAGCCACACTATCAGTACATCACCTTATTGTTGTATTGGCATTCATCCAACTCTTTAGATGTCACATCGAAGTTACAGAAATACAGTCAGCTTTTTGACTTTCCTTCTTGCTTGGGTTCAACCCACGCTTCCACTGTGCTTCCTTCATTATAAACAACCATTGCTTAAGACAAAGGACCGCTTATGTTGATTTCAAAAGATTTCAATATAAGAGTACTTCGACATATATACATGCTTCATTCAATTCATAAAATATAAATATTATGAAGCTTCATGAATGACTTGAGTATGGATAGTACCATGATGACACTCATCATATCTAAATACATCTTAACTATAAAAGACTTAGATTCAGGTAGGTACTCAAACTTTTTAAATACATCATCTCTTGTAGAGCCACTGTTCTGCATAATGCAGGAAACCATGTCATTCATGATTAAATGTGAGAGCACATATGTATGCCATAAACATCTTCTTAGGTTATTATAAGGATTATTTGACAATTGCGATCATCAACGACATGTCACTTCCAAAGTACATCCAATGATAGATCAAGACTACAAAGACATACAAACCATAGGGTTGTAGACCTATTGTCTATTTAATTGTCGGACCTTATTATTATGAGGAAACTTGCACATTGCAACCACATACAATATGCGTCCAACTACAAGTACAATATCTTGATCATGGATCCAATCCATGATATTTTAATGGTTATTATTGGGTATAGTATTGAGTGGGTTTAATGAAGGATAATCTGAAATAAGAAATTTGCATCAATAAATATTAATTTATTCTTTACTTTGATTTAGGAATTTTATATGAAAGTTGTCTTGCTTGTCAACCTTGCAAGTTCATTCCCTTAATCACTTTCAGTGTAAGAGATATACTTACCATTATAACTCAAGTAAGATCCTGGATCTCCTTCCTTATCTTTGTCACATCCCAATAATATGAGAACCTGTAACTCGGATAAAAAGAAGCGGGAACACATTACGTCATTCAAGTCCAACTTGCATTCCCAATTCATTCTTTAACCCCTGGGCCAACCACCCCTAAGATGATGTTGACCCATCATTAATTGAACCAACTGTCAACAGGATTAGAACTCGCTATGCGCAATCCAATATCACCCCAATAATATGAGGACCTGATATTGGGGTCACCACGCATACGGCCTTACTATTTTGAGAAGAAAAGAGCCCAATCCAGATGCGCTTGTATGTAGGAGCTGTCATTTCGGACAGGCGTCTCCTACATACAATCCCTGGCGATGGAACCCTTCGACTTGACAGGAGACCATGGATGTCACTCATGTGATCCTCCATATCATGTTCAAATTCTATTTAATCATTATGAATCATATTCATTATGATTAATTCTTCCAAGGGAATTACAACTCTATTCATAATTGTATGTTTTAATTTTAATTGGATTACAATACATCTAATAACATTAAATCAATTCCAATTAATATCCAACAAACATTCTTTATTGTTACTTGAAATATGGTACAATCTCAAATACGTATTATTTTAAATTTTAGTAATTAGAAAATACATCATGATATCTCTAGCATTATCCCTTCCCTACCTGTTGTCATGGCCACTACCTGTGGGAGTGGGACAGACTGCAGATGGTGCAACCTACTACCCCAATGCTCCCTGACTAAACACCATATCCGTCTCGGGTTAGGATAATGCCAAATTGATGATTATGTACTTGAAATGATAATCGGTT
The DNA here is from genome assembly GCA_037367405.1 of Ottelia alismoides. Lineage (NCBI taxonomy): Eukaryota > Viridiplantae > Streptophyta > Magnoliopsida > Alismatales > Hydrocharitaceae > Ottelia > Ottelia alismoides. The sequence continues at coordinate 1,504,527 of JAZKJV010007963.1, read as the reverse complement.
TTTCAACCGAAGTTATAGCATATAGTAATAACCAAAATCATTTTTATTATAAGAAAATTTTCTAAGCAAATTCTCAACCCAATTCAAGCAAGTTTGTTTGTAGGAAGAAGATTATGTAACCTATTGTGATCTAGATCATATCTAGTCAATTATTGGTCATGACAATGTCATTTAAGGAAATAATTATCATAAAATATTTCTTAAATATTTATCCATAATTATTTCAGGAAACTAAACCATTTAATTTCATTAATTCATTAAATGATAATCACAAGGTTCTTGATTATGAATGTAAATCCCAGTAATGACCCTCACTTACTAAAATTAGCATATCTCAATCAAATTAAATCCAAATCATGCAAAATAAGTTTCCAAAGTTGTCTAATTTGATTTAAAACAAAACCAAAGTGATATGCACTCATTTATAGGCATTAGAAACATTAATTAACTCCTTTATTATGTCAAGATTCACAATCACCAAAATAGAGGATACATGTTCACTAAAATGATCCTAACTTGATAAAAAGGATTCCAAATTACTCAAACTCAAATCCCATAGTTTCCTTAATGGGGAACAAAATCCAAGTGATAATTTTTTTTTTGAACAAACTAAATATGGCTGAAAATATTCACAAAACAAGGTTGTGTGAATGAAATGTGATTAAAATTTCGTACACCCTAGTGAGCCCATGTCATCCTAGGTTTATGGATCTGATCCAAAACCTCCATAACCTAGCTCTGATGCCACTTAAAGTATATGGTGAAATCCTTAAGCGCATCACAGAAGTGTGAGGATCGCATAGTATGCGATCGGGAGCAACTAGTCACAATAGCTGCTGGAGGTAGCGGAATTTAAAAAATTTTCATGCGATGAAACCACATGATCCATGAACACTTCTTGGATCATTTAATCTAAACCATGAACAAGTAATAGGGTTACCTCTTGAAGCATGGTTGAGATCGAGTCTCCAAATAAATAGACCTCCTGTCTCAAGTCCAATCCGACGGAGGAGATGCTTCCGAGCACGTTGATGAAACACGTGCTCCTCGGAATCCATGTTGATGATCCAAGCGACGAACCTCCTGATCCCTTCACACGAGATACAAAATCTTCTTCACGAGCGAGGTGCACTGAAGGAGATGGAGATCCGCTAGAAAACTATCCGGTAGCATAACGGCGACGCTACAACAATGACGACTCTCTCTAGGGCTTCCATGATGGACGACCACAATGAGAGAGATCGAGAGAGGACGTGCAGAGAATGAGAGAGAGAGAGTAATAGTTGGTGTCCCCAACTTGGGTGTGTGTAAAGAAGAGCAAAGGGGGCACCTCTCCTTTTATAATATATTGTGATGCATGGATCTCAACCCATGGATAACACAAATTTAGTAGCCTACAATGATTTGTGTTTCTTTTAGTGGCCATGATTTTGTTGAAAATTTTCAACAACAATTAATTTGATTGAATTAAATATATATTGAATAAATCATCAACATAAATTAATTAATTCAAATTTGCATAGGAGAATTAGGAAGGAGGTATGACTCCCATCCATTTAAGGGGGGGGGGGGCACACCTTGAATTCTGGCTGTCCATCCTCCTTAAAAGGAAAGAGGCACACCTCTTATTTTTTCTTGAGATCTCTTATCCCATGCAAATCTCCATAATTTACAACAACTATTGTTGTAAAATTATTCACATAAATAATTCATAATTATCTTGTGAGCATTGCAATCATGTCATCGGAAACTTGTGAATCACATTCACAACCCAAAATAAAAAGTGCATTAAATTATCAATTAATTGTCCAATATGAATCCAATTCACATCATCATTTAATTAACAATTGTAAATTACAAATTGCTCTATCGCATATATTATAAATCACATTTATAATATATATGATTAATATGGATAGTGCTATCCACATTATTCATATCCATGATAATTAAATCACATTTATAATCTTGGATCTCTATTCTCATGTGCCCAACTAATATGAATCATTTTCACATTATTCACATCTTTGATAATTAAATTTAATTATTTAAGACAACTCTCCTTATAATATGAATCAAATTCATATCATTCATGATAATGAAATAAAATTTAATTATCAATTTTTATCAATTCTCGGATAAATATATCCACAATGAAATTATCCTGGAACTCTTTCAAGGGTAATGCGCTTTCTCCACGGATACTTGGAGATAAGGATAGGGCGATTATATTGTTCCATGTATAGTGACTTGGATATTGAGATCACATCTCAAATCCAGATCTTGCAGACCTCCCATAGATGCTTGATTTAATCAAGGTCATAGATCCAATCTTCTCAATGCATCTGAATCACATTCAGATCACTGTCCAATACATGGACCAAGATCAGATCACTTCTCTACTGAGAGGAGTCACTAAAATCCAGACCCGTCTCATCACTCCCTAGGAATGTAAGCATCATGGTTATACAATCATTTATGATTGCATCACCCTCATGTATTCCTAATACCTGTACATCCTGTATACTAGAAGAACTGGAATAAACCTGATGCTTTAGATCTCTTTTTCACTGTATACTTCAGGGTTTTATCATTAACTTTCTCTTTTGACTATTAGGAGTTGGTATCAATCTTATACTTTCCAAAATCATATATCATACCCAGGTGTTGATCTTATACTTTCCAAAAGCATATATCAAACCTACAAATTCATGCAAGCTTCCAAAGTATGATTACCGTGCATGGAATTTGATTCTTCCTAATGTTTCATGAGTGAGCTCATGTCTTCCTGTTTAGAAATGAACCTATGTGATCCCTTTAAGAGATCGTATTACTCATATTCCCTTGCATGCACACTAGTGCGTCGGTGTATAAACCTTGGTTAGGTCATCAACCTATTGGTCTACCAAATGTACATACTCAGACATATAGTAACACATCTATCTCCAGTCAAATGATGCGTGCCTATATCATGACAACATACGACATAGGATTTTGGTTATCTCGATCTCGTTATGCCAACTCTTTGACCTAACTTATCTAACACCTCTGAATCTCTATTCCTATGCAGAGGACTTGCATCAAGAGGTCAGTTAGATATAAACATTTAGAGAAAGTATTGTCATTTCCTTCTCATGCTGGAGATCCTCTCTTAACAATCATTTGACGGTGCTTAATGAGTTCTTAATCTAACTCTTTAGATATTCATCCAAGAACCAACTTCTTTGATTCAAAAATTGAATCAACAGTTGTATGATCATCAAGATGGCCATTATACATAACTCTAATTGTAGACCAATTATGAAAATTAGTTATTCTTCATTTCAGATAAGGGAATGATATTTGAAAAAGCATTTATTGCATAATGGCTCGTTGTGGGCTCGCATGTTCAACACCTATCTCCCCTACTTTATTCATAGTCAACCTAGTTAATATTTGACTTGGTCTAAGGGTTCAGGGTTAGTCAGTATCACATATACCTCCTATATTTTCTTTATTTTTCCTTGTTCATTTATTTTGAGTTTAAATACATGTATTTATACACCATTTATACATAAATGTGAGAATGTTAATTCATTAAAATTAGTAATATTTACATGTATTTTACTAGGGATTTAATGCCACTATGAAACAAATAGGTGAATGAATGGATATTCATCACTGCCCTATACTTAATTTTGCTAGTCCCTAACAAACATTTATTAGAAGAATAAGTTTGAAAGAGAAAAAAAAAGAAAAGGAAAATAAATAATTTAGAATGATTATTTTTCTTATACTTCTCTTTCGAAAATCAATGTTTAGAGATTTAATATGACCTTTGTATTGTGTTTGTAGGAACCTTATTGGCAATAGGATTTAAAAATAAACAACCCCCAAGTCCCACAATCCTCAGTTCAGTTCACCTAAATAGTCAGGTTAGAACAAGTGTTTTCATACGCAAATTCCCATGACTGTGAAACTCACTTGTACAATGAATGTGAAATGTATCTCCCCACATCTGAAGTGGTAAATAAATAGTCTTCCTCAACAAGGTATCACTAATTCCCCAGTATAGCTACTCTTTCTTCAAGGAATAGAGTATTCCCTTCTAAGTTCAAGTGCAATTACCTCAAGAAGAGTGATAAAGAAAAGAATGGATTGTGATTGGTGTAGCCACAAATCTTTTGGAACTTGGCTAGTGTAGCCAAGTCTCCAGCTATGGGTAACCTTATAACTTTGACTTTGATGAATAATACTTTCTTATTGATACATAACTCCAACAAGATTGAATTTTCATTGACTTCTCGCCCGTCTAACTTTTTTATAGACTTTATTTCCTTCTTTTTTATATGTACAAAATAGTACAATTTACATGAGGAGTTTTTCTTCTTGATCCAGTAGATTGTCCCTCTTTTGAAGCTTTATTACAACCCACATCAACATGTCTTTATATGTCAATGCCACTAGATTAGATTGGGGTGCACTGGCCACCTATTACGGCGATGTATGTTTCCATATACATGATTCTCAGGCAATAGAATTCTACCCTTTACCACCTCATCTAAGTTGAGCTATGCGCAGAGTGATTGTCCAAGTTAGGCCACTATCAACAAGGGACATGTGTGTGTCATGACCTATTTTAATTAAGCTAATCAAGATGACATGTGAACATAGTCTTGTGGACTCCAAGAATTAAGTCTCATTGAACTGAAAAGTCTTAATTCCAGTTCCTATATGGTACATGTGAAATTAATTGGATTAAGGTCTAAACTAAGATATAATCTTCAAATTCTATTCCGTACTAGTTCATTTTTCAAAATTATTATAAAAAATGCATATCGAAAGATATTTTCAAGAAGTAGATTTTCTAGTTAAAACATTTTATGTGTTTTTTTTCGAATTTTGAAATTTTTTATGATTTTTACTTTTTTTAAAATTTTTAGGTATTTTTAAAAAAGGTTAGGGAATCTATTTACAAGTATTCACAAGGATTGTATGCATTTTTACAAAGGATTTTATAAAAATATTTACAAGTTGTATACAATGGTTTTATTTAGAGATTTTTACAACATTATTATGCACATTTTTTCAAAACTATTTGAAAATTATTTTGTAAGCATTTTACAATCAATTTTGAAAACCATTTTCGTTGTTAATTGTAAGATTTTTCAACAAGTTTTTAGAAATACATTTACAAACATTTACAATGGGATATTTTGCAAAGGTTTGAAAAACATTTTATAAAGATTTATCAAAAGATTTCAAAAGGAATTTTCAAAGCATTTCACAGCCATTTTTCACGATTATTTGCAAAGTTTTTTCAAACAAATTTTACAAACATTTTTCAAAAATTTCTACACAAATTTACATGACTTTTCAATATTTTATTAATTACCCTTCCCCGATATATTATAGCCATATTATTGAAAATACAAGAAAGTACGAGTTATGGCTAAAGTATGCATACCATATATAAGACAGTTGTACTTAGCTCAAAATATGTCCTCATAGTGACCAAGGAGCAACAAAGGAATACATAACTTATGCTAAATATAGAAGAATACATTATAACAATGACTCAATGAAAAGAATTAGAAGTTGCTCATCCCACCTACACATAGAATCAACTAATCATTAGTATAAAAGAATGTACACTAGGCAGGGACGATCTAGGTTGAGAATATACGAAATCAATGACTCAGATTATCTTCCATTATTCTTAGGGTAAAGAGTCCCTAAATATTGAACAACATATCAATATGGTGAGAGTCAAGCATGAGAATCATAAGGAAAAAATTGAGTCACTCATCCCCCCTTTACTTAGGATCTAGTCATCCTAAATATAACACATATTAAAGGGATGAATGAATAAAACAGAAGAAGGAAATAAAAGAAATGAAAAAGAATAAGAGAAAAGAATATTTTTGGTGCTTAATTGTATAAATCTAATGTTGATAGGAGTACATTTTGAAATGCCACATCAATTGAATTGACAATGGACACAAATGTGTCGTGCTCTAAATATGACTTCAATAACTCCGTTAATTACGAATGATTGTGCATCAGATATAAACTCAAAGATGACAATGCTACCATTATCACACACATCTCTAAGAATGATCCAGTCCATTTGCTTATTAATTTGCATGAGAATAGCTTCAACTTTGCATCAAATAACCACACTTTCTTACCATGCTCGAATGTCTTTTGTTTGATATGTTGTAGTGCCATCTTTTGACTTTCTATACATCAGTATTTTATTATATGCAAAGTCTCTAAATTCCATGACTCTGTTCAAATCAATCTTTCGATACTAACACTTGTCTTGTGTGTCCAAATTACAGATGTTTATTGCCAAAGAGATTTATGAATTAATTTTATAGGAAGATGGCAATGCTTTCCATAAATAAAATAATAGGGAGACATACCCAATGGAGTCTTGTAGGCAGTCTGATAATCCTATAGAAGGAAATCAAGGAGTTGAGACCAGTTCTTTATATCCGTCATACAATTTTCTGTAGAATGGTGTTGATCTCCCTATTTGAAAGCTCAACCAAGCCACTACAATGTGGGTGGTAAGGAGATGCGACATAGTGATCAATGTCGTACTCCTTGACAAATTTCTTGACTTGTCTATTTATGAAATTGCTACACCTATCTAGGATTAGAATTTTAGGAATTCTGAACCATTAGATAATGTTGTCTTTGAGAAAGTGACAAACCATACAACTATCAGCAGATAAGGCAGGGATAGGCTCCACCCAATGACTCATGTAATCATGACAAAGAGGATGTATTTGTATCCTTAACTATTTGGAAATGAGCCCATAAAGTCAATAACCCAAGCATAAAATACATCAAATATTTGGATGAACTTGAGTGGTATTGAATCTTTGGAACTAATGGTTCTGTTTCTGATACTCAATGCATCTTTTCAGATATGTTGTGACATCCTTGAATAGTGTAGGCCACCAAATGCCACACTACAATAATTTTGATGTCGTTCTACTTCCAGAATGATGTCCACTTATTTTGAGCTTATGGCAATGCTCGAGGATATTAGTGTACTCCTCCTGAGGAATGCAAAAACATCAAATGCAATCCGCACCTTCCCTGAAAAGGTATGGATCTTCCCACTGGTAGAAATAAATATCAGACAAAAACTTGTCATTCTTTACTCGAGTCGAATCTTGTGGAACTTTCCCGGAGATGAGATAATTCACAATATCGGCAATATAGGGAAGAGATACAACACTTAAAATTGATTAACCATGAAAAGTCTTTGTGATCGGCGCATTATTTAGTGGAGCCTCTGAACTTTCAATTTTGGATAAATGATCTGCTAAACTGTTTTTTTGTCTAGGTTTTCTCTTATTTCCAAATAAAAATTTTGAAGTAGAAGGATCCAGAGGAGTAGTTGTTACTTGGCATCATTCTTTTGCTGTAAGTACCAAATATCAAAGTTGTAAGTGAATAAGATAACTTTAGAACTGAGAAGGTGAGACCAAAACTTCTTGAGGGTAAAAATCATTGCTAGCATCTCTTTCTCCATAAATATATATTGTTATAGGCCTCTTATAATGTCATGATTGCATAATGTATTGCATAAGGTAATCCATTCATGTACTGTCCCAACACAACCCCAATGGCAAAGTTGGAGACATCCGTCATGATCTTGAATGGGAGAGACCAATCAGGTGGTTGTAGGACATGTGCTTGAGTAAACACATCTTTCAATCGATTGAAGGCTTGTAGGACATTTTTATCCACAATGAAATCAATCTACTTTGCTAGAAGCTCCGTAAAAGGTCGAGCAATCCAACTGAAGTCCTGAACAAATCTTCTGTAGAATCCGACATGCCCCAAAAAAGACCTCACCTGTTTCAGTGTTTTTGCTTTGGTGGCTCAAGTTTAATTTATGACACCCATCTTTTCCAAGACGTCCACCATACCTCGTTTAGAGACGACATTGCCCAACACAATCCCTTTGGTAACCATAAAGTGACTCTTCTCCATGAGAGAACTAAATTCACTTTACATCATCTCTTTTTTACTTGGTCTAGATGAGAAAGACATGTATCAAAACTATCACCATAGATTGAGAAATCACCCTCAAAAACCTCTAGAAAACTATCCAACATGTCGGTGAATACAACCAACATACGCATTTGGAATGTAGCGGGTGCATTACACAATCCAAAGGGCATCCACCGGAAAGCGTATGTGTTAAACAGAAAAGCAAATGCAGTCTTCTCTTGATATTCAGGAGCGATCGCCACTTGGTTGTACCCAAAGTACCCATCCAAGAAATAAAAGAACTCTTTTCATGCTAATCTTTCGAGAACTTGATTAATAATGAGCAACGAAAAGTGATATTTCTTGGTAGCAACGTTCAGCTCCAATAATCTACATAGATATGCCATGATGTAGGAATTCGGGTCGAGATCTCCTTTCCTAGGTCATTTGTAACCACCATGATTCAAGATTTCTTCAGGACCACATGTAATGGGCTTACCCATTTTAGGTTGGAGATGGTATAAATAAAGCAATCCTTACATCAATTCGTGATTTCTTTCATGATAATTTCTCTGAGATTGTGATTCAACCTGTGGTGAAACTCATGCAATAGCTTGTTGTCATCTAAGTAGATATGGTGTGAATATAGGGTCAGATTTATCTCCCGAAGACCAGAAACATTCCAACAAGAGCCTTGCAGTTTTTCTCTAGAACCTCTAGCAAGCGACATTCTTGATCAACAATAAATGTGAGCTGATGATGGTTGGATATTGTTCGGGCTCTCTCGCACAGAAGGCATACCTCAAATTTATTAGAAGAGGCTTTAATTCAAGTGGTGTCTGAGTGGGCTTTTTAATAACTTGTGTAACTGGGCTAGAGGTCGGTGCATGGTTTGCCAATAATTTGGTGTCCACCTTGGTCACTCTTGCTCATATAACAAAATACTGAGCAAAAATGCATGAATTTTCTTCAAAAACTCGATCAACTCATCGGTATAGATGTCACTATCGGTGTAGGAACAATGTTCAATTGTGCTTTCTAAGTCTTCCTCCAGGAGAGGAATTCTTAGGTTAAAATGTCATTCAAAGATAATCTTGGATCCCTGATCTCATCAATGTTGTCACAATCATCTTTACTTAGTGCAATAGGTTTACTTTTCTCAGATGTGAAATCCCTTGATTTCGAATTTATGGTCATCTCTATGGTAACCTTGTCACTACAGGAGCAAATATTAATCTTTTCAGACACATAATAGACTGCCGCCTCGACTGTTTAAAGGAAAAACCAACCAAGTATGATAGGAGTCTAGGTAACAGTGCAGAGGATTCCATATCCAGGATATGAAGTCCATTAAGAATTTCATTCCTTGCATTGTTACAATAAGATCCTCCAATATACCTCGTGGTCGCTTAATGGGTCGATCAACAAACTGAAGGATCTTCATAGTTGATTTTAGTGGACCTAGCCCGAATTACTTGAGAAGAGATGCAGGTATGAGGTTTATTGAAGAGTCACTATCAAGTTGAGTGTGCTCAAAAATTTGTTTAAAGATCTCACATCTAATTAAAGGGTGTCTCGTGTCTTTCTTTTTGGTTGGGAGGTTTTTATCATATTCACAATAACCATGGTCAGGATGTACTTCTCTGCTATGTTGCGTCTATTCTTGCGGGGCTGATGCTTTGATGTACATGCCTTTTTCAATGATTTCTTCATAGCTATCATGTATTCCATGTCTTTCAATAATGGAATTTGAAAAAATATATTTTGTAATATCTTAATGACTCTAGGGTTAGACAAAGCAGTTTTCAATTTTCTAATTTTTTGTTGTTTTTCATAGGATCGAGAAATCAAATATTTACATCATTCAAAAAGTTTTCTTGGGAATTGACTTTTATACATGGATTATTATAAGGGATACAATCATCCAAAATAGGTGTATAACTAAAAACTGAAACATCGGCTTCATCGATAGGCACGTGATAAGATACTGATGTTAGCATATGCTTGTCTTGCATTCCTTGGCCTCGACTGTTATTTTCTTTTTGTGTATTTTTCATCGTCTTCTTTTTTTGGTATTTTGAATCTGTTGAGGCTCCTCACTCTTCTTCATCTTTCCATGTCTTGATTGTGGGACCAATTGATGCAGATGATGGTGACAAGCCTTCTGAAGCATTATTCTTTCCTTTTGTGATTGCAGACAAATATATGGTCTTACCACTCCTAAGAGACAACATTAGATAACATGATTCTAGTATTAATGCATGACGCTATGGGTGAGGAATCATGACAAGCTACCTACTCCATATGATAGAAAATATTAGGATTAGCCTCTACCTGTGCAGGAATGATAGTCTTTGCAGCAGTCATGTCGTCCAACTTCTGGCTTATCTTCATCATGTTCTTCACGAGTTTAGCTAGGCAATCAAGGCCTAGGTTAATCTGTGATTCCTCAATCGATTCAGTGTGCTAAGTATTCTGAGACTAATACTGGTGTAGAGGATACACATGATAGTTCTTATAGGAAGGATGAGGAGGATACAACTGATAGTGTAGATAAGGGAGATAATGATTCTGATACTGAGCAGACGATTGATGAGGATGGAACTGCTGCTGACAATATTCTGGACACTGGTTGTTTTGTCACCAAGTGTAAGCATTATATAAAAGAATAGTGCTGAGATGGCTAGTGTTGGACTGTTCTTCCACTTGATGCTAGTGGAATGACCAGATGATTGATGATTTCCCTGTTGATGTCATCCTGGATGGATCGAATGCGGTTTATTTCCCCAAATACCGTTCACCTTCTGAATTTGGACGTGGAGGTGGGAAGAACAACTAAACATATGTTAGTATCCCGGGATGGTACACGACCATCTACACCTACCGTGGTTGTGGCGGTGGCCTTTGATCGAGTGCGTGCATGTAGCATACGTGCCAGACTAATTGAGGCTTCCTTGGACTCTACTACTGCAGTTGTTCTTTTGACTCGACGGTAGATGTTTGATTGTAGTACTTACATAAAGAAATGAGTTGATCAAGCTCACAAAAATCTACTTCTGCTTTATAATCTGATCGAGCTTATCTAGACTCCTTGTTCTTTGTTCAATCACATTTATTTTTTCAAGGTCATGTGATCGCTTCTCAATGATGTCCACTTTGGACTGGTGGTTCCCAATGTTGCTTAGGTTGGAACTCTTATTCATGTTCTCTTTGTTTGATGCTTCCATGTTGACGGAATTGTGGAGGATCTGGGGATCTGGATCCACTCTGTAACTTGATAGGCTCCAGGGTTGTATGTTTCTTCAGAATTAGCTTCAGTACTTCTCTTCTCAAATCCTTTCCTCCATGGCTTCCATCTACTTTATGTTCATCTTCTCCTCCACATCCTCTATTCTCTCTGTGCCTCCTCATCTACATGAGCATCTCCTGAACTCAGCCTGAGTCTTAGCTAGGCAGTCAACTATTATTGAATCGCTTGAATGGAGGTGAGCATCTTGGTGTTGACCTCATTGTAATCGGTTTGTTGTACCTTCCCTTTTAGAGGAGCCATTTCTAGTTCTTATTCAAATGATGAGAAATCCAGATTTTTTTGATCTGCAATGGGAAATATACCTCGATAGGTCTTTAAATATGCACATGATAATGAGAAGAGTTCAAGATTAGTGTCAATCCCAAAGTCTATTAGAGTAGGGGATGTGAATGGAGATTTTTCTATATCCATTCAAAAAGATGATAACTCAGGAAGAGAGTCGTCTCGAGTTATAGGTGCAGAAGGAAGCAAGAGTCTTGAGAGAGGATCATAAAGCTCGAACTGGTCTCCCTAGAATCGACTCAAATTATTGACATTGTTGTCATTGAGGGTTTGATATAGGTGTTCGTGGAGTCTGAATAAAATTTTCCCAGATCCTACATCTTGAATAAAAAAGGAGTTAGATGAAGAATTATGAGCATAAAGTTGATGAAATAAAATGCAGAGGAAAAGAAGTAAAGGCTCAAAATGAGCAGGATGAAAAGAAGTGATAAAAAGAAGTAAAGAAAAAGCTGGCACAAGTGTGCTATTTTTTTATCTTTGACCTAAACTAAATCAGAACAAACCTCAAAACAAAAGAAACAAAAGTGAGTTCACCAACACAATACCTGAAGCCGTGAGAGTCTGCCTATTTATCTTGGTAGTTTTCAAGCAATCTTTCACATTAAGATAAGTGTTACTCCTATAGAAGAGTGAGTACTACCATACAAGTGTAGTGTATTTCCCACTTCCTTTGTAAAATATAGCCTTTATTTTTTGAAGAACCCTTTTTATCAGATCCAATGCGCGAGAAACAACGAATACAAATGCTAAAGATAGAAATGCACAGCCATCTCCTATACTCTAAATACAAATGATCCCCACATAAAATTAAAGTAATCTATATGAAAATGATAGGGCGAATCTCCCTAAGTAGAAAATCTAATTAGCTGGAGGAACCGATTTTATTTTACTAAGTCCAAATGTAAATGACTATATGTAAAGAAATTCTTATCAGGGTTTGAACCTAATATATATTGGGCTCAACACAATAGACTGAAACTAAGCGCTCAAGAACACAAGATGTAAAATAAGAATAAGGCAAAAAAATATGGGAACTAAAATAAAAAGAAGGGGAAAATAAGGAGAAAGAAAATTAGAAAGCGATAAAAATTGTGAAAAGTCTGACTCGAGTCCCTCAAGTGTACAAGCACTTGGTGAAATATACCTGTAAAAGCTAGTGTCCTAAGAGTATGATTATTACACATTACTACTTAATCTCTCTTGTAAAAAAATAAAATATCTAAACTAAGATATACTACTATGTTCTTTTCGATCCTGGGTTTGTCTTTGCGGCTCTCTCCTGTCAGCGAGGTTGAAAAACTGACCTTCGCATAGCTCCAGTGCAATGGTATTTCTAAGAAGTCCTCCCTCACTCCACAGTCCCTTGCAATGAAGTCAAACACAAAATATTATTAGAACAATTATGCAAATACAAACAAAAATAAATAAAGAACATATACTGAATGAAAATAAATAAGCTAGATAGATATTTACCCTAACCATTGTTTCCCCGACAACAATGCATATGTTGAAATAGCAAAGACGACAATCCTACTATCATAGCAAACTAGGTAGCAGTTGTTGTGTCGACTGGTCTCACCAAATCAGACAACAATCAACCCACACTTTATAGATGAAAATCAAAGTGTGTGAGATACAATTTATTACAACTCTTCAGTAAAGTGTATAGGTGTAAGTAGAGCAGTGTCTAACACAGGGAAGCAATCATGGTTAGAGATAAAATTATTACTAATTATTGCTAATTACTAATGATTTTTGGTTTTTATCTTTTTTTTTATTTTTTATTTGTATTTGTAATTTTGGGTTTTTAATTATATTCTTTTTTTTAAGATTTTTAAAATGTTTATATTTGTTATGTATTTTTAAATTTGCAATTTTTAATTTCTTTTTAATTTTTAAAATAAGATAAATAAAAATAACATAGACAATATAAATAGGGGGCATGGAGCTTGCACCCTAGGGTGTAGGAAACTCCCTGCACCCACCCCAATTTTCGACTATTTTTTCATTTTTTTGAAATAAAAGTTGGGGGGATTTACTTAATATGTTAAGAGGAATATGTGTTTCATGTTTCACGCAAAACAAACATTCCTAACATGTTCATCTAGACAGGGTCGATTTCAGCAATTCTGAGACCGTTTAAATTTGGTAGTCCTTTTGGAGATGATAGAAGTCTCGAATTAAGTTGAATTTGGAATGACAACATGGTTATACATGGTGATCTAAATCCCACAAGGTTTCATTGCAAAAAATTAAAAAATAATGAAAAATTAGGCCGGGTGTAGGGAGTTACCTGCATCCGCTGAGGTAGGCTCCTTTTTCCCATATAAATATAAATATATATAATAATATACATAAAGAAGAAGAAAGATGTTTTTTGATTTTTTAAAATAATTCCAACAAAGTCAAACTAAGGGAAACAAAATATTTTTGGACTTTAAACATTTTTCTCTATTATTTGGTAATTTTAAGGTATTTTTCTAATTTTTTATAAATTTTCAAAGTAATAAATACAAAAATCAGTGAATATATTAATTTTGCAAGCTTATTTAGGGTTTTTAATATATATAAGATGGAAAGAAACCCTAGACTATTTTTAATATATATTATATATACCAAACAAAATTCCAAAATAGAAAGTTATATTTTTTAATTTTATAGAATATTTTGTTATTTTTATAATAAAGTTTTAAAGGTTTTAAGTTTTTCGATTTTATGTTTTGTATTTTTAGTGACTTTCAGGTATGTGGTAGAATATAATATAAAATATTTAATCTAATATTTATGGAAATTTTAGAGACATATTATGATTTTTATGGATTTTTAGTTGCAAAACAAGACATGTTTTTGTATTTTTCAAAAATAATAAAATAAGTCTAAATGCCTAATGAAACTTATCTATGTAAGATCTAGTTCTTAGGAATCTATCATATTTTCCTATAATTGACTTAAAAGAAACATTTAATACAGATAAAATACATAAAATAAAATAATACATCAGATAAAGGATGTATTTTCAATCAATAAAATATTTGCATGCATTATTAACATGTACATAAAATCTAGGGTCCTTTACCACAAATAACCAACATGCCTCATGTGAGACGACACGTAAGGTGACCTAGCAGTGGATTAAGTGCAAATAATAGATATTCGGAGGTCCAAGTGAAAAATTACCTAAATATATTAAATAACATTTAATATTTACATGATTAAAAAGAAATTAGAAAAATCAGGAGGGGAAAGTGCAATATACCCACTATGAGCATGCCATGCACGCGCGAGCGACTTAGACCTAACAGTCGATGCTCTTTCACTTAAGTCGATCAGACGATCCTTCTTTCCTACTGCTTTGTCCTGGTCGCACGACCCAGATGAGATCTAGGTGAAGTGCTTCATCTGACAGCTCTAAGGGGGTTAGGAAGAATGGGGAAGAACTTTGCCCTGGAGCTACTGTGATTGATGATATCTCCTTGTTCTGACCTTCTCCCTCACTGCTAGAGGTCTCGAAATCTTCCTGGAAGGGATCTGCATCGGTTGAGGGTACTCAGATGGTTCATACCTTGCTGAGGAATGGTATGGGCATTATGAAGCTTTGAGGCACCTAGGACTTGAAATCCTAGTCGAATCTCCCTACATAAGGGCTCGGTTGGTCCTGCAAAATTCACGAGAAGCCTTGCAGCATGAGGGAGATGGTACTCAACCAATTCATTGTTGAAATAGGTCAGAAATGAAGGGAAGTATAGGTCTCCGATGATGGCGGTAGGTAGGGACCATGATCGCTCGGTCTATGTGAGATCAAGGTGGATTGGATGGTCAAGATGATGAAGATATGACAAAGGAAGAAGATGGGTTGGTTTGATGGTTGGTAGAAGGTCGATAACACAGTGGAACAGAGGCTGGATCCTAATGCTCTAGCGAACAGTTTTTTTTGTATTTTATAAAATAAAATATGAAATGACTCGACATAAAAGGCAGAGTTATACTAGAAATTGAAATATGAATAGAAAATCGTGCCTCGATAGGGTGATACTTGGAAGTAGATGGGTCACCTTATTTAAGATCCAGTGACAGGAAACCTTGCCTCTCCTCCCTTATCTACGATGTGGAACCACTGGGGGAAATATCCTGTCACTAAGCTTCCTCTCCGATAGTGGGGTTGTGGAGTTACAGGGGTCAAGAGCAGATTTGCAAGAGCTGGAGCACAGAGATGGACTTCTATAGCAGAGGAGGAACATGACATCTTCGACCTTTGATGACACGTACCATGATGGAAGTTGGTGTAGGTTAAGGCAAGGGCATGGTAGTTCTTATTCTGATAAATGTTTTTAGTTCGGAGAATAGGCTGAAAGGAGATATGGAGAAGGTGTAAGAATTTGGAGAAGGAGAGGGGTCGTAATGTTTACAGTATATCTAGGCAAGGAGGGGGCAACATTGACCGGAGGGTCAACATCCAAAGGCTTCTGATTGGTCCACATGAACCACAAAAATACAAAAGAGATATACAAAATATAAAACAATTCAAAATAAAAAAATAAATAATTTTATTTAAAAAACATAAAAACTTGAAACATGAGACATGTTTCTTATTTTACAATATATTTTGTAGTGATTTTTATTTATTTTTAAAACCTTGTTTAATATAGTATATTACTATATACTATTATTCATAGGTATTTATACATGTATATTAGGTATTTGTATTTCTATTTTATTATTTTTATACATGATACATGTTTAATGTTTATTTATTTATAGCATTATTTAATACACATTTACATTTATCTGTTTGTATTTTAATGGTTTTATTTATATGCACAATTAAAAACATGTATTTATAACATTGGTACATTATACCTATATATTAGAATTTATTATTTTGTTTGGTATTTCTAAGTGCTTTTATTTATATTTGTATAATTTATAGATTTTATATAATATGTACAATTTATTAAACATATGATGAGACTAAAAATGTAAACATATAAATATGATGTCCTTAAATACACATATACACACTTACCA
Source organism: Ottelia alismoides (assembly GCA_037367405.1). Classification (NCBI taxonomy): domain Eukaryota; kingdom Viridiplantae; phylum Streptophyta; class Magnoliopsida; order Alismatales; family Hydrocharitaceae; genus Ottelia; species Ottelia alismoides. The sequence continues at coordinate 1,487,915 of JAZKJV010007963.1, read as the reverse complement.
TAGTACCCCAATTAGCCGGCTTTTGTATCTTGATTCCAAATTTGACGAAACTACCTTCATTTTGTAGATAACTAAATTTGATATACAATGAATGTGAGTTTGGTTTATTTGAGTTTCTATGGAGGAGATATTTTTCAACGAAGTTCTGGTTGTGACTATTTCAACCGAGTGCATCGGGTGGTATATACATGATTTATTTTGGCCAATATTTTTCTTATTTCCTATACATTATTATGTACAAAGTTTTGTGTTGAATACTTATTGTTTGAAGTGTGCATATAATGATAAATAAAATAGTAGCAGTTTGAGAAATTGAAATGGTATATTGTACTAAAAATTAGTTAGGGTTTTCTGGAAAATTCTTTACAGTATTCACCCTATCTCCCCCTACTTTATTCCTGATCGACCTAGTCAATATTTGACTTGCTCTTGGGGTTCAAGGTCAGTCAGTATCACATATACCTCCTTTATTTTTCCTTTCTTTAATATTTTATTTCGATTTAAATATATGTATTTAAATAATTTTTATGCATCAATGTAAGAATGATAATTCGTGCAAATTAGTGATATCTACATGTATTTTACTAGGTATTTAAACCTAATATGAAAGAATGTGGGTGATTTAATGGCTATTCATCACATACCTACAAATTCTATCATGCTTCCAAAGGAAGATGGTCATGCATAGAATTTTTTTGGTCCCAATCTCTCATGTCTATTCATTCATTTAATCTAAGACAATGAGTGAACAAAATCAATAGCTTTTATTGATATATGAAAAGATTATAATATCATTTATTGTAGAAAATGGTTCGCTCGAGGCTCACATGTATAACAATCTCCCACTTGCACTCAAAACCATTCAGGTACATTCTTTAAACCCATACTCATTACATGTTGGCCAGAAACCTTTTGGGGTAAAGATCTGGTAAGGGGATCAACAACATTATTGGTAGAGACCACCATTGTGATGATGATGTCATCATGCTTTTCAATCTCCCGAATGATATGATATTTCCTTTCCTTGTGTCTGCTCTTCCGATGCCATCTGGGTTCCTTCGCCTAAGATATTGTTCTTATGTTATCACAGAGAAACAAGATAGAGGAAACGACACCAAGTTCCAAGATGAACTTGCATAACCACATTTCCTCCTTTGTAGCATCCGATGAGGCAATATATTCAGCTTCTATTGTTGAATCGAATGAATTGTCTTACTTCGTACTTCTCAAGTTCGTATCACCACCGTTCAACAAGAATACAGACCCTGAAGTTGGCTTGCGGTCATCTATATTAGATTGTGAGCTTGAATCTGTGTATCTTAAGACTTGAAGATCAACTTCTACATAGACTAAGATGTAATCTTGTGTTTTTCTAAGATACTTAAAAATGTTCTTTACTATATTGTAGTGTTGTTCTCCATAGCAGGATTGGTAATGATTTACCAATCTCACTTCATGGCAGTTATCTGGCCTGGACTTATACAAATCATGGCATACTTCAGGCTTCCCATAGTAGATGCGTAAGGGCATCCAACTATGACCTTTTTTCCTCAACACTTTGATGAGACATCCCTTTAAATAGGTTTATACCATTTCTTAAGGGATGGAAGCCTTTCTTTGAATTACCCATATGGAATCGTTCTACGACCATCTTAACGTATCCATGTTGAACAATACAAAAATCCTATTTTCTTTGTTTCTGAACATTTTCAGACCAAAGATATAAAAGGCTTATCTAAGATCTTTCATCTCGAAGGTATGAGACAACTCGACCTTAACACTAGTCCTCATCCATGTATCATTCCAAATGATAAGGATGTCATCTACGTAAAACACGATGAACACAATAACACTCCCACTAACCTTCTTGTACATGCATGGTTCATTAGGATTCTGAATAAAATCATAACTCTTTATGGTTTAATAAAATCTGATTATCCAACTATGAGAATCTTGTTTGATCCCATAGATGGATTTCATCATCTTGTATACTTTGCCTTCCTCAGTTATGAAGCCTTAGAGTTGTCCCATATAGACATCCTCCTCGTGGTATCCATTGAGGAATGTAGTCTTGATGTCCATCTGCTAGTTGTCGTAGTCAAGATATGCAGCTATAACTAGCAGTGCCCTGGAGGATTCGAGCATAAACATAGAAGAGAATGTCTTATCCTAGTCGATGTCTTCTCTTTGTGTATATCCCTTGTCTACAAGCCATGCCTTAAAGGTCACTGCCTTCCCATTAGGTCCCCGCTCTCTTGAAGATCCCTTTACACCAAACGAGTTTTACCCGATTAGGTGGTTCCTTTACGGTCTATGCACCATTCTTGGACATGGAGTCTATTTCAGACTTCATTGCTAGCATCCATCTATCCATGTCATTATCCACAAGTGCTTCATCAAATGACGTTGGATCATTGTTAGTTTCACCTAACACATGGAATCCATAGCTTTCGGGTTATATAACCACATCTGAACTCCTTCGTAGAGGAACAAGCATTTCATCTTCATTCACAAATTCAGTTTCTGGTTCAAGAAGCTTAATATCCTCAGGGGATTCAATGATCTCCTTTACTTCACTTTTCTCTTGACTCTTAGGGTAGTTGTCCTCTAAGAATTTTACATCTTTGGAGATGAAAACCTTTTCTCAAGGTCGGAAAGTTTGTATCCAATACCATCCTTTATATACCCAATGAAGTAGCACCCTCTAGTGCGATATTCTAGCTTTCTTGCATCCACATTCTTTGCATGGACCAAGCAACACCAAATCCTCAAGTGTCTAATACCAGGCTTGGTTTCAAACCAAAGCTAATGAGGGTTTTGGGTATAAACTTGCTAGGAATATTGTTAAGGACATATTGTAGTCTCTACAACATATCACCAGAAACTAAGAGCTGGATGTACTTTACTCGCCATTGAATGGGCCATGTCCGTGATGGTCTTGTTGTGTCTTTCAGCAATACCATTTATTTGGTGAGTTCTAAGAGGAGTGATATTGGATACAATTATTCTCTATTTGAGGTACTCCTTGAATTAATCTAAGAGGTACTCACCACCTTTGTCAGATCGATTCTATTTAATCTTCATATCGATTTGATTCTCAACCAATGTCATGAAATCTTTGAATTTTTTAAAGGTTTCATATTTATTACATAATAAGAAGATAAACTCGTATTACAAATGCTCATTCATAAATATCAAATAATATCGATGTCCATTTTGTATCGAAGTACTGAAGGAACCACATACATCAGTATGTATTAGGGGAACAATACCATCGCATCATGTATCCTTGTTTTAGAAAGATGCTCTGGTCATTTAACATTGAATGCATTATTCACTTGTAGGTAATTTTTGGCATGTAGAAAATCTAAGGGTCCATCCTTTATCAATCTATTGATCCAATCAATAGTTAAATGACCAAGCCTTTGATGCCAAATCATGTTTTAATGATTTCTATCCTCTCTAGATCTTTCAGAGTTTTTATTAGTGAGTGTTACATTCATGACAAATTCATCAATGCACAATTCACAGAGTCCACCAGAAGTTAGAATACCATCTGCAATATATTTGTCAAAATGTCTTATAATGAATCTCTCACAAACTAAGAACGGATATCCATTTTTAACAAACTTATAAACATATAATAAGTTCATTCTAACACAAGGAACATAAAGACCTTCTTTAAGTACAATTACTCTCCCACTAGATATTGATAATATGCATGTCCCGACGATGATGGTTGCAACCGTTGCATCAGATCCCATCTCGATGACTATCTTTCCTTCATCAAGTTTTCTAGTTTCCAATAACAGATGCAACAGATTGCATACATGAACATAAGCACCAAAATCAGTGATCCCACTATCTTCTCGTCTTACGAGAACATTAGTTTCAACAATGAAAATAGATTTTATACCTAATGGGGATTTACCTTTGTTAACGATTTTCAGGTACTCTAGGCAGTTATGCTTCCACTACCTCGGCTTTTTGCAGTGATGACAAAGATCGATCTTCTTCGATGCTATCAGTTTAGAAGCATGAGGTATGGGCCAAAAGCTTGACTTTTCTTCTTTTTCTTCTAGATGGGACCTTCCTAGCCCCGTGTTTCCAGCGGCATTTCCCATTAACCTATGCAACCATTGCACTGCCAGTGGGATCCTCTTCCTTCAAGATGCCCTCAGTGGACTTCAATGAAGATATCAACTTAATGTTTGTAAATCTCAACTTATTCATGTGGTATGATACCACGAAGTTGTTGAAGGACTAGATCAAAGATAATAGAACGAAGTTGTACTACTTATCTACAACCATATGTGCCCCAAGGGTATCAAGTTCAGAGAGATAACAAAACATTTTTATTACCTGCTTTCGAACTGAAGTCCCTTCCTGCATCTTCTAGCAAATAAGTTCTTTCAGGATGTTGTAACGTTGAGTCTAGTTTATGTCACTGATCATCTCTTTCATATTCAACATTAAATCTTTGGCAATGTCCATGTCCACATGTTGTTTCTGAAGTACATTGGACAAAGAGCCAAGTATATAACACCTAGATAATGAATGATCTTCAATATATATTTCATTTTATTTAAATTCTTCCAATGATGTAGGGTTTGAGTTCTTGTTCTTGGTGAGCACATAGCTGATGTGCTCCACAAAAAGAACAAGCTCCAAATTTTGAATCTAGTCCAAATAATTTGGTCCAATCAATAGGTTGACCTCCAAAAGTCTGCTAATCGGGTTCATGGATTTCATATCAGAGATTAAGAATGCACTTATTAGAAATATAAATAATTATATATTAAAATTTAAAATCTTTGATTAAGGTATTTTAAATCAAAGTAGTCTTGCCTTTTAAACTTTGAAAGTTTGTTCCCTTATTAAACTTTCAAAGCACTAGATATACCAACTTCTATATATGTTGCAAGATCTGAAATCTCCCTTCTACCATTGTTACCCCACAATAATATGAGAAAATGTAACTTAGGTAAAGGAAGAGAGAACTCATTCGGCCTTGCAAGTCCAACTTGCATTTCCTAATTCAATATTTAACACTTAGGCCCATCATCCCTAATGCCGTGTTGACCCGTTGTTAATTAAATCAACTGTCGACAAAAATAGAACTCTCTATGCATAATCCAATACCTCCTCAATTATATGATGAACAATATTTGGGTCACAACGTATATGGCCTTACTTTTTTGAGAAGCAAAGACAACGATCCATGTGTGCATGTATGTTAGAGCTATGACTTCACATAGGTGTCTCCAGCGTACAATCCACTGTGACAGAACCCATCGCCTTCACGAGAGACCATTGATGTCATTTATATGATCTCCCATATCTCATTCAATTTTTAATTAATTATAATGAATCATATTCTTATGATTAATTCATCTAAGGGAATTACAACTCTATTTATAATAGACTATTTATTTAAATTGGATCTAACTACTTTAATCATATTAAGTTTATTATTAATCTAATGCAACAAAATCAATTAGGATTTTATTGACATTACTATATAGTATACACCCTCACATGGTATAATTGTATTATTCTAATTTGTTGTTGAAGTACACAGAGAATTCTCATGCTACCCATCCTTGAAACATATCAAGCCAGGTTAGACATATAATGCTAATTGGGAGCGCTTCCACTGCTAAAGCAATGTAAGGTGTCAACTAGTTAACCCATTAACATATCCACTACCTAGACACCATCACTGAATCAATTCAAACAACACAATTGGTACTAACTGTACTAAGAGTTTTTATCGGTCATATGCTTTTAACGACCAACATGATATTATATAGTATTCACTCAGATATCTAAGACATCTTAAAATATTTTTAAATCTCCTAAATTTCTAGTCATATCAAGTAAATATGTTTGGTTTTGTATGTAAAAGTTGACCTACAACCATTGTATGTTTAACTTGGATTTTTGTCATGATTCATTCAATTGTGATTGATATTTTTAAGTAAAATATTTCCATCAATATGTGAAGAATCAATTAATAATTGTAAATTCATAGTTTCCTTGATTAATAATAAACATACTAAGAATGTTATTATGATGATCCAATCATCTTCGACCCATCTCCAATAAATATAGGATATCTAGGGAAAATAGAGTCGGAATTATGTCAAATAATGTCGAACATTTTACTGGTTTAATTCTATACTTAATTAATATATTTATAATATGTTTACTGACTGGAAAATAGTAACCAAAAATTAATTTATTACATATTTGTGATTACATGCAAAAATAATTTCATTGTGGTAACTTTTTGAATCTAAAACCATACACTTTTGTTGACAAGCTTTGAAATATTTTATGCACATATTTGGACATTCTAAATAAATTTAGGTACCTAAAAAATTTGTTCAAATAATGCATCAAAATATATTTTTTTATTTTAATGAAAGCATTTCGAAACAAGCATCATATGTATAAAATACAAGTCCCCATACATCTGATATACAAAACCTTGTTCCCCTAAGGTCTCGATCAGATCCAAGATCATTAACCAATGATCCAATATCACATTAAGGCAAGGTTTTAAGACTTAGCGCATCATGAAAGCGTGAAGATCACATCGCATGCGATCAAGAGCAACTAGTCATACTAGTTGCGAAAGGCAACATAAATTAAATTTTTTAACAAAGATGAAAAAACATGACATGAGAACCTTTCTCATATTGTTTCATCAATATCACAATGAGTAAAATGATTACCTCTTCAAGCATGTTTCTGATTGTGTGTCTCTAAACGGTGAGACCTCCTATCTCAAGTCCGATCCAACGAAGGAAACTCTTACGGGCACATGGATTAGACGCATGCTTCTCGTAATCTGAGTTGACAATACGAGCGTGAAACCTCCGTATTTCTTCTCATGAAATATGTAGCCTTCATTAAGAGAACAAAGCATCGAAGAAGGCAGATATCCATGAGTAATCAATTCGGTAGCACAACAACATTGCGGCAACGGAGATGCTCTCAAGCACAGCCAAGTGAATGACCACTAACAAATTGGATGGTGGAGATGCACACCTAATTGAAATCAATGGCCATAATTTTGTTGCATAAAATTTGCAATAACAATTAATTAACCTTTTTAAAAAATATGTTTAATAATTTTAAACAATTTAAGTGAAATAAATCAATTCATATGAAATAATATGGAAAGGAGAGCCTCCTGTCATAATAAGGGGGAAGACCACCATGGAGAGAGTCTCCATGTGGCGATCCTCTCTTATTATTGAATGGTGCTCTCTCCTTTCCAATATTGATGAGATCTCATATTTTGTAATTTATTCATATTGAACAATTACTATTGCTAAAATTTTTACTAAAATAATTCTAAATTACTTTGTGACAATTTTAATCATGTCATTGACAATTATGAATTACATTCAACAATCCAATATAAAATGCAAATTACATTTTCAAGTAATTATATAATGTGAATCCAATTCACATCAACATTTAATTTGTAAATCTTGTTTACAATTAAATATCCCCATGATATTATAAATCATAATTATAATATTTAGGATTACTGTGGATAGTGATATCCACATTAATCATATCTTTTATAAATTAATCTCATTTAGTTATATTAGTTGACTCTCCTCATGTGTCCAAATAATATGAATCACATTCACATTATTTATGAGAATTAAATCACATTTAATCATAAATTTTGCAGTGCTCTGATATATTGTCCACAATAGAATTATTCTTGAACTCTTTCAAGAACAATGTGCCTTCTCTGCAGATATTTGGAGATAAGGACAAAGCGACTATACATTCCATGTATAGTGACCTGGATATTGAGATCTTATTCTCATATCCAGATTTTGCTTGGCTTCTCAAAGATGTTAGATTAAATCAAACTACAAATGTGATCTTCTCAGCATTTGGACTAAGTTCATATTGCTATTCTTCTGAGAGGGGTCACTAAAATCAAAACCTTTTCATCACACCATGGAATGGAAGTGTCATAGTTATACAATCATTTATGATCACATCACCCTCGAGTATTCTTAATACCCGTACATTCCACATATTGAAAACCTAGAATAAACGTGATGTTTTAGATCATATTTGAATTGCCTACTTTGGGGTTTTACCATTAATTTTCTCATCCGATCATTGGGAGTTGGTATCGATCATGTACTTTCCAAAAGTATCATACCTACAAATTCTATCATGCTTCCAAATCAAGATGATCGTCCATGGAAATTGGTTGGTCCCAATATCTCATGAGTGATATCTTGTCTTCTGATTTAGTAGTGAACATGTATGATCCCTTTGAGAGATCGTATTACTCATATGCACTTGTATGCACACCATCTCATTGGTGTATAGACATTGATTAGGTCATCAACCTAATGGTTTGCTTATAGTACATACCTAGTCATATAGTAATACATTTGTCTCTAGTCAGAGGATGCATGCCTATATCACGACGGCATACAACATATGTCTTGGTTATCTCGATCTCGTTAAGTCAATTCTTTGACCCAACTTATTTGAAACATATGAATCATTATTATTATGCAGAAGACATGCATCAAGAGGTTGGACGGATATATCAGCCTTTGGAGAAGGTATTGCCATCTCCCTCTAAGGCCATGGATCCTTTCTTAACAATCATTTGATGGCGCTTGATGAGTCCTCAATATAAATATCTAGATATCATCCAAGCACTAACCTCTATGATTAAACCATTGAATAGCAGTTGTATGATTATTAAGACAACCATGATAGATAACCTTACTTGTACTAAGGGACCTTAGATGAGAATTCATTAATTTAATCTCAGATAGGGAGTGAAAAGAATCAATAACTTTTACTGATATATCAAAAGATTATAATAACATATATTATAGAAATGGTTCGCTTAGGGCTCACATGGCTAACACACCGACCACAAGAGCCTCAGATATATTTTTGATCAGAGGCAGATGGACATGAGGCAGAAGTGGTGGATGGATCAACAAAAGGACTACGACTGTACCATCTTCTACAATCATGGTAAGGGGAATGTGGTGACAAATGCCATGAGCATGTGGTCACTGATGAATCTCCATTCATCACCTTTATTCTATCATTTTGGCCTAAAAAACCAAAGCTATTGTATGTAAATAACATTATTTTGTAGAAATTAACATTCGTTATTTGTTCCATTTATTGTGCATAAAAGATAGTTTTTAATGTTAAAGTAATAAAATAAAAAATGAAAATAAAAAAGTAAAGGGATTTTATGACCCTAAACCCTGATACCAAGTCGAGAATTGATCTGGTCGACAAGGAATAATGTAGGGGGAGATAAGGACCAAAATACAATAAAAATTATTTATTCATTCATCAACAAAGCATTTTTGGGACCCATTTTATTTTCATCAAATCAAAAAACTTTGTACATAAAAGTTGTAGATAATACTAGATAAAAAAATACAAAATTGAGTTTGTACAAAAATAATATCCATTGTACATTTTATACTCTGAATAAAAAGCCGAAATCCAAGCTTCCCAGACCCATATCTCAAATAAAAAGTCAAAATGTAGCAAAATCATCTTTAGTTTATACGACATTTAATTAGCTATTTAATAAAGTCGTTTTCAGCTTTTTTTGGAGTTAAGGTGTGAAAGTTAAGTTTTTGACCCCTATTGTATAGTATACCTAATTAAAATATTAATTTTATTTTTTTATTATTTTCTATATTATATATATATATATATAATTTTGTAAATACTATTTCCAACATATTTACATATTTAGAATAAAAGAAAACACAAAATAGAATAAGTATATATAAATACATAGATGAAATACCTATACTTACACCTATATAATAAATACATCTATAAATTTAGATATACAAATTACATTACAAACATACAATAAAAATATATTTGTATATACAAAAAAATTATAAATATATAAATATATGAGAATAAAAAAATAAATACAAAATATAAAAAAAAACTCAAAAAAAAAAATGAATATACCTATAAATATACCCTTAAAAATTAACTTGTACTAAGTAAACTCAAAAAAATAAAAATCATATGAAAATACTACCTAAAATAATAAATATACCCTTAAATAATTTATTTTTGAATAAAAATTATGTTTTATCAATACTTAGGTTGATGCGGCCCAATTGCGTCACGCCATGTCATTCATTGATCTCCATTCAACTAGATCCTCCACCATCTGACTTGACGCAAATATCATTTCCCCTAATTTTGTGCCCTTTTTGCCGGGCTTTTAATCACTCAGACCCAAGTTGATTTTTCACCAAACTCTCCCTCGATTATCCCTTATCCAGACCATACCATCTAAACTCGTGTACATAGCCCCCATTCTTTTTAGACTGCCAGTTAATAAGAATCTTCAACTCTACCTATAAATAAACCTCTTCCTCCACCAATCAATTATTGATCCCTCTTTGAGATTCATTATATGTCTGAGCATGTGTACGTGAATCATAAGTGATAGACGTTGTTTCCCCTGAGCTAGGGAGCCTTAGATTAGGGAGGAGAGGTGATCCACGACGACCCTCCAGCCAACTCTGCTCTCTGTCATCTCCGACGGGTATGAGCTGCGCATTTTCATTCTTTAGGTAGATTTTTATCACAATTTCATTTCCGTCTTTAGTTTAGTTTATAAATTAGTAGGCTTGGCTAGTTCTAATCTTTCCGTTCACTGAAGCTGCTAGGGTTCCGGCCAGTTCATCGTCCAAATGCCCGGTTCCAACTCTCATTTCATCCCATTTCTTTCTCCTTTCCTTTCTCCATCGAGTCGAACCATTTAGACCACCGAATCTTACTCATATAATCCCGTCTGTGTTCCTCCACCGCCTCTCATCATAGCGCCCTCATTCCATCTCATATCGTCTCGACCTTCATGAATAAGTGCCCGAGAGCCTTCTCCTTCATCCCACGATGCTTCGTCACCCATTTGTAGGTCCTGGAAGAGGCATCTGAGCCTGTTCGAAGTCTATCAATGAAGCTTTAGGTGAACCACACTCTAGGTCCCCTCCGTTGGGGCTCAGGTCTTTTTGAGCCATCTTCGTATTATGGAAGACCCAAGCGATCATTCAAAAACTCTCAACAGCCCAGAAGGAGCTCGGAGCAAGGAGGAGGAGCGAATCGAAGTAGTCCATCGCGGTGTTCTTGGCGTGTTCTTCTAGGGCATGCTAGAGCCATCCGATCAAGTACCACCCTACAGATGAAGCAATCGAGGTCGGATCGTGGCCCCCTCCACCATTCGATCCAGGGCCTGATCTAATCCTAGGCATCCAACATCGAAAGGGTATGGGTCCATCTGGACCATTCATTGCTTATGTGGCACACATCCAGCCGCCCATCAGCAAACGAATAAGGGTAAATTACCCAGACCTCCCTTTGAGTTTTTATATTTGTCTTGTAATATAAAATGTATTTTATGGAGTGTATAGTTTTTTGTCAATTTTGTAATAATGGCCCTAATAATTCTTCAAATTACATATATGTCCGTGCCAGCTCAACTCATGTGGCCCTACAATGAGTTGGAGAATTTTGCAAGCATACCCTCCCGGCTCTCTTTATTTGTATTTAATCCCAAAAATTGTAAATGAAATGTTTTTTTTACAAAAATTGTACAAGGGACCAATGACTTTCTATATTTGCATATATAACCCTCCTAGGTGGATACATTTTTATATTTCATGGAAAAGATGTAATGAAGCCCCTGGATTTTGTGTTGTGGGTTCGGAAATGAAGAAAACTTTTATTATAATTGCAATTGGGTCCATACTAGTAAATGCATTGTATTTTCTTTAATTTTTTTTTGAAAAATAGCTCATATTTGATTTTTACCTTGCAATAATTATAGTGAATGCATGTGATAGTGTATTTAATTTTAATGATTTTTAATTTGGATTCCAAGGCATTTAATTATTTATTAACAATTGAAAAAGGCCTTTATTTTCCTTGTTTAGACATAAAAATTAGAAAAATATAAAAATGCCTTGAAAATCACAAAAAAATTATGTCCTCTATTGCACCCTGTATTAACTCCTGACCGAAAATCCCTAAAAATAGAAAAAGAAAAACCACAAAATTAAAATGTTTCAAAATGAAAAAAAAATTATGTAAAATATAAAAAATATTTATATTCATTTTTGAAGATTCTTTATATTATTATCTATATATTAAAATTGATTTGAAGAATTTTAGACTTTATTTGTTATTTTTAATCTTCAATTCAATTCAACTTTTCAACTAATCCCTGATTTGGGATAATTTTTTTATTTTAAAAACACATAAAAATAGAAAAAATCCATAAACAAATCATAAAAAACATGAGAAAATTATTTAAAACCCAAAAATATTTTATTTCTTAAATTTTATTTGTATTTACTAGTATGTATAGGTATATAACACTATATTGTATATAACCCTTATATATTCATATATTGTATACTTAATTAAAGATATATATAGATTAAAAATCAGAATATATAAATATATGTATTATTGATATATATATATATATATATATATATATATATATATATATAAATCTCTGTTTACATGTAAATTTGTGTGAGCTCGCTTGCGACGAGAAAGGCGGTGAGGACAATGAAGGTGTTGGCGAGACACCAATGACGTTCTAGGGTTTGAACTCCCTAGATGTTCTCCTTCAATCCCATGATTTGGCAAATACGATGAAGTTTAATGCTCCATCTTTTTAATTGGATGCTCTAGACACGTAATGTATCCGCAAATGAAAGGTTTTTTGCCCGATTTCTACTGAAATCGGGAAAAATGCGAAGGTTGCAGTTCAAGATTGAGTTTACAGGAAAGTGGTTTGTAGCTCAAAATATGATGTGATTTTGTGCGAATTGAAGATATAATCGAGTCCAAAAAATATAGTTGGATGATTAATCTATCTTAATTGGGTAATTAAATATACTAGTCAAACACGATTAAAAAAAAATTACAAGAAGAAAGATGGATTAAGTACCTGGGAATGCAAGGTGTAGAACCCCACTGTCATAGCTCGATGGGCGGTAAACTGGAGTTGTACATCACGCACGGTGGCGATGCAAGGTGGTCGAATGCCTTGGAACTATCCTCCTATCCTTCCTCCTCCACGTGGGTCGACGATGGGGCTCTATCACAGCCTGTGGTGGCCTAGGCACGTCGGAGAAGATGGAGGTTAGCTACTAGTTGCTGGTAGTTAGGAAAAGTTAGTTGTTAATGGCGAACTTGGTGGATTTTTATATATTAATCAGAGGGGAGTTAGATGAAGATCTTGGGCTGGCACGTATCTAGGTAGTTAGGATAGGAGATTGAATGGTTTAGATTGGACGAAGAATTTAGGATGAACTCGAGAGAATTAGGTGAAGGTCGAGCATTGGAACAGAATGCAAAATGACTATTCTTAAATAAGAAGGCACCAAGTACTGATACATGTCACCACTTTGTTGGTCAGATGATAAAAATATATTATAAATTACGTATTAAATAGTAAATAATGTCATTTTAAATTGTTATAAAAAATGTAAATATAAATAATTAATTTATCTAAATTATGGTATAATTAGTTTTTCTAAACAAATAATTTATGAAACATAAATATTATATTTATAAATAAGTATAAATAATACTTGATAAATAGGTTTTGGATTTTTATCTTAATATATTAATATACAATACCTTATTTATATATTTTTTAATTATATGAATAATAAATAGAGTATGTATGAATTTTTGTGGATTGTAATAAATTAATTTAAATAGATTAATAAATATGGGTATAAGTTACCGAGTTTAATTTTATTTATAAATTAGTGTTTTTTATTTAATTAAAAAAATAAATAATGTCATAAAAGTATGAAATAAATCATAAAAATTATGAAATAAGTCATGGTTAAACTACAAGATCAAGAAAATATTTCAAAACTAGAAAATTACTAAAAAAATAATGTGTTCTAGATAAAATAAATAGCCCAAAAACCTATTTGTGATTAGGTCCCAAAACCGACTTTTTGCAAAACAGACTCCCTTTTTAGTGAAATCACCTCCATTAATTAGAGGATATTATTTTATGATCTTTAATGGTGAGTAGAGTGAAATTAAAGTTTGTGTGAGAAAGTTATGATGTTCGGATGTTGAGATTTTAGCAATTTACAAGTTGGATTTCTTGGCATATATACAAGATAATATTTTTAGCTTACTTTTATATTTTTCTATACATTTTTAGGAATAACTAGGAAAAGTATTTGGTGAAAAATATGTTCAAATGAATTCATTAAAAGTCAATGAAGACTTGATAATTATTTGATAAGTAATGAAGAGTATGTAAAATGTATAATTAATTCTTTTTGTGGGTTTCTTCCTTATTTCCCCCTACTTATTTGTTTGTCTACCAATCCATGTTGACTTGGTCTCGGGGGTTAGGTTATAAATATATCTTTCGGCTATATTTATTTTGTAAGTCACATTGTATATATATACATATATATAATTTCCTTATTTTTGTTTTCTTTATTTTTATTCTTTTTATTTATTTACGTGATTTGGATGCTTAAAATATGCATTTTTATTCATGAGAATGGCTTTGTTAAAAGATGAAAATTAATGAATATTTACATGTATTTGTTAAGGATTTGAAGATAAAATGCAGATAGAATGTTAATGAATCATGGATTCATCAACCCCCTATACTTAAACTTTGCTAGTCTCTTAGCAAACACTTATTTGAAGATAAGGGAAACAAAAAGAAAGTTAGAATAAATTTGTTTTCCTAAACCAATTCATGAGAACTAACAAAAGACAAAGCTCGATCGTGTATAAAACAAGCATTTTGTCGGAGCCTTAATTAGGATTAGGATTTTAGTCTCAACTGTACTCATGTTCCACAAATCCTTATCTAGGGTCACCTCAACAGCCATCTCATATCCACTTATTCATATCGCTAAATCTATCATCCTTGAAGTCAATTTGTACTGTGTGTGAGTTGTTTTAGCTCTTCCCGCTTTAAAGAAGCGAAGAAACCGGCCATTCCAAAAATACACTCCCATTGGTTCCTCATCCAGCTACTCTTTCCTCGAGGAGGGGGTATTCCCTTCTAAGGTCAGGTCATCTTGTGTCCACAATTGAATAAAGAGAGATAGTAGAAGAATGAGAAAAGAACTAGACTGCGACCAGTGTAGATGCATCTCCTTGTGAAGCCCAACCAGTGTATCTATATATGTTATTCTCTTTTGTACCGTTTTGTATTTTCTTTTTCCATTTGGACTCTTGATGTAAGTCTTTGTACAAGAATAATTCAATATAAATTACCCATATTTTATTTGAATTAAATAACTAATGTATTTTACAAATTTTATATACAAAGAATTTTACAAGGATTTCATTATTTTTACAAATATTTTAACACATAGGATTTTAAATAAGTATTACATATTTTAGAAACATATTTTAAATACATATTTTAAATACACATTTTTATAAAAGAACTTTAATTAAAGATTTTAGGCATATTTTATATATTTTAATTAACCCTTACCCACATTTTATGGATTTTATAGATATAGAAAATACATAAAAGTACGACTTATGGACGCAAGTATATATGCAATATATATGCACCCCCTATATTTAGATTGTGCTATGTCCTCATAGCATCAAAAGAGAAAAGGAGGACATAACTCGTGCTAAGTAAAAGTGGGTAAAAATAATAGAAGTCAGTCGACCTCCCTATACTTACGATCAGGTCATCATAAGTATAGTGGAAGACAAAATGAGGTGATTGAGGAAAAAGAATATACAAAAAAAGGAAGAAAAGAAAGAAAGAAAATGAAATCAACGAAATCACTCGTTCCCCCTATACATAGGGTAAGGCATCCTAAGTATAGAAAACAATGTGGCCAAAATTAAGGACCAGTAATTAGTGTATAAGAAGAAAGCAAAAGAAAGTAACAATAATAAAATCAAAAGGCGAGAATCAGTGGGCAATCGGTCCCCCCATACTTATGATCTGGTATCCTAAGCATATACGAAGAGCAAAAAATGGGGACGATTGTGGTCTACAAATAATATACAGGTGGTGTACTCCAGAGAAACCGAAAGACTCAAAGGTCACTACATTGGATGAAATGAAGTGGAAGAGTAGTCATGTATCCTGTACAAAGTAGATTACTTCAACATGGGCCAGATGATCAGTAATCTCCACGAAGTACTTCAGCATCTGCTCGTTTACCACGAATGGCTCTTCACCAGGTGACACGTCTGATATAGAAATACTACCATTGTTGTGCACCATTCTAACTATGTACGGTCCTTCCCACTTGCTCTTTAATTTGCGAAGAAAATTCTCAATCATTCATTGAACAACCATACTTTCTGCCTAGGAACAAAGATATTGTGTCGAAAATGTCTATTTTGTCATCTCTTCCCTATGTTCTTATAAATGAGGGTGTTCTCGTATGCCTGATTTCAATCTATACTAGATCATTCAGATCCATCTTCTTCTTGGCTCCTGCTTTCTGCATATCAAGTGAAATTTCTTTAATAGCCTATTCAGATTTGTGCATGATTTCTATGGGAAAAATGGCATGGCTTCCCATAAACTATTCTAAAGAGTAAAGTACCTAAGGGAGTCTTATATGCAGTACGATATGCCCAAAGAACCTGTCCTAGAAGTTCCGACCTGTTCTTCCTATTTGTTCGTACTAATTTTTGAACAATGGATTTCACATCCCTATTTTAAACTTCAGCCATCTTGTTCGTCTATGGGTGTAAAGAGAAGCAACTCTGTGATCAATACCATAATTCTTCACTAGCTTTTTCACCACCTTATTAATGAAATGACTACCCCCATCTGAAATGAGAAAATGTGGAATATCGAACCTTGAAATGATATGTTCCCTCAGGAATCTGCACATTTTCTTGCTATCAGTGGCTCGTGCAAATATAGCCTCCACCCATCTGCTAACATAATACACAACGAGAATAATGTACTCAAAGCCATTGTTGGAAGGAAATGGTCCCATAAAATCTATGCCTCATGTATAAAAGATCTCGCAATAATAACAGATCGTATAGGCATCACATATCTACCATCGACTATCCCTACTTCTCTCTGATAATCCTGGCAACTCTTCACGAATCTCCAAGCATCTCTAGTAAGAGTCGGCCTCCAAAATCTACTCTGAAGTACCTTTTGTGTTGTCCTCTTCCCTGGATGATGCCCCCTTCCTCTAAGGAATGGTACAGAGTGAGGACACTATTGTATTCTTCTTGAGGAATACATTGCCTGTAAACACAATCTGATCCCTCAAGAAAAAGAATCGGATCCTCCCAATGGTAGTACTGTGCCTCAGAAACTAGCATGTCAACTCGATCCTTCGACCAAACCTATAAACTTTTCTGTGTAACCAGAATGTTCATAACATCTGCATACCATGGAAGCTATGTAACTTCAAAGATACTCTCATCTCAAATTTTCTCTGCAATCTCTGGTGTGTACTCATCTGAAGGATGTTCTATCGGTAATCAGGAGAGGTAATCAGCTACAACATTCTTTACCCTAGGTTTATCTCTAATGTCCAAATCAAACTCTGAAGTTAGATAATCCATCTAAGAAGGAGCGCCTTCGCATCCTTCTTCTCCACCAAAAATCTGATAGCTGGATGATCTGTAAAAACTATAATATTTGAGACAAGAAGATATGATCTGAATTCATCCAACGTGAATATCACTGTCAACGTCTCTTTCTCTGTCACTGTATAATTACGGTGAGCATCAACTAAAGTATGGATGGCATAGTGGATAGAATAGGAAGTTCATTCCTCCTTTGTCCTAATAAACCTCGATCGTAAAATCTGAAGCACCCATCATGATCTCAAAGGGAAGAGACCAATCAGGTGGCTATAGGTTATGAGCACTTGTAATCATCTCTTTCAATGTGAGAACGACACTAAGACATTTGTAATCTAACAAGAACTCAATGTCTTTGCCTAATAATTCAGCGGTCGAGCAATCTTAGAGAAATCCTGGATTAACCGTCTGTAAAAGCCAACATGCCAAAGAAAAGACAGTAACTGCTTGATGTTGGACGGTGGTTTGAGACGCTTGATGACATCCACCTTGGATTGGTCAACCTCCATGCATTGCTTGGAGATGACATGCTCTAACACAATCCCATTCGTAACCATAAAATGACTCTTTTCCCAAGACAAAACGAGATCTACTTCACTACATTTTTGAAGAACCTGATCAAGGTGCACTTAAAAATCATCAAAGGACTCACCATAGATCGAAAAATCATCCATAAAGACCTCAAGAAAATCACCAACCATGTCTGCAAAGATGGCAAGCATGCACCTTTGGAATGTAGCGGGGGCATTGCATAATCCAAAGGGCATCCGTCTAAAAGCCTACATGCTGAATGTGAAGGTGGTCTTCTCCTGATCTTTAGGAGCAATTGTAACTTGGTTGTATATGGAGTAACTTTCAAGGAAACAGAAGTACTCCTCCCCTACCAACCTCTCTATGACTTGGTCTATAAAAGGAAAAGGGAAGCGACCCTTCTTCATCGCGGCATTCAATTTCCTATAATCAACGCTCACCAGCCACGACATAGGTTACTCTCTTTGGAATCTGATATCCACTCTCATTCTTAGCCATTTTAATTACGGACCACTTTGGAACAACATGTAATGGGCTAACCCAATCAGAGTTGGAGATAGGATAAATAAACCCTACGTCGCACAATTTTGCGATCTCTTTCTTGACAACATCTCGTAGGAGAGGATTCAACCTACGTTGAAACTCTCTAGAAGGTTTGCTATCATGATCAAGATAGATATGGTGAGAACACAAAGCATTATTTATCCTGCGGAGATCGGATACAATCCACCTAATAGCCTTGCAGTTTCTCCAAGAATCTCTATTAGGTGGGACTCTTGCTCTTTGGTCAAATATGTGCTGATAATGACCAAAAACTATCAATGTGGACCTACAAGGAAAGCATATTTCATGTTAGGTGGCAATGTCTTCAGTACTGGTAAGGTAAGAACTGGATCTTCTATAACCTCATCTGTGTGTGTAAGGGGATCTGTGTTGGTCGTAGACATGTATGCAATACGGTTATTCACCATCTCAATATGCTCCAGAGTCAGACTACAAACGATATCTAAAACATCATTCGACTTGCTACTATGCTTAACCTTAGAAAGACTGGAGGAAAATAATTCTGCTATATGGAACTCGATCTCTAAATCATATGAAGTAGATGAATCGTTAGAACTCTCATAATCTGAAATGTCTGCAATAAAATCATAAGGGATCTGGTCCATGTGATCATCACCATCCATGCTAAAAAAAAGTATACCATTAGAAGAACTGCCAACTGTAGTCTTGGGCCCATACTCTGCTAGGATATCCTGGGTCTATACTCGATACCTCTGAAGGTCTTTAAGGCGAACCTCATCCATATAACTGCAGGCAGCTAATGAACTCAAGGCATCTGAAGTAGTTACAGATGCGACACTGGATGTGTGTGTATCTCTCTCCATCTCTATATGTACCTTCTCACCCTCGGCGCGGAGAAGATACCTTTCCTATATCAAAATCGAAGAGGGCCATTGTGGTATGCAATAAAGGCCTCCCAAGAATAATCGGGGTAAGGTGCAATTGCTTAAGGAAATCCATGTCCAGGACAGTAAAGTCCACTGGGAATTGCAAGCCCTGCATGGTCACAAGTTCCTCAAAATGCCCCTAGGTCTCTTTACATATCCATCAACAAACTAAAGGATCGCACAGGAATTGTAAAGAGGACCTAACTGGAGCTTGTCGAGTAAACAAGATGGTAATAGATTGATAAAGGAACCGTTATCTAATAGAGTGCGATCGAACGTTGCATGTGAAATCTCTCATCTAACATAATGTGCTCCGGGATCCTTTTTCTTCTTAGGTAATCTGTTCTGAATAGCGCATGACGTGGCCGTGGTCAAAACATGCTTCTCTGTACGTGATTTCTTCTTCCTATGTGTGGTACATCGATTCTTTAGTTGTTGTTAAGCGTAAGGATGTGATCCAAGGCATCATGGAGTGGAATTTTACGAAAAATGTGATCTTTCAATATCCTCTCAGTCTCTAGAGTGACAACATTATTTCTGGATTTATTAATTTCCTTTCCATACAAAGCATCAGGAAAAGGAACAAACTTAAGAATAACAAAATCCTTTTTATTCAAACTGGGATCAACTGGTACATCGAGTGTCTCAGATGTATGTACAAATCTCTCTATAATGGGAGAAGAAACATCTGTTTCGGGAGTGTCTGCATGATCTGGCGTGGTATCGTCGTTTGATTCACCTATGTCCATGTCAACTGTCTCGGCATCGCTCCCCTCTCTTTGTTCATCAAGCTGGACATCATGTTTATCCTCATCATCATGGAGGTGCTCCTCCTCAGAAACAAGATGTGTATCATGGATCGGCTCTCGCTCCTCATCATGTATCCTCTCCTCCTCTCTATCAGGTGCTCGTGGTGATCTACTACTCCTGAGACGAATGAATTTAGATAAAAATTCAGGAAATGTGTTCATACCTGTATTGGTGTCTACCTGATCTAGTGCCTCCTCTTGTTGTTTAGATTAATATTAGGTTGAGTTGGGAGAGTCATATTGGGCACGGTTAACTCATCCAGACAATGGTTAACCCGCTCCATCTTAGTCTTATGTACGGTCTAGAGCATGCTTAACATGTCCATGATCTGATTCAGTGCCAGGGCCTTAAAGATATCTCAGACTCAGTGTGGTGACACTGACTGTCAATTCTTTCCTGCCTAGGAGTGTGTTAGGTGTGTACGGTTGAGGAGATCTCTTTGGTGTGTACGAAGACTGATGCTGCTACTGCTGGTAATGATGTTGTTGTGAATGTGAAGCAGGGTACATAAATTAATGTGGTCTCTGTATGTGTACTTGTCATACTGTTGCGGCGTGTAATGATGGTTGTGTTGGAAATATGGGCGTCCTTGCTGCGGATGACTGTACCGTGGCTGCTGCTGTTGGTGTACGCACTACGGAGTAAAGTAGGGTGAAGACTGAATCATAGCATACCATATCCTATTGATTTCAATAGTGGCTTGAGAATCAACATTGACATCTCTAGGGCTGGTGATCTGGCTCGAATCAGCACTGGACGGATCCTCATGCCAATCAATCTACAGAGTCTCAGTAAGCTGCACTGGCTCACTTTGAAAAAATGAATCTGACGGGTGGGAGGAGCTGGTAAAGATCTCCGGCTAAGAAGTAGAAGAAGGACGGGACTGTTGGTATTGAAGCAACAAATCCGTTATTTTCTTTATCAGATTCCTCAACTACTGAGGAAGTGATGAGAGTTTCACCTACTCTTAAAGCAGCTGCAAATCCTGAACTTGCTTCTAAATCACGTCGACTAGTGTAAGCTTCTCACTAATTAATCCCATGTTGGATCGTTATTCCGACTCTGAAACATGAGCCACCTACTGATGCTCTCGGTGATTTGGTGGCTGTGGGGCATTTTGGAATGCCCGAGTAGAATCAACAACTTGTGAGTACTCTTCCATTCCCTCAAATATGGACATGACAGACTCGGCATCCCTATTCATATAACTACCACCACATGCAACACTTACTAGGGCATGTACATTCGGCTGGAGTCCTACAAAATAATTATGTACAAGCACCTTTAATGGTATCTCATTATGTGGGCATCTCTCAGTAAGATCCTTGAACCGATCCCATGCCTCATGGAATGACTCATGCGGTAACAGAGTAAAATTGGAGATTTGACCCCTCATCATGTTTGTTCGTCCTATGGGAAAATATTTACGCAAGAATGTGGACTTCAGATTGTCCCATGTAGAGAACTCCCTCCCCAAATGGCTCAGGCAGTAGAGTGCCTTATCTGATAAGGCAAAGGGGAAGGCTTTGAGGCATATAGCCTCATGCATAACTCATGTATAGCTAGCCTTACCACAAATCATTTCGAACTACTGTAAAAAGATAAACAACTCCTTTGTTGCATTCCCGTAGTACATGGGAAGAAAAGAAATAAAGGACGATCTCAACTCGTATGACCCTTGATTCTGTAGTAACCGAGTCCAATGGTGTAGCGTCCTAACTCTTGGGTCATACTCATCTAGTAATATCACTGGAACCACGGCAGGAGGTGGTGGATTCTCGGCTCCTCCTCTTAGTGCAACTATCTCGACTCTCAGATCATCTTGGACCCTACACTGATCTCTGATATGTAGTCTCATCTACTACAGTGTATAAAGAATCCCCGTACTAATATCTGAGTCTAGATCATGTCTATCCTCTGTGTGTCGCTCCCCAGTCGATCGGTCCTCAATTGGTTTGTCCTCAGCTGGTCGCTTCCCTCTAGCCATTGTCTTTGAATCCTCTGGGAAGGAAAAAGTCTCATAATAACTCAGTGAAAAATGGGTTGGTGGAAAATTGACAGGAGAAATAGACGAAAATTTGAGATGCAGGTCTGCCTCAACAGAATGGCTAGGAAGCGAGGGAGTCTGGGTCTGACTCTCCTCGTGACTAGATGGGATCAACTTGGGAAGAGGATCATCCTGAATCTCTGAAGATGTGAGGCGGATAGTGGATCGTTGAAAGCTCACGGTGTATGAGCGCAGAATCCATCAGATCACCATATTCGATGTCAAAAGAATATCGGGAGAGAGCACGATGTCAAGTCAAAAAAATGAGTGCGAAGGCCCCTAAGACATAATATAACGCACACCCCACATACAAATTCAATGCAACCCCAATTTCACCAATACAACCCGGTGATGACCGTAAAAGTTCGGTGGTTTATCTTTTCGATTTTAGGGTTATTTGTCAAACAAGTCTTTTTACATATTAACGTGAGCTGATAGGTGCTCAAAACTTCCCCTAAATACCATTTCGAGTTCTTAAAAGAAATCTTCTATTCTCAACTCGTATGGGAGTATGTACAGACGGTTTTTGGCTACCCGTGTTACTTCAGGACCATGCTATTGCGATGTCCTCTCAACCTCCCACTCTGCTAAGGAAACTCATACCATTTCCAGCTACCTGAGAGTCGCCACTGATGATTCGGTGATTAAGTATTTGAACTAAGTAGTACGTCGAAGGAAATCCAAACTCTGGCTCAACCTTAAGTATCATCCTCACTCACAGATTTGGAGAGTACCTTCCGTCCATACACTGGGGATTTCTCTCCAAAAGCAAGTCATCCTTTACATTTGATTTTAGGTCAAATAAAATTATTAGTAGTCTCAATATTATTTTTCTATTATTTATTATTTTTGGATATTTTCAAAACATCATCTAACGATTTTTTCCTAAATAAGCATGCACCTAGATTGCGAGTCCTAAACTAGCTACGAAGGCGCAAGGAGAAAAGAAAAATAGAAAAACATAAATAAGCACCTAGCCTCGAAAAAACCGAAGAAAATTGTTGAGAAAAATGTGATGCGAGAAACTGTGGTGGGTTCCACGCTCCCCTAAGTGCACGACACTTGGTGAAATTCACCCCGAGAAATAGAGGGAGGAAGGTACAAATTGGGATGCCCTTGTGGGGCCCCTTCTATGAAAACTAGAAAACATGCAAATGCCCTTTTTTATAATAAATAATGTAAAACAATTTTGCAACTCCCTCTACACTCTGCAACCGACTTGTAGAGAAAGACTCGGTCTCTACCCATTCAACTAATTCGGCTTCTGAAGAAGCTGGCTAATCCTACAGGTCCTGCAAAACTTGTTAGCAAAACACACTCAAAAATCGTAAAAAATAAAAGAAAAGAAAACAGTAAAAATTAACGAAGTTTGATGACAATTGTAAAATCCATAAAAATTGTAAAATTTGTACAATAAATCAAATGAAAATCGAATAAATTCAGAAAAACCTTAAAAAAAATTAAAGGAGAAAGAAAAATCACAAAAAAATTCAAAATATGAAGTATATCTAACGCCTCCCTAGCAATGGTGCCATTTTGATAATCGAAATTTGATGTGCGGTTAATTAAGAAATGTGTCAGTGTAGGGAACCACAGAGACAGTTTTCGATTGATAAAAAAATCAGATAAATAGGAGAGAGAGAGAGAAGAGGAAGTAAAGAGTCTTCTCTCCTATTTTATCTTTAAAATAATTATTTATCCAGGTAAGACTATAACTACCACGGTCTTTGAGAAGAAGAAGAATTTTGTGATTTTTATTTCCACTTGAAAGAGGCTACAAAACACTCAAAACGGATACAAGTTTAGACAAATCAAATCAAGACAAATATGCGACGAAAATCCACGAAAATTATCAAGAAACCTTGCTAGGGTAATTGTGTAACTACCGTAGAAAAAACGATGAAAAATAGTGTCAAAAAGATGTCCATATGTATCCTACAATACATGGGTACAACTACAAGAAAAGAAAATTTATTACAAAAAGGTTCTTGTCTAGGGATTGAAATGAAAGGAAAATAAAATGTTTTGCATTTTGGTCTCTACGCATGGGCCTAAATGCAAATCTTGAAACTTTCTAGAGCACGGTGGATTTTCTGGAAGGTGCGAGGGCTCTTAATGTAATTTTCATACAGTTTCACTTTTAATGGCTGAGATTAGATGTGGCGGCCGAATCTGGGTCGTTCATCACTGGACACTTGTTGCAACTTGTGCACCTGAAGATCTTGAATGTTCTTCCCCCTTTCTGCAAATGCGACAATGACGTGCTCTTCTCCAAATTCTCTCCGGTGAATGGATGATTGAATGGACCTCCTGTAGGGCCAGAATGGTGACTCCTTCACCCCTCGAGCTTTCCAGCGATGGGAAAGGTGGTGAGGACAATGAAGGTGGAGGTGAGATGTCGATGATGTTTTAGGGTCTGAACACCCCAGATGTTCTCCTGCAATCTGATGATTGGGAGAAGGCAATGAAGTTTAATTCTCCAGATGTTAAATTGGATGCTCCAGACGTGTAATGGATCTGCAAATGAAAGATTTGTTGCTCGATTTCTAATGAAATCAGCCAAAAATGTGAAGGTTACAGTTCAAGATAGAGTTTCCACTATAGTGGTTTGTAGCTCAAAATAGGATGCGATTCAGTGTGAATTGAAGATTGAATCGAGTCCTCAAAAATAGTTGGTTGATTAACATACATTAAGTGGCTAATTAACTATACTGATCAGACACGAATAACGAGGAAATTAATAGAAGAAAGATGGATGAAGTACCTGGGAATGCAGGGTGTAGAACCCTAGTGTCGTAGCTCGATGCGGCGGAAATCCATAGCTATACTTCTCGCATGGCGGCGATGCAAGGCAGTCGAACGCCTTGGAACTATCCTCCTGACCTTCCTCCTTCACGTGGGTCGATGACGGGGCTCCGTCACAGCGGGTGGTGGACTAGGCATGCTGGAGAATATGGAGGTCGGCTACTGGTTCCTGGTAGTTAGGAAAAGTTAGTTTTTAATGGTGAAGTTGATGGAGTTTATAGATGAATCAGAGGGGAGTTAGATGAAGATCTAGGGTTGGCATGTATCTAGGTAGTTAGGAGTGGATATTAGGTGGTTTAGATTGGACGAAGAAGTTAGGATGAACGTAGGAGAATTAGGTGAAGGTCAGGCGTTGGAACAGAATGCAAACAGACTGTTCTTGAAGAAGAAGGTACCAGGTGCTGACACGTGTCAGCACCTGGTTGGCCATATGATAAAAATATATTATAAATTATGTATTAAATAGTAAATAATGTTATTTTAAATAGGTATTAAAATAAAAAGTTTAAATAATTAATTAATCTAAATTATGTTATAGTTAGTTTTTATAAATAATAAATAATTTATGAAATATAAACATTATACTAATAATTAGGTATAAATAATACTTGATAAATATGTTTTGTATTTTTTTCTTACCTTATTTGTTATTTACTTAATTATCAAAATAATAAATAGAGTATTTATAAATTTTTGTGGATTTTATTAAATTAATATAAATAGATTAATAAATACGGGTATAAGTTACACAATTCAATTTTGTCTATAAATTAGTGTTTTTGATTTATTTAAAACAATAAATAATGTTAGAAAATAATAAAATAAATCATGGTTAAACTACAAGATCAATTAAATAATTAAAAATAAAAAAAATCAATAAAATAATAAATAATGTTTTCTAGATAAATAAATAGCCCAGAAACCCATTTGTGATTAGGTCCCAAAATCAACTTTTTGCAAATGGACTCCGATTTTAGTGAAATCACCTCCATTAATTAGAGAATATGATTTTATGAATTTTAAAGTGAGTAAAGTGAAATTGGAATTCGTATGAGAAAATTATGATGTTCAGAAGTTGAGATTTTGATAACTTACAAGTTGGATTTCCTGGAATATATATAAGATGGAGAAACTTCAAAAGAGGCGGGGTCTCACCATATATATGGTGAGCCACCCTCAATTTAGGTATCTTTACAATATATTTTACAATTTTTTGTTTCATACATACAACAATAATATTAACACAACATGTATAGTGAAATAAAATTTTGGAAATATTATTATATTGGAAGGAAACGTTAATTTAAATTTGGATGCTATATTTTACAAAATTCATTTTTTTACAATGTGCAGTTTATACTTTACAAAACTGTTGCATGATTTTTACTAAATTCACAATGTCCTTTACAATTTCAGAAAAGCTCCCACCTCATTTGAAAGGTCCCCTATATAAGATAATATTTTTTAATTACTTTTATATTTTTCTATACATTTTTAGGAATAATTAGGAAAAGAGTTTGGTAAAAAAATATGTTCATATAAATTAACTAAAAATCAATGACTATTTGATAATTATTTATAAATAATGAAGAGTGTGTAAAATGTATAATTATTTCTTTTTGTAGTTTTCTTTCTTATCTCCACCTACTTATTTGTTTTTTGATCAATCCATGTTGACTTGGTCTCGGGGGTTAGGTTATAAATATAGCTTTCAACTATATTTATTTTATAAGTCACATTGTACATATATACATATCTACCATTTCCCTTCTTTTTGTTTTCTTTATTTTTATTCTTTTTTTATTTACATGATTTAGATGCTTAAAAGAGCATTTTTATTCATGAGCATGGTTTGGTTAAAAGATGGAATTTAATGAATATTTACATGTATTTGTTAAGGGTTTTAAGACAAAATGCAGGTAGAATGGTAATGAATCATGGATTCATCAAGCACTTATATGTACATAATATACATTAATTAGAAATACTCATAGGCTACTTGACATGTTCCATGTAGTTCGACCTCTACATGCTTGCATGCTATACACCATGTGTTGTAGAGAATAATAAATTTTAACTCCATGTTTTTGCTATTCATTGATTAATTAATATCGTGGGTTAATTATTTATTGACTTTGGTCTCTTGGGCGGTCAATGCATAGACTGTGGTCTCACCTTGTGAGATTGTGCGACCCTCGTGGAAATCTGTGTCATCAAATGGTGACGTTGTTGGGGAGCAACGTGTGTAGCCTACTTTGTATTTTTGTGCCCATATTCATTTATTCATTTGTCGATTTATTGATTCAACTATTGTTTCATTTCTTTGTGCATATTTATCAATTTATTTATTACTTATACATAGCTCATTTTGATACGTTTGTTTGATTGTGATTATTTAATTATCTGTGTTAATGTACCTCTCTTGTTGTATTTGTTGTGAGGGCCTGCTACGCAAGGATGACATCTTAGGAGGCTAATGCAACCAAACATGGTGAAGACAAGTCTTCAAGCTTTGACTAGTTGGGGAGGCAACATATGTGGCAAGGAGAGGCTATTTAGCATAGATTTAGATTTGATTTATTTATTGGTGAGAGAGATTTATTCACTCATTATTGTAATAACTAAAGACTTGGACATTACTCTTCACAACGAGGACCATTGCATGGGTGTCTGTTCACCTTGGTGCTTCGTCATGGTTTTCTCATGTTTTCACTGCCATATTTTATTTTTGGTTTCCAATGTTTTGAGTTTTCTACCTTATTATTTTTTATTTTATGTGCATGAGTGATGAATCTTGTATTCATCATGCTAAAAGCCACTTATTAAAATCTCTGCTTAAACAAACCAATAAAAATACCCTCTAATTCTTTGTTTTTATCATGTGCCATATTGTGTTTAAATTACCATTAATTTATTGTTTTTAATTTCCCTTATTTTTCTTTAAATATTTTTTCACTCAAAAACCCCTAAAAATTAGGTAGATAACTTGTCTATAAATCACTGACCCTTAAAAGGATAAAAAATACAAAAAAATCTCAAAACCACAAAACTTGGTGTTTTTATCCCCTTAAAAATACCCCCGAAAATAGCTTTTGTACAGATGACCTCTTTTAGCTTTTTGACCAACATGAAAGTTGTAGATCTCATCGAGACGAGCAACTTTCATGTTTTGACATTTTCCAAATTCGGCCTCTAACTATTTCTTTTATATTTTTCTTTGTATTTTTGTTTGAATTATTCTGATTGGGCCACGGGGCGCCCCCTCAGCCCGCCCGCGTGGCCCGCTTCCCTTGCTGCCACCTAGCGCGCTTCCAGGGCCGTTGGATCAGATCCGCATCGCCTCCATCGCCGCCGTTCACTCCCGCTTCATTTCCAGCCGTACGATCTGATCCCAGATCAGATCGCCTCCACTCACTTCCGCTCTCATCCAGACCCTTCGATCATATTCTATCTAACGCTTCTCCACCCGCCACGTCACCCTTTTTCCCAGGCCATTGGATCTCCCTACCTCTTCATCAAGGCCGTCCCCTAGCACCCTTCCCCCCTCCGTTGGATTAGATCGTAGGATCTAATCTCCACCTTCCGTCTGCGCCATCATCCCAGCCGTTGGATCGCCTGATCCAACGGTCCTCACTCATCGTCTTTCCCCGGTCGTGTCCCTCTCCAGACATTACGACTCGCGACGACTTCCCCCCTTTCCATTTCTAGCCAACGCTCCAGCCATCACCTCCTCGTCGTAACGCCACCTACCCAACCACCGTTCCTCCGCCATTCTCGTGTGACCTACCTCGCTCACTACTATTAACTCCATCGCCATTATTCCCCACTCGAAAATGCCTCGCCGACACTGTAACCCCCGGCCACCTCCGCCTATTTAAGCCGATCTCCGTCACCAATCAACCCATCCACCATCCACGGGAGTCTGCCCTAGCTTCATCTGCCTCCGGTGACAGCGGATAACGGTCTATTCGAGGCGATCATGGCCAGAACCTCCCCGGTGTGATCCGTGGCCTCCGGCCACGTAGCGGCCGCCTTTATGCGCCGTCGAGCACTAGGGAGAGGTCGGCCCTGTTGTGCGACGACCCAGGGTTTCGTCTGAAGCCCAGCCCAGGCCTTTACCCTCCGCCAACACCTCGCTCCGGCGAGGTACCCTTTCTTTTTATTTTATTTCATTTTCTCGAATTTATTCCCCCCCGATCGTCACCTCCACCTTCGTCTGCACTCTCCACCAGCTTCACAACATCACCTCCACCCTTGCCAAAATCCTCCGACTCCATCTTCCCTTCTCCAAAACCCCCACCACTCCGAATCATTTCTTCCCTTGCTCCGCCGGTGAAGAACCCCCAAGGCCTCCGCTTCCCGTCGCCCCCGTGGCCTCCGACCATTCCATTCACTCGCACTTCACGCACAAACGAGCTTCGGCTATACTACTTCTGCAGGAACTTCAATGGCTGAACTCCACGCATCGTCTCCGATCTCGAGATTTCTCTCCGACGACTAAGATCTGTCTCGCCACTCCGGACTTCGACGGAGCTCCGCCTTGCCCATACGAGCCTCGCCAGGGAACTAGCTAACCTCCTCAACCATCAGACAGCCTCTCGGAGCTCGGCGGAGCTTCATAAGGCACGTCGGAGCCCCGCCTTCTCCGGCTTCCTGCGGTGGGAGACGACGTACAGGTGCCGTCTGATCCATGGGATCGGACGGCTGTGTTGACGACACGTGGACGACCCGAGCCTCTTCCCCGACCTATAAGCTCGGGTCATCCGAACCTCAAGCCGAGCTACAGATATCGTGCCACGTGTCCCGAAGCTGCGGAGTCGCCCGAGCCTAGGCGCCTCACGTGCGAGGTACGTGAGGGCCGGGGAAAATTGCAAGAATGACCCGGAAACTTTATGGAATTACATTTTGGTCCCTAGGCACGTGCCTCACGTGCGTGCCTGGGTACTTTACAGGGAGACCCTTTATACTTTTGGAAATGACAAATAGGTCCCTGTGCGCAATGGGAAAATTTCACTTGGGCCCAGGCAGTTTTCATTAATTGCATTTAGGTCCCTCCATGGACCTAAATGCAATATTTATCCCTTTATTTTATTGCATTTTTATTATAATTATGCCCTTGCATTGTTTTTAGCATAACTTGAGCATCGTAGGTCCAAATTGCATGATTTTAGTGTCGTTTTGATCCTTATCTCGTCCTCTACATTCTAGCATACTTATTTGTCTCATTTGACACTGTTTTAATTTAAGTGATTTTTTATGTGAAAAATGGGACCATGCTCTACTTGTCGTGATTGAGTTGATGACCGATTTTTTATGATGTGTTCAAATTGGCTCTATTCATTCTATATTGCGTTGCTCTCATTTTAGGGTATAATTGTAGACATTTCTGACATTTTATTCTTCATGCATATTCTCTTGCATTATTTGCCCATGCATCATTTTAACTTTCATAAAAACAAAATAAAAAAATGCATGCATCATGGCCTTGCCTTGTAAATAGCACAGTGCATCATAATTTGCATATGGACCTGAAACTGAAATTAATTGACATTATCCCTTCATGAATCGAAATTAAATACTCACTTTAGGCTGTCGTATCCCTGTGTTCGACCTTGGTACACTTGCCAAGTATAAATATTCCACAACATTCAAAGTATGTGGTTTTTGCTGAACCAAATTCGTCTCCTATACTACGTCATAATTCTACATTATTATTGAGACAAATTTGATGTTCATCAATGAGCCCTTAGACTGTAGGTTCCTTTATCAGGCAATTAGGTCCACATCCCTAATAATAATTGCATGCTCCTATAGTCTTTTACGATTGGATCTAGTCAAATAAATAAATATTGGTTATTTGGACTTGAGACCGCATGCCAGGAGAGGTCACATACAACGCTTGCAGGACCCATTGTGGCGGGCACCAAGTGGCATCGATGACCAGACTTTTGATCTGTATTCTAAATAATTAACATATGGTTCATCACTTCTAATAGTAGCTAATATTTAGGGAAATATTTTCGAATGCACGCTGCCATGCAGATAGGTTTAGAAATTTTGTTTTGCATAACACATGGATAGAGCTGGTAAGCACTTTAATTGCTCTAACTCTACATGCATCATTTGATTCAATGGTGAGATTTTCATCATCGAATCGACTTGCACGACTTTTTTGCTATCTCCTTATGATTTTGAGCACCTAGGACATACAAGAAAATATGTGAAATTATTGGGTGATTGTATGCAAAATACCCAAAAAAGGTGAAATCCCAAAAAACTAAAACAAATGGACTGCTAAATAAGCTTTTACCTTAATTAAAATCTGCAATGGACTTCATTGCCTTAGGTTCACAAATCCCTCATTGTTTTCAGGAACCTTAAGAGGGGATCAAAATCCTCCCATGAACGAGGCATGACCTGCTAAGGATTAGAGCCAAAAACCCTGTCAGTAACTGCTTGTGTATCGCATGGATTTTCGAAGTAATGGTGCTTCTATCGTTGGTGGTCGAGTAGGGCCTTATCAACGATTGTGTTCCAGCTTGTGTGGAACATCGACTTGGTCCAAAGTACTGAGCTCAGGCAACACCTTCACGGGGGTGTATGTTTCATCGATTTGTGTTCGAGTAGGTCCTTGCACGCTCAGGGGTGATTTTGTTGTGAGCACGGTCTGATGTAGTGGTTTTGTCTATCAGTATCCTCCCTCTATTTCTTTGGTTTATTAGGGATCCATGAAGGGTTACAAGGACCTCAAAAAGTGTAGACTACAGGTTACAAAGGAGGAGGATAAGTATGAGATACTTTTCTGGCTGTACTCTCGCTCCTATTTGGTTAGCGAGCTAAGGACTTGTTACAAGATATGCCTGAAATAACAATTCTAAAAATGAAAAGATAATAAATAGCTGATCTTTTACGGCTTCACATGGTGTTGAGTTGGTGAACCCAATTTTGTATTGCATTTGTATGGATGTAGATTAAGGTTCAAAGATCAAATCCTGTGCATTTGTGCAAATTTTGTCATATGTATCTTCACTTTGACCCCCTGCTCGTTTCCAGACTTTCCACTATTTTGCACTCCCTTTTATCCCTCGTTGACAATCATATCTTTCTTCTTGCATCGATCTTCTCTTGCTCTATGATGTCAATCGAAGGATTGTTTAGTCGAGACTTCAATGACACCCACATTTATTCCATGGACTCGACATCGTCTATAATTCAAGGCAATTCCTGAGACACGGTTCAAACCTTGCGAGCCGATCTCCAGATTCCTTAGTTTCTTTCCATCATCCTTTATCACCCAATAAATCGTGACCACTCTTGTTCTCCATTCACCCGCTATCAGCGGAGGTCAATTATAGTCAACATCTTTTACTCCATTCACAATCATCTGAGATTTACCCTATTCTTAAATTCATTTTGGCAGGTTGATATCAATTTCAATTGGTCTTATTGGGATTACCTCATATTGCAGATAGAAGCCAGCTCCTACCCTAGATCCAAATCTTGAAATCATTTCCTCAAACTTAGACCAAGAGATGGCTCCCCAAGTGAAGGGAACATGGTAGAAACCGCCCCAACCCAAGAAGAATCAGATGCCCGGTGAATGCACAGTTGCTAGCTTCCATCCAAACGATACAACAATAGATAACTGATTAGGCACCGGTCTAGACTACATTTCAGGATATGTTGAATGACATAATGAATAAACCAATAGGAGGAGGATGTGTAGAAATACACTCTGAGGATCCATACGAGGAACCAGGGATAGGAACCCAAAACCTACACTAAAGGAGACATATAATCCTGGAGTCAACCAGATGATAGAATGGATCCGCATCCCCCCGATCCATGCTCACTTTGAGCTCAAAGCCCCAGTTCCTTGTGCTCCTAACCTCATTTCACGGAAATACTAACAAGGAGTTGTACATTCACCTACAACATTTTTTTCGCATCTACATGACTCCCCATTTCCCCAACATATTGTTAGGTGTAGTGAAGATGGCTGTGTTCCCATTCATCTTACAAGACAGGGCCCTCTATTAGGTCAATCATTTGGGAAAGGTCATGATGACCTGGGAGGAACTCAAATTTGTGTTCCTTCACAATTTCTGCCCTCTCGGTCGGCTGAACAAGATGTGAGCCCGGATCAACAACTTCTTCCAAGCTACACAGAAGTTTATCCATAATGCTTGGGAGTCATTTACAGATTGCTGGAAAAATGCCCCCACCATTATATACTGAGGATCGGTCTGGTCCAACACTTTTTCGGGGGCCTGAATGTCGAGAGCTAGAGACTAGTCGATGATGCTTGTAGGGGATCCTACTTTAAAAAGGATGAAGATGTGGTATGGCAAATCTTTGAAGAAATGGTCGAGAAAGAGGCCACCCTCTTCATCACTTGCATACCAGAGACATCCTCAGGTCCCCTACAAGCCAGTTCACATGGAAGCATCCTAGGAGGCATAGAAAGATGGGAGATCCAACCTCAGTATCATTGGGGCCATCTTTTAAAGGTTGATATTATCGAGAAGCAATCACAAGATCTCGAAATGGTTGTTGTGATAAAAGGACAAAAAACTTCTGCAAGCTGCACCAAATCACCAAGAAGTTGGAACTATTGGTGAGAACAATCAGTTCGTGTTAGTCGACGACACCATCATCAGAGACTCCTATTGACAGAAGGATGAGCCCTCACAGTCACAACAGCCTCAACTGAGTCTGCATCAACCATAGATCTAGCACGCGTACTACATGCAAGCGCATGAGCAGGATCCACTACAGCAACAAATGGTGGTTTACCATCCAGACTACCTCCTATCTTCTGATCCATCATTTCCACCACCACCACCATTGATCCAAAGCCAATGGTGTATGGAGTAATGATGCACAACTATATTGTCCAGCGGGACAACACCAGGGCCAACCACCAGCCAACCGGCCTTACCACCAACCTCAGGGTGGTTGTTTTGCTCTGTCCTTTCAGCCTCAGCCTCAATACCAGCAACACTCATCTCTACAGTACCGAGGAAACTGGAGATAATCTCAGAAGTACCCACAGCCGCAATACCATCATCCACAGTTGTATCATCAGTATGTGACTGGACAACAACAATATCCCCCTTTTCCATAACAATAGTATCAACTTCCTCCTCCTCCTCCATAGTAACATCAGTAGTCCCAACCTCAACCTCCCTACCATCAACCATAATGTGGTCTGAACGTTGAAACTTCTAAGGCGGTTCCAGTGAACCCTAGCATGGATTGCTTGGCACAAATCGTGAAGGGTCTAGCAAAGATGACCAAGAATCTAGATGGCATGACAACCAAAAAACTCCTATCCAGGCTCTGGTCAAAGCAAATCTCAATAATTTCAAAAGTAAAGAGCAAGTAGAATGTGATGTCCAGCATGTGCCTGTAGAGTCAGATGATCGTAATTTTGTTTTATCTAATGTTATCACTCTCATGAGCGATAGTGATGAATATGCATTTCATCATCTTTATTCATTTATTTTAGATTAAAATTCCATATAAACACCTATATATAATACTAACTCCATATTCTTACTAACATGCATCTGTGTGTAAATATTATACGGTTATTACTA
Source organism: Ottelia alismoides (assembly GCA_037367405.1). Taxonomy (NCBI): domain Eukaryota; kingdom Viridiplantae; phylum Streptophyta; class Magnoliopsida; order Alismatales; family Hydrocharitaceae; genus Ottelia; species Ottelia alismoides. The sequence goes on along the minus strand of JAZKJV010007963.1, from coordinate 1,452,999 downwards.
TTTTAACCTAAAATAAATAAAGAAATAAAGAAAGGAAAAAAGAAAAAAAAAGAAGACTCTATATATGTAATAAATACATGATTACCTGAACCCCGAGGGAAGGTCAAGACGTGACCTGATAGACCAGGAATAAAGTAGGGGGAAATAGTTTCCTTAATCAGAAAATCCAAAAAAATGTGTGCTACGTATATTTTTATACTTACACTATTTTATTTGTACTTAAATTGACCTCAAACTAAATAATTTTCAAAACAAAAGTTATAAATAAAAAAATTTTCTTAAGAATAAAAATAATTGCAAAATAAAATCATGTATAGAATAAAAGTAACCACATCCATAAAACAACCATTAAGTAATAATTAAAAGACCAATTATGGTTCCATGTGAACTCAAATTGAACCAAACTCACTTCCATTGTATTTTAAATTAAATTATCTTTAAAATGGATGTGATTCCTAATTTCTGGAGTTTCGGTTGAAAAGTCGGTTTGCTAGGGTGGTTTGTGCAATTTTATCATTTATTTGTGCATATTGTATTTGTAAATATTTTAAATAATTATGTAAAATAAAAAACAATATTAATAAATATCAAACGTATAAATTTTTTTCTTATTTAACTATATATATAATGTACCATACGTATATAGTATATGTATATAATCAATTCCCGTAAATAACCCTCACAAAAAAAAAGAAATTAATTTTTTATTCAATTAATTTAAGTTACAAAAATAAAAATATTGTAAATAATTTTAATAACTAATCTTTTCTTATCTTCTCATATCAAAATTTTCTCTAATCTCTTATCTTCATTTTTTTTGAAATTCAAACTCCATCCTTTTATCTATTAATATGGCTCCACCTCCCTCATTTCAACTTGATCAATCTTTGGTGAGAGGAGCCTATTCTCCGAGAGCTATCTTGTTGCAGAAGGATTCCTAGCCTCTGAGCAATCCAGTGACAGTGAGTTGACCTTCGTCGAGGCGATCACGGTCTTATCCGCTCCTACGGTGAGATCCACATTTTTCTTCTCTTGTTTTCAATCTAGGTTAATCTTAGTTTAATTTTTCGCATTTTTTTATTCTTTTGACTTTTTTTTAGATCTTAGAATTCCCATCACAATTTGATCTGCATTCATTTTCAACTTTTTCATCTCATTTTCTCGATCTCTCAATGTTCATGTTATATCCCCATGATCTCTCAACTGTAGCCATGCACGGTAGACAGAGACTCGGATTTGATTCTTCCATTTCGCTGGATTCCAATTTACATCTTTTTTATTTTTTTATTATTTATTTAAATAAGTAGAAATGATGCATCGTGCTTTAATCCTCTTCTATTTCAAAAATATATATATAAATAAAAAAAATCATATATAATTTTTTTCTCTAACATTTGTTTTACAAGAAATAAAAGAATATATATACTTTTTTCTATCTTACACATTTTCTGCAAATAAAAAATTTTTTGGGCAGCAGCGGCTGCTCCTCCACCGTCTCCACCACCACTGATAGCCTAGCAGATCCTCCCATCACCGCTTCTGCGAGAGCCACCACCCGTCGTCTGTACACTGCATGGAGAAGAAGTGTGCGACAACGCCCCTGTCTCTTTGGCTTTGATTGAGAACAAATAGAGGAAAAGATAACCCTAGGGGATTTTTAATTAAAAAACGGCAAATTGCATAAAGTCCCCCAAAAGTCCTACGAATTGCAAAGACCCCTCTTCCAGATCTCAATCACGTGATTTTCACATGTTTTACGGATAATTTGCACCTTTTTTCCTCTTGTTTATTCATTATTATAGTTTGATGCAAAAACTTTGAGTAATTACAATTCAGTCCTTCATTTCCATACTTGATTTTGCAAGATCTTTTCATTGAAATTAATATTTTTGTTCGTCAATAAATTCCCAAAAATGAAGTTAGACTCATGTGTGTGCATTTTCTTTGTATAAAAATTTCATTAATTTTTTTCATTTGTTATTATTGTAAAACCAAAAACATTTCATTTTTTCCAGTTTGAACTTTGAAAAATCCTATGAATTCAAATATTGCTTAAAAAATTCCAAAAAAGATAGATTTATTATCTTTTGATGCATTTTACTTTATATCCAAATTTCATGCAATAATTATTTATAACATCAAAAAAATGCAAAACACTAAAAATATTAAAAAATCATATAAATTTGTAAAAAATTAAAAAAATGTGATTTCAGTTCCTTTTTGTAGATGATTTTCTATAGTTTTTATGAAAAATCATTTCCATAATTTTTGCATTTATCTTTTATTTATTTAAATTGAAAAATAATCATGTTTTCTCGCTGTTTGCATTTTCCCTTATTTTTATTCATTTAAAAAATCCTAAAGAATCTAAAAATCTCTAAAAATACAAAAATAGTAAAAAAATCATAGAAATACAAAAGATTTTCTTTAGATATTTTTTAGCTTTATTGTCATAGTTGAAAATAAAAAAAATATTTTGCATCTCTGCATGAATTTGCTTTGAAAATCATATTTTTGAAAATTAAAAAAAATACAATATTAAATTCAATAAAAATTTGAAAATCAAAATATAAAAAATGGAAAAAAATTAAAATTTAAAAGGTAAAAATTTCACAAAAACGAAGGTAGTTTGAATTTGAGATTCCTTTTTTCTTTTAATCGATTTTAGATTATTTGACTAATCCTCGGGAATTGTAACCACCCTGAGTTCGATCTTGTTGCTATACATGTAAATAAGTAGTAAAAATTTCTCTCACTTCATAATTCTCACAATTAATCATTGGCTTGAGAAGAGAAAAAAATAAATTTTTGGTTGCGGGATATTAGGGTTGCAACGACCATTGCACATTTATTTTCATCAATAATTTAAAACCTCAAAAAGCATCTTCAACATGTAGGATGTTGCATCCATATACCACCATCAAAGGGAAGAATAAAGCTTTGATAGGTGAGTCATCATCTTCTGCATCTATCGTGCTGGCTAAAGGTTCTAGTGAGGAAGGAGAAGAAGAAGGATCCAAGCCAGTTGTCACCCACCAACTTTGTCATCAATAAAACGAACAAAAAAAATTAAAAAGTGCAAAAAGACCAAAATGATGATCACAGTCAACATGAAGTCACGCTAGCCACAGAGGAGCCAGCACCAGCAGCCGATCTAATGCCAGCCGACAGAGTAGAGACTACACTTTCTGCTTGTCCACTTGCAACAGTACATTCACCTCTAGCATGTACACGTTTTTGTGACCTGGATTTATAGAATATTGTAGACAAGAATTTTGTTGTAAATTAGAACCCTACTTTTGATTTTAGCTCTATAAATATTCCTTTCCTAATGCAATAGAAAAATCCAAAAAATGCAAAAAGAAAACGTGCATTATCTGATCCAAGAATTGTGTATATTCTTAGCAATTTAACTGTTGAAATACCATTGATGAAAGCCAAGAATAAATGCCCGCTGTAAAGAAAGTCTTTAAAGAGGCGTATATAAACAAGCATCAGACGAACCATAACAATAGACGCCAGCAAGCTGAGAGGCATGTCCTCACCATGGCCACATAGACCAGATGCAAGACAAAGGGGCACCTTTGATCAGATGCAAGATTTTTGATCAAGTCTTCAAGAGGACCCTTCTTGACAGCGGCTCTTCCATCAACCTCTTGCCCTCATTATTATTGCAAGAATTCAGGCTGGGTCCATTGAAGAAGACACACATGATCCTTCAATTCGTTGATCGATCCATCAAGAAACTTCGAGGTCTGTTGGAAGACGTTGTGGTGAAGGTGCAGGACATGGAGTAACCAATTGATTTCGTAGTCATTGATATGGACCCCACTGCACCATTGCTTTAGACCCCAATTATCCTTGTACAACCATTCTTGCGCACCGCAGAGGCCGTTATAGACTATGGGTCTAAAAAAATCACATTCTGCTCGAGAAATCACACAGTCATCATAGACATGGTCAGTGAGCTAAAGATTGTATGTAGTGAAAGTTATGCAACACCACCTAAAGCAGACTCTGACTTTATTGCAGAGATCAAAGACAAAGACCTCTCTTTAAATGACACAAGGACCCTGGAAATCCTCTCTCCGGAGGAGGATTCGGAAAGCACAGTAGACACAAGCTCCGATGGCACTTGGGAGATAGATTCCAATTTGTTGATGCATATCTTTTATTCAGACAATTCATGTAAATTCAAACATGATGATTTCATTGTATATCTGTTCAACACATTATTAGTTGAACAAGAAGCTACTATGGTGAGAATCACTACCTATAAGGCTATGGCAGATCATCCACCTACCAACACAGTTTTTGAAGTAACCGAGATGCAGGACAAATCAGAACCTGGATTAAAGAAACTTTCGACAGACCTTAAGTTTGCTTTCCTTAAGGATGAAAAGAACATGTATCTGATCATCATTAGCTACAGGCTGACCTCAGATCAAGAATCTCGACTTCTCGAGGCTTGAGAAAAGAACCACAAGGCACTTGGTTGGCATGTCTCACATCTCTGTGGAATAAATCCTACATTGTGCTCACACCACATCTATTTGGAAGAAGATACCAAGCTATCCTGAGAGTTTTAAAGTAGACTTAACCCAAATTTGTGGGACGTCCTCATTAAAAAATCACAAAATGGTGTGACACATGCTTCATTTATCCATCTCCGATTTGAAATGAATGAGCCCTATGCATATTGTTCTGAAGAAATCCAGGCTCACAATGATTACAAATGGTAGAGGAGAGGAGATTTCTACTCGGGTATTGCGTCTTAGTGTGTACATGGTGACTACTGCTGCCTTAATGCATCAATCAACAAGTACTACTTCCCCTTGCCATTTATTGATCAAATGTTGGAAAGACTAACTGGCAAGGAGTTCTTCAGCTTTCTGGATGGGTACTCTGGGTACAACCAAGTGGCAATCGCCCTAGAAGATCAAGAGAATACTACCTTCACTTGCTCGTTCGACAAATTTGTTTTCAGAAGAATGCCCTTTGGTCTGTGCAACGCATCTACTACACTCCAGAGATGCATGCTTACAGCTTTCTCTGAGATGGTTGGTAGTTTTATCGAGGTGTTTATGTATGACTTCTCCGTCTATGGTGACAATTTTGATTCCTTCCTTGAGCACTTGGACATAGTACTTTAGAAATGCCATGAATTCAGTCTCGTTCTATCTTGGGAAAAGAGCCACTTAATGGTCAAAGAAGGGATTGTGCTAGGTCTCGTTGTTTTCAAACGTTGCATGGAAGTCGACTCGGCAATGGTGGATGTAATTGCCAATCTAAAGCCACATCAGACTGTCCAAAATGTGTGGTCATTCCCATTGCTCGTGGGTTTCTACATGAGATTCATTTGTATTTTCTGTTGCATTGCCCGACCACAAACAGAATTGCTGCGCAAGGAGACCAAGTTCAATGTTGATTTGCAGGTTCTCCTTTAATTTAATCAGTTGGAGGAGATAATCACTCAAGCTCCAGTCCTACAGTCGCCACATTGGTCTCTCCCTTTTGAGATCATGATAGATGCATCAAATTTTGCAGTTGGGTCAGTTTTAGAACAATATAAAGACAAGGCGCCTTATGCCATTTACTATGCTAGCAAAACACTAGATTAAGCTCAAAGAAATTATATTGTCATAGAGAAAGATTTACTGGTCATGGAATACATCCTAGAGAAGTTCAGATCATATCTTCTTGGATCAAAAGTCATCATTTTTACCTACCACTACGTTATCCAATACTTACAACAGAAAAAGGATGCCAAGCCTGGAATCATCAGAAGGATCCTTCTCCTCCACGAATTCAATTTGTAGATAAAAGATAACCTTGGGGTTTAGAATGTGGTAGCAGATCACCTCTCCAGAATTGAGTATTAAGAGCCTCCACTAAGCAGTGCACCCATAATAGACAGCTTTCCTGAGATATCGATTCTAGTCATCGATTCACTCCCTTGGTATGCCTATATTGTGTACTACCTCATCTCTGATGTATTTCCCCAAAACTGGGAGAAGATCAAGGACATGTTCTTGTCCACTATCCATCTATACCAACGGGAAGATCCATTCTTATTCAGGGAAGGAGTGGGCTGCATTTGGCGCAGGTGTATCCCTCAGAAGGAGCATCATAGTTTCCTCAAACATTGTAATTCGCTTGAATTAGGTGGACACCACTCTGGAGATAGAATGGCATCAAAAGTATTCCACTGTGGCCTTGGGTGGCCTACACTATTTAACGATACCAAAATATACGTCAAGCACTGCACTTACTATTAGAGATTAGGAGGGACCCTTACAACCAAAGACTCCATGCCCTTGAAGTTCATTCAGATTGCAGACGTATTCGATGCTTGGGGCATCGATTTCATGGTACCCTTCCCCAATAGTCAGGGATACGAGCACATCCTTATTTTCGTTGATTATGTGATTCATTGGGTTGAAGCAATCCCCGCTCAATCCATAGACAATCAAAAAGTTTGTCTCTTTCTAAGAGAGAACATCATATCATAGTTTGAGATTTCGAAGATACTGATATCAGATGGTGGTAGTCACTTCGCTAACAGAGAGGTCAAGAAATAAACATAGGAGTACAACATCGAGCACCGAGTCACGTCTCCTTATCATCCTTAGAACAATGGCATGGTGGAATTATCAAACAGGGAAATTAAGATGATCTTGTAAAAGCTTTGAACCTGAATAGAAAAAAATTAGTCCTAACACTTGGACTCCATCCTTTGGGCACATATAACTGCTTACAAGTCTCCCTTGGTCATGTTGCCCTACCTTCTTGTACATGGAAAACCATGCCAACTGTCCCTGGAGTTAATTCATAATTCATTGTGGACAATAAATATTTACAATTTGTGCACACAAAATGGTGGGCAAAAAATAAAAGAGGGTCTGAACATGATCCTAGAGTTCTGAGATATGCTTATGATAACACATTGATGTACAAATAGAAGGTTAAACACTGGCACGACCGGCACATCAGACGAAAGACCTTCGAGATTGTACAAAAAGTGTGCTATTTAATGCAAGGTTGAAGATATTCTCAGGTAAATTTAAGAGTAAATGGACAGGGCCATTCATAGTACAAGAAATGTGTGACAATGGAAGCATTGCAATATCAGATTTGTCGCCTGACGCACAACCATTAGTCGTCAACAGTCAGCTACTGAAGCCTTACCTCGAGCCTAACACTTTCTTGGTTGTTGTCGACTCAGTCCAAGTAATATGCAAGGAAGAAGCATCTACAACCTTAGCAGCATCATAAGATTCAGATAAAGTCACTCAAAAGTTCTTCCTTTAAGTCTTCATATTTTTTTCTTTTCTTCTTTTCTACTCTTTCTGTTGCACTTCTTATTTTCTGCTATGCTTTCCTCATTCATTGCTTCTATACTTAGGATATGATTCATCATAACCATAAGAGTGATGTGTGATGTAACTTGTCCATTCTTTGTCTCACTACTTTTCTCCTCTCTTTTTGATATTCATGTCTATAATTAAGGATATCTTACCCTAAGTATAGGGTGAGACAGGACGAATCGTTGAGTCGTTCATTCCCACTCTCGACCCTCCCTACATGTAGATATAGTCTGCTATACTTGGATTATTTGATCCTAAGTATAGGGGGGATGGTCGACTTCTCATTCTTTCCTCATCATTCTTTATTCGTCATTGTTGTATATGCTTTTCTATATACTTAGTACGAGTTCTGTCTTTTCTATCCTCTTCAATCTATGAGGACATAGCTTAAGCTAAGTATAGGGGGTCGTATATACTCTGTATATACTTTAGCCATAACTCGTACTTTTGTATTTTAAATAAATATGGCTAAAATAACTATATATACATATAGAATTCATCAAAGTAACTAATAAAAAGATGTATATTATTCCTCAAATTCTCTTTGTAGATACTGATTACTAAATCAAGTAAAAATATTTTGCAAAATGTTCCCTTGGTGTATGTTATTATCTGATGATATTGTGTTAATTGACGAGAATAGAGATGGGGTAAATGAGAAGCTTGAGGTCTAGAGACATGCATTGGAGACTAAAGGATATTGTATTAGTAGGGCTAAGACGGAATATATGGAGTGTACCTTTGAAGGAAGCAATGGAGAAGGAACTGAGATGAAGATTAAATACAATAACATTGGGAAGAGAGATACTTTTAGATATTTGGGATCTATTTTGCAACAGGGTGGAGAAATTAATGGAGATGTTAATAATAGAATAAATGAATGCAGGCTAGATAAATTGGAGAGGAGCCTCTGTTGTTCTCTGTGATAAGAAAATTCCTTTAATAGTTGAAGGAAAGTTTTACAAAGCCGCCGTGAGAAATGCTATGCTCTATGAATCTGGATGTTGGTCTGTGAACCATAGACATGTGCAGAGAATGGATGTAGCATAAATGAAAATGCTACACGTAGAGATCGGATTCGAAATGATGCAATCAGAAAGAAAGTTGGCGTAGCTCCGATCGAGGATAAGATGCGAGAAAACTGCTTTAGATGGTTTGATCATTTGAAAAGAAGATCAGCGGATGCACCGATTAGGAGATGCGAGTGTTGGGATGTTGAGCCAGCTAAGAGATGGCGAGGACGTCCCAAAAAGTGTTGGAAAGAGACTATATGAAGGGATCTTAATTTTTCGATATAAGCCCGAGATTGACCCAAGATAGATCTAATTAGAGGCGAAGAATCCATGTAGCCGACCCTACTTAATTGTGGGAAAGGCATTCTTGTTGTTGTTTGAAAAATAGTTTGAAAATTTAGTTTAAAAATCTTTTGAAATTTGTTTAAAAAATATTTTGTAAAATGTTTTCAACCTTTGTAAATTATTTGGTTTGTAAAAATTTATTTTCTTTTGTGAAATAAAAATATCTTCAAAACATATTTGCAAATGGTTTGGAAAACGATTGCAAAAATATTTGAAAAAAAATCTATATATACTGTTTGAAAAATCATTGCAACATGGTTTTCAAATGTTTGTAGATGTTTGTAAAGATTATTTGCAAAAATTATTTTGAACTATAGTTTTCAAAGGTTTTTGTAAAACCATGTTCAAATAATTTTGAGGAATGCATATATCATTCAAATAAATTCTTTACAAGATGTATAACTGTACCAATAAAAAAAACAAACTTTCAATTTGTAAATCTTCCAACCTCAATTCTTGTAAATAAAAAGAGGCACAATCGTGTTAATATCATTGCATATTTCCTTTTTATGCTAAAAGTCTATTGTTTAAAAAATCCCTAAAACATTGCAAAATCCAAAATTTCCAAAAACATTTGCAAAAATCTTCTTCAAAAATTGCATAACACTTTGCAAAAATTTTTCAAAAAACCATAAAAAGCTCAAAATTAAAAAATGGCATCACAAAAATATTTTTCTATCATTTTACATAGCATTCGAATTTTTCGGTATAATATAGACAATTGAACAACCTAAAATAAAGTTCAGAGACTTGAGCTTGGAATAGACCTTAATACACCTAATTTAGAGGAACCCATTGAGGATTGCAAGGGGAGATGTTTCAGGTCACCTTGACTTAAGTCTTTAGGTTCCATAAGACTATGTTCAGGAGTCAACTCAATGTGCTTAAATAGAACCCTTCAAATCATTTGTACGACTCTTGAGATAGTGAATTGATTGGAATCATTGAACGTAGCACTTAGATCAACCCGGATGGACTGTTGAAAAATCTTGGAGTCTAAGTCAAGACGATGTAAGGCAGCTTCAACAAGGGTATCTCAAGAACCATTCTTGGAATTACCGACACCGGTACTCTAACCCACTTATTTGGTAACAATGATATCTAAAGACTGGAGATGGATTGAAAAAGTGCTTCAGATGAGGAATGGTCTACCGACACAACTTTTCCAAGACCCCAAAATAGTGGGCAAAACAAAAGAATCTATATCCATCAGGGCATAAACAAGAATGCAGAAGCTATACAAAGTCAAAGAAAATATCAAAAGAAGCCTATACTAAAATTTCCATCAAACATTTGAGCTTCATAAAAAGGCTGCTTCTTGATGAAGAATCGGTTACACTAACTGACTTCACAAGGAAATGAAGACTACACTGGTTCACTCCCACTTCAATTGACCATTCTTTGAACTTCTCTCCCTCATTCAGTTGTAATGACCAGAAGTACCAGAACTTAGAAGGGAATATCTACCTCCATGAGGATGAGTTAACGGAAGAGTAGACCTCTTGATGTTTCAACGGTTTTATCTTTGAAGAGCTAAAAAATTTACACGCATGGTTCTATCATTTCAAGGTAGCAAGAGTATGCAACTGTGAGGGTGGTTCTGACCTAGCTGTGAATTGCTGGATGATAGGAGTATGGAATCTGAGGGTTGTTATGTTACATTTCCCGAACTCAATATGGTTTCAAACACACTATTAATTCATAATCCTCTTTTAAGCTCTAAACTTTGACTTTAATAAAGACTAGTTTAAAAATCGACAATTATTCCAAGTTATTTGTATTTCATTTCTTTTATTTTTCATTTTCCGTACTTATTGCAAAAGTATTTGCTAGGGACTAGCAAAGGCTAGTATAGGGTGGTGATGAATCTCCATTTCATCACCTTTATTCTATCATTTTTGCCTTAAAAACCCTAGCTAATGCATGTAATTAACTTTATTTTGTACAAATTAACATTCATTATTTGTTCCATTTATTGTGCATAAAACATAGTTTTTTAATGCCAAAATTATAAAATAAAGGAAAGAAAAGAAAATAATAAAATATCAAATGTATTTTATGACCGTAAACCACGAGACCAAGTCAAGAATTGATTTGGTCGACAAGGAATAAAATAGGGGGAGATAAGTGCCAAAATAACTATAAAAAGTGTATTTATTCATTCATTAACAAAGCCTTTTTGGGACCCATTTTATTTTATATAATTTATTCATAAAATTAATAAAATTTTTACATAAAAGTTGCAGATAATAATAGATATAAAAATACAAAATTGAGTTTGTACGAAAATAATAAAAAATGTACATTTTATACTCAAAATAATAATCCAAAATCAAAACTTCCCAGACCCATATCTCTTAAATAAAAATCTAAATGTGTCAAAGTCACTTTAATTGTATATAATGCTTAATAAGCTATTTAATTAAGGTGTTCTCATATTTTTTCGAGTTAAGGTGTGAAAGTTAGGTTTTAGACCCCTATTGTATAATATATATGATTAAAATATTTATTTTATTTATTTTATTATTTTCACAATTTATATTTATATAATTTTGTAAATATTTTTTATAACATGTGTACATATTTAGAATAAAAGAAACTCACAAACAAAACACCAAATAGAATAAGTATATATAAATACATAGATGAAATACCTATACTTATACATATATAAGAAATACCTCTATTTATTTAAGTATACAAAAAACATTACAAAAATACAATAAAAATATATTTGTGTATACCAAAAGAAGTTATAAATATAAAACTCATAAGAATAAAATAATAAAATCGAAATATAAAATAAAAATAAAAAACCCAAAATCGATGAATATACCTATAAATATACCCTTAAAAATTAACTTGTAACAAGAAGATTGAAAAATAAATAAAAATCATATTAAAAAAACTACATAAAATAATAAACATTTGTATATTATACTCAAAAATAAATAAAATTATTTACTATTTTTAAATCATTTATTTTTGAATAAAAATTGTGTTTTATCGCGACTTGGGCTGACGTGGCCCAATCACATCACATCGTTCGTTATCCTCTGGTCAACTGGATCCTCTAGCTTCTGACTTGATGTGAATTTCATTTCCCCTAATCTTGCACCCTTTTTCTTGAGATTCTAGTCACTCAGATCCGAGTTGATTTTTCACCAAACTCTCCATCCAGGTTGTACTCTCTGATCCCGTGTACATAGCCCCTGTTCATTCCAGATCGATGGAGAACAAGGATCCTCAACTCTGCATATAGTAGACCTCATCCTCCTCCGGTCATATTTTAATCCCTCTTTGAGCTTCATTGTGCTTCCGAGCACATGTGCGTGAATCACCGGTGACAAAGGTTGTTTCCCCCGAGCTTGAGAGCCTTCAAACAAGGAGGAGAGGCGATCCACGGCGTCCCTCTGGCCACCTCTGCTCCCTATCATCTCCCAAAGTTATGAGCTGTGCATTTTCATTCTTTAGGTATATTTTGTTATCACAATTTCATTTCCATGTTCTGTTTATTTTTAAATTAGTGGGCTTATCTAGTTCCAATCTTTCCATTCGTCAGGGCTGCTAAGTTTTCGGCCAGTTCATCGCCAAAATGCCCTATTCAGACTCTTGTTTTCATCGCATTTCCTTCTCCTTCCATTTCTCCACCGAGTCAAACCATTTACAACCCCTGATCTTGCTCAGATCAGTCTGATCGTGTTCCTCCACTGCCTCTCACCGGAGCACCCTCATTCCAGTGCATCTCATCTTGACCTTCAATAATAAATGCTTGGGAGCCTTTGCCTTCATTTCGCATTTCTTCAACACCAATTTGTAGGTCCTTGAAGGGGCCCATTTGAAGTCAAACAATGAAGCTCCAGGTGAACCACGATCTAGGTCCCCTCTGTTGGCGCTTGGGCCCTTTTGAGCCTTCTCCCAGCTGTGGAAGACCCATGCAATCATATAGAGACTCTCAACAGCCTAGGAGGAGCTTGGAGAAAGGAGGAGGAGCGAATCAAAGCAGCATGTTGGTGTTCTTGGCGTGTTCTTCTAGAGCACGCCAGAGTAGTTCGATCAAGAACCCCCCTCCAGATGAAGAAGTTGACATCAGATCGTGCCCCCCTCCACCATTCGATCCAGGGCACGATATAATCCTAGTCGTATAGCACCGAAGCGGTATAGGTCCATATGGACCATTCATTGCTTAAGTGTCGCGCATCAAGTCGACCATCAACGTGCAAATAAAGGTAAATTACCCATACCTCCCTTCGTATTTTTTATATTTGTCTTTTAGTATATTAAGTATTGTATGGAGTGTATAGTTTTATGTAAATTTTGCAATAATAGGCCTAATCGTTCATCGAATTTCATACATGTCCGTGCCAGCTCAGCTCACGTGGACCTCCACTTGAGCTAGGGCATTTGCACACATATCCCGTCAGTTCTATTATTTGTATTACTCCCAAAAATTGTAAATGCAGGTTTTTTTGGAAAAATTGCACAAAAGACCAATAATATTGTATATTTGCATTTTAACTCGCTTAGGCGAATAAAATTTTATATTTCATACGAAATATATAACGATGCCCCTAGCTTTTGTACTGGGGGTTCAGAAATGAAGAATACTTTTATTATATTTATAAATGGATCCCTTCCAGTAAATGCATTGTATTTTCTTGGGATTTTTTGTGAAAAATAGCCCATGTTTGATGTTTATCTTGCAAAAATTATAGTGAATGGATGGGATGGTGTATTTAATTGTCATGATTTTAATTTGGATTCCAAGGCATTTGACTGTTTATTAAAAATTGAACAATGTTTGTATTTACCATGTTTAGACATAAAAATTAGAAGAAAATTTAAAATACATTAAAATCACAAAAAACTTATATGTTGTTTATTACCCTATATTAACTCCAGACAAAAAATCCATAAAAATAGAAAAAATATAAAAATAAAAAAACTCCAACATCCAAAAAATATTAAAAATAAACTAAAATCCCAAAAAATATTATTTTTCATTTATGAATTGTTTGTTTTATATTAAAATTGATTTTGGAAATTTTGGACCTTATTTGTTATTTTTAATCTTCAATTTATTTTTGATTATTCATTTAATCCTTGATTTGGGACATTTTTTACTTTAAAAACACAGCAGAAAATCCAGAAAAATCATAGAAACGTGAGAAAATTATTAGTAACTAAAAGAATTTTATTCCCTATATTTTATTTGTCTTTATTAATATGTATATGTATATAACCCTATATTGTATATAACCCTTATATATTCCTATATAATATATTTAATTAAAGATATATATATATATATATGTATGTATAGATTAAAAATCAGATAATATAATATATTATTATTATTGATATATATAAAAGTCTCTACGTATATGTAAATATGTGTAGCACTTATATCTATATCTTTACCTATGTGTATATAATTATTTGTATTAATCTAATGCATATACACTTTATTCTTATTAAATACACCTATATATTCATTATTAATTTCATTTTTTTAGAAAGAGAAGTTAATTAATTAATAAATAAAAGAAACCATATAATGAACAAAGACACACATTTACATAATATACATTGGTTAGAAATAATCTTAGACTACCTGACTTCCCTGTGATTCAACCTCTACATGCTTGCCTGTTATACACCTTGTGTTGTAGAAAATAATTGAACTCCACGTTTTTCTATTTGTTTATTAATTAATATTGTCAGTTAATTGTTGATTGACTTGAGTCTCTTGAGTAGTCAATGCGTCGACTACGGTCTTGCCTTGTGATATCGTGCAATCCACATGGAAATCTATGTCATCAATCACACATTGAGGGTTCAACAACTTGGATGCAGACTTGGGATGTGCTTGAAGGGAGTAAATAAAAATCTACTTACTACTCATCATGGAAACACATAATATTTAGCAAACATTTTGCAAACACAATCTTAGTTCATCGCATGATCTTGGAAATGTAGCACACCAATTCTGTGCATTCGGAAATTATAAAAGAAACACTTTTTAAAATAATTTATGATATTCACAATTAATAATAGAGATAAATCACGGCTACCTTTGAAGCATAATTTTCTAAAGTGAGAAACCTCCTAAATCAAGTCTGATATGCAAAAGTCACTCTCATGGACATGTAGATGAATCATGTTGCTTCTCACAAACTTGAACGTCGACTAGAACGACATGAAGAGGCATATGAGAGATGAAGACTCTAAAGACTCTTCTATATGTCAAGGGGAATGAAATTATTAGCGACATTTCTCTCTAAAAATTAAGTTGCAAAAGAGAAGGCCCTGCACTTCTTTTATACTCAAGGCACACATCCAACATGTGTGTTGTAGTCCCTTGGATTTTAAATCAAGGGCTTATAGCAAGCCCTAATTCAATTAGAAATCAACAAGATGGAGCAACAATTTACAACATGTACACATCCAACCTTAACCATATTTGGTTAAGGTGGTTGCCTTTTTATCCATTAATTAATTAACACGATAATGCTATTATCATAATTGGAGAAATTATGGAATTAATCCTCAATGCTTATGAATTATATTCATGAGCCCAAAAATAAATGTAAATCTAATTTACTTATATAAACTAACATGAATCAAATTCACAAAATTCCATGCCTTGGAAATATTATGTAAATCATATTTACAAGAATATTTATATGAATCACATCGATATAAATATTAATTATTGTGAATCACTATTCACATTAATTAAAGAGATATATTTGTGAATCTTATTCACGAAATTGTCCTTATAAAAAATAATGCAATAATAACTATTATTATTATAATATCGACATCAATAGGTATGGGTCCTAACCAAATTAGGACTCTGAGATACGAATGCAGATATTTGGATATAATGTTGGGGAGATCATAGTATCCATGTAGATTGACTTTAAATTTGGATATCAATCCAATTTCAAGGTTTATACTATTTTAGCAAAAATCTGTCACCTACGAATGTTGAGCTTGAGCTATAACACTTTACCCTCTCAATGAGCTCAATGAAATGCATCAAACTGTCCATGACCTGGAGAAAGTATTAGTGATATGAATTTAGATTCCTTGACCATTTCTAATCAATGTCCAAACCACTTGGAGCTTAGAAATGAGCTGAAGGAGCTTCTATACTTTCATTTACATGACTGTTTCTGTTTGCAACATTTGGACATTAAAATTGAAATTGGATTCAGATGAATTGTGATTTAATTCAATTAAAACACAAATCATATAGCTGAATTGAGTCACTGAAATCGATAATCTTTCATCACTCCTTCTGAATGGAAGTCTCATGCTAGATGTTCCATTACAACAAATGTCACCCTGAGCATTCCCAATACTCGTTCATCCTTCACACTAGAATACTTCGATAAATATGAAGTTCAAGCCATGATTAACTGTCTTCTTCAGTATATAAATAGATTTCTCATTTGACAATTCAGCGATAATACCAATCATATACTTTCCAAAAGCATATATTCTATTATCTCGAATTCATGTCTTATTTTATAAAAAAGATGACCATGCATGGAATTCATTTTGACCCCAAAATATCTCATGATTGAGCTATGTCTTTCGGTTCATCAACTGTGAACATGTATGATTCCTTCGAGAGATAATACATCTTATATGACTACATATGCACACCAACACGTTGATATATGGACCTTAGTTAGGTCACCAACCGATTGGTCTGTCAAATGTACATACTGAGGCATATAGATGCATATATGTCCTAAGTTAAAGGATATGTTCCTGATCTTGACAATTATGATTCAGGTCTTAGTTTATCTGAACCTCATAAACCCAACTCTTTGACTTGATTATTCTAACAGTTCAAAATCTCCATTCCTATGCAGGGCACTTGCATCAAGAAGTTGGTTGGAAATCAGTCTTTAGAAAAAAGATTGACATCTCTTTCTTAGACTATAGATCCTTATTGAATATCAAATATTTGAAGTCAACTTTGTCCTCCCTGTGCATGGTATTCAATATGGCCATTTTACATAACCCTAATTGTACAAAGGGACCTTAATAGTAAAGTGCATTCACATTCATTCGTTTCATTTCAGATGGACATGACAAAACAATAACTTTTAGTGCATTAATGGATCGCTAGGGGCATACAAGTCCAATAGTCTCCACTAGCCCTTAGAGCCATTCATGTACAAATCTCAAGCCCATATTATTTGTGCTAATTCTCGACTAATTATCAGTAGTTGGGTAAGCTGATTACTCACTCTATCACCAATGTCTATGCTAAGTTCTATTATAAACATGCATATCGTAAGTTAATATTAACTACATCTAATGTAGTTGCTACATCTTCTGCAGCTAATGCTTTACTTTGTTGAACCAACTATAGTGTCATGCTCC
The DNA here is from genome assembly GCA_037367405.1 of Ottelia alismoides. Classification (NCBI taxonomy): domain Eukaryota; kingdom Viridiplantae; phylum Streptophyta; class Magnoliopsida; order Alismatales; family Hydrocharitaceae; genus Ottelia; species Ottelia alismoides. The sequence goes on along the minus strand of JAZKJV010007963.1, from coordinate 1,435,868 downwards.
TTGATGCATTTAGATCACAGAGCACTACCATCAAACAAAAAATAAGAACCCTTTTGTTGACTTCCTATCATCCACATCTGATCGGGAATCTCAATCAGTGTACCCTAAGACATGGAGTTCACTATCTCCATAAACCAAAATGAAGTCATAAGTACTTCTCATGTACTTGAAGACATTCTTCACTACAGTCCATTGTTTCTATCCATAGTAGGATTGACAATGGTTTACCACTCCCATTACATGGTAGATATCTGGTCTCTTACACATTATGGCATACATCAGACTTCCCACAACCGATGTGTAAGGGCATCTGGCCATGGCTTTCTTCTTTTTCTCAATAGTTTGAGGAGCCATCCATTTAGATAGGAGAATACCATATCTTAACTGAAGAAAGCCTTTCTTGAAATTATCCATACTGAATCTTTCCAAGATCTTCTTAATGTATCCATGTTGTGATAGTACTGATATTCTCTTTTGTCTATTTTTGAACAATTTCAGACCCATGTTATAAGAGGCTTCCCCGAGATCTTTCATCTAAAAGATATTGGACAATCAGACCTTAACAGTAGTCATCATCCCAGTATCATTTCCCAATAAGAATGCCATCTACATAAACCATAATGAACATTATGGCGCTCCCAATAAGTTTCTTGTACACACATGGTTCATCCAAATTCTGCGTGAAATCACAACTCTTTATGGTTTCATTGAATTGGATGTTCCAACTACAAGAAGCTTGTTTGAGTCCATAGATGGATTTATCTAGCTTTCCCATATTTCCTTCCTCGAATATGAAGCCCTGAGTTTCTCCATCTTGATTTCATCTTTGAGGTATCCATTTGGAAAAATAGTCTTGGCATCCATCTACCAGATGTCATAGTACTAGTGTGAAGCTATGGCAAGCAATGCCCTGATGGATTTGAGCATGGCCACAAAAGAGAATATCTCATCATAATCGATGCATTCTATCTATGTGTAACCCTTGGCTACATATCATGCTCTGAAGGTCTCTACCTTCCCATGGGGTCCGCTATATCTCTTGAAAATCTATTTGCACCCAATGGGTTTGACCCCTTTAGATGGATCTTCAAGGGTCCATATACCATTCTTGTGCATGGACTCTATTCAAACTTCATTGCTAGCATCTACCTATCCATTTCACGATCACCCAAAGATTCATTGAATGAAGTTGAATCATCATCAGACTCTTGACATATGTAATCCGTACGTTACAGTCATCTTACAACCCTAGAACTCCTTCTCAGACATACAGTAATGTCATTTTCAATTATCTCTTTAGTTTTTGGTATATAACTTCATCGATCTTGCGAGATTCGATTAGTTCCGTAACTTCATTATTTTTCTTGACTTCCAAAGATTTCATCTTCCAAAAAATTGATGCATCTAGAAACAAATACGTTTTGAGTCTAAAAATCATAAAGTTGGTATCCAATACCATTCTTTATGTATCCAATGTAGTTGCACTTTGTAGTGCAAGATTCCAAGTTGCTTGCATACACATTTTTAGAGTGGACCAAACAACCCCAAGTCCTTAAGTGTTACACACTTGTCTTGGTACCATACCAAAACTCATGAGGGGTTTTAGGTATATATTTATAATTTTGTTTAGGACATAAGTTGTAGTCTTTACTGCATGTCCCCAGAAATTATGAGGTAAGTTTGCTTTACTCTTCATTGATCTCACCATGTCCAACATGGTTTGGTTGCGTATCTCTGCAACTCTGTCGAATTGAGGAGTACCTCAAGGAGTGAGATTGGAAATAATTCCTCTCTCTACTTATGGTATTCTTTGAATTCCTCTGAGAGGTCTTCACCAACTAAGTCAAATGGAATCTGATTTATCTTCTTTCCTATTTAGTTCTCAACCAAAGCGATGAACTCTTTGAACTTTTTAAGTTTTCATGCTTGTGATTTAATAAGAAGATAAAACCATACCATGATGGTTATATATGAAGGTCACATTATATTGATGTCCATTTCGAGTCATAGTGCGAAATGGACCACATATATCAATATGTATCAAGCTCAATATACCTTCTCATCGTTCATCTTTCTTAGAGAAGGGTGCCCTAGACATTTTTCTGTGAATTCAATGTTCGCAGGTTGGTAAATCATAAACTTCTAGGAAATCCAAAGGTCTGTCTTTTACCAATCTATTGATCCTATCGAGAGACACATGTCCAATTCTTTGATGTTGGATCATAGTTAAATGATCTCCTACCTCACTTGTTCATTTAGGGGTTTTATTAGTGGTATTGACATTCACACCAAATTCTTGCATGTTTAATTCCTTGAGTCCACATAGAGTTAGAGAATCATCTACTATAAAATTACCACAAAAATTTAATATAAGTTTATTACAGAAAAGGAAAGTATATCCATGTCTAACCAGCTTAGATATTGATAGTAAGTTCCTTCTAACATCAGGTACATAGAGACAATGTCTATTATATAGTACTCTCCCACTAGATAAGGATAGTCTATAAGTCCTAATGGCTATCGCTTCAACAGTTGCAACAAATCTCATTTGGACGACTATCTCTCCTTCGTCAAGATTTATGATGTCTTGAAACATAAGCAACTAATTGCATACATGTACGAAAGCACCAGAATCAACAACCCAACTTTCTTATTGTCCTACGAATAAGTTGGTTTCAATGATGAATGTAGATTTCTTATTTGATAGTGTTATACTTTTTTCCTTCTTTAAGGACTTTAAGTATTCTTGATGGTTACTCTTCCAAAATCCCGGTTTACAGCAGTGATGGTAGACATCCACCTCTATGGGTGTCAGATGTGTTGGATCTTTATAAGATTTATAGACAGTTAGACCTTTTAAATTCTTTTAGATTAGACCCTTCCTAGGTCAAGGCTTCCTCTCGTGCTTCCCTTTAGCCTATGCAACCTTGCATTGCTAGAGGAAATTTTTTTTCTTTATAATATTCTTAGTGGTACCTGTATAAAATTAAAGAAAAGTTTTACAAAGCAGCCGCGAGACCTGCTATGCTTTATGGTTCTGAATGTTGGCCTGTGAACCATAGACATGTGTAGAGAATGGTTGTAGCAGAAATGAAAATGCTAAGATGGATGTGTGGACATACACGTAAAGATCGGATTCAGAATGATGCAATCAGAAAGACTGTTGGTGTAGCTCTGATCGAGGATAAGATGCGAGAAAACCGCTTAAGATGGTTTGGTCATTTGCAAAGAAGGTCAACTGATGCACCGGTTAGGAGATGCGAGTGTTGGGATGTTGAGCTGGCTAAGAGAGGGCGAGGACGACCCAAGAAGTGTTGGAAAGAGACTATGAGAAGGGATCTTAGTTTTTTGGATATAAATACGAGATTGACCCAAGATAGATCTGAATTGAGGCGAAGAATCCATGTAGCCGACCCTACTTAATTGTGGGAAAAGGCTTTGTTGTTGTTGTTGTATAATATTCTTAGTGGATTTTAATGTATAAAGAGGTGATTCACATTTCCATACATCTCCTTCAGATTTAGAAGGATGTCGTGAGAGGATTCAATGTCTATAAATTTCTTTTGAAGTACATTATACAATGATCCAAGAATGTAGCAATGAGCAATCAAATGATCCTCATACCACTTCTTGTCAAACTCACATGCATACTTTGTCAGAGGGTTCTCATACTTCACATATGAGAGCACATATGCTATGTGTGTTATCTCAAGTATGAGTTCAAAATTATGGATCCAATCCAAATAATTTGGACCGATTAACTAATTAACCCTAAATAGAATGTTAAGTGGGTTGAGAGACTTCATGTGAAATAAAGGGAAAAACAGAATACACTATAATATCTTGATTTAGGAAATTAAACAATTTAATATATTTAAATCATGAGTTCTCGTATTTTTTGTACTTTGAAATGCTTTCCCTTATAAGCTTTCAAAGAATGAGGCGGTTTAACCAACTGCCACACTATGAGATCTGAGTCTCCTTTACATTTTCATTGCACCCCAATAATATGAGAAAATGCAACTATGATGAAAGAAGCATGAACTCTTTTCACCTTACAAGTCCAACTTGTATTCTCAGTTCGGTCTTCAACACCTACACCCCTGCATATATGGAGCTAGAATGTTGTCGATTAAACAAACCGTCAATGAGCGAATATTAATTTACACTATGCGTAATCCAATACCACCTTAATAATATGGGGAACAACATTGGGGTCACTACGCATGCAACCCATCACTTTTGAGAAAGGAAGTATCCGATCCTTATGAATTTGTATTACGGGGTCATGACAATGCATGAGCGACTCCAAAAAATACAACCCATGGCGATGAAGTTCTCTGTAATGACAAGATACAATGGAGTTAATCATATGGCTTGGTCCATATCCTGTTCGAAGTAATGATTAATCATTTCAAATCATATTATCATGATTATATAAGGGATAATGCTAGGATACATGCTTATTATATTAGTTTTGATCCAATTAAAACAATGACACTTAAGCGGTCCCAACTAGGGGTTGATCTTTATGCACATGATGTTACCATATAGTATTACACCCTCACTTAGTACAATTTAATGTTCTAATTTTAGTTGTTAAAGTACACCATGACTCTTCATGCTACCTTTCCTTCAAATGGATCCAACACGATCGGACAAATAATGCCAATAGGGAGCGCTTCCAGTGAAAATGCGACGTAGGGTGCAAATTAAGTAAACCATTAGCATATCCATTGCCTAGACACCTTCACTAAATCAATTTGAGACAACACAATCGATACATATTGTACTTTGGAGGCTTTACAGATCTTTCGACCGTGTATGATATTATATATAGTAACTCTAAAAAAATTTAGGAATTTAAAACTCTTTTTCCTAAAATGTCTAGTGCAAAAATCTAGACACTTCTTGAATTTAAAAAACTCTTTTTAATTTCAAAATCTCTATTGCAACAATTTAGACAAATTTTTGAATTAAAACAATTTCAAAATATGTCTAGTGCAACAATATCGACAATTCGTGATATAATTCGTGATTTCACAAATTTTAATCGCATTGTAAACATTCAAGTGAATAATTAATCAGAAAAAATGTGAAATAAAAATACATTCTATTTTATTGCATATATATAAAAAATAAACAATGTTTTTGGATTTGAATTTGCAAGGTGCGACCATCGCACTTCAGATTAGAAGGCAGCATAACTTGGACTTAAAATTCATTGTGACCTCAAATATTTTCAAAATATTAGGTCCAACTCCAGATATAAATACATAAATTATATTTCCATAAATTTTGAGTCCAAAAATATGAGAAACAAGTCAATAAGACAATCGAGTCCTCTTCCAACTCCACCTATGGAGAACTCAAATTTCTCGAGGTCGCATGGTCGAAATTGCACATAAATTTTTCGCATTGTTTAGGGATTTGGTCTATTACTTATTAAAAAAGTATTTATCATGTTATATGACCCAAAACCGTAGCTAAAATTTCATAACTCTAATGCTACGATCTTTGGTCGAAATCAGATTCTGTGATTGTTTTTAACTTCTGAATCATCTCCCAAATGTCATCAAAATTGGTGCACCTATTTGGGTATGAGTCATGACCTTATATATATCATATATGTCCATAAAGTATATTTAAAATAGTGGAGAATAATAGCAACTTCAAAAATCACTGAATCATTTGAAACGTTAAAATTGTCGCGAGATAATATACTTGATAATCTAGATAATCGAGTTGATTGTTTATCAGACGTGGAAGCAATCCAAATCCTCAAAATTAAGTTTTGGAAACCAATTTAATGGACTAAATAAAAAAATATTTACTATGAATCACAAAATTGTGGATTAACTAGCAAACATTTTGTTAAAACAATCTTGGTTCACCGTATGAACTAGGAAATGTAGCACAATAATTTGTGCATTCAGAGATAAAAAATTCTAAAGAATTACTTTCCAAAATATATTTGTGCTATTCACAATGAATAATATTGATAGATTAGGGTTACCTTTGAATCATGAGTTTCTAAATAAAGAAACCTCCTGAATCATGTCTGATATGTAGAAGTCTCTCTCGTGTGCGTGGAGATGAATCATGTTGCTTCCCACAAACCCAGACATTGACCAGAGCAACGTGTACAAGCATATGAGAGATGGATACTCTCAATACTCTTTTCTATCTCAAGGGACACAAAATTTTAAGGGGACTTTGCTCTCCAAAAATTGTATTGCAAAAGAGAAGGCCTTACCCTCCTTTTATACTCGAAGCATACATTCAACATGTGTGTTGTAGTCCCTTGGATTTTAAATCAAGGGCTTAGAACAAGTCCTATTTAATAAAGAATTATATTCTTATTATCTCCAATTAATATTAATTAATTAGTTAATATTAAAATAAGAAATAACTTTAAAGATATATTTGTGAATCTTATTCAGAAAAATTCTCTTACTAAAAATAATGCAATAATGACTATTCTTATTACAATATTGACAAAAATAGGCATAAGTCTTAATCCAATTAGGACTCATGAGACACAAATGTAGATACTTGGATATAATGTCGGGGAGGTCATACTATCCATGTATAAGGAATTGAAATTTGGATATCAATCCAATTTCAGAGTTTATACCATTTTAACAAAAATCTATCTATTATGAATGTTGAGCTTGAGCTGTAACACTATACATTCTCAGTGACCTCAACGAAACACATCACACTCTCCATGAGTTGGAGAAATTGTCAATGAATTGAGTCCAGCTTCCTTGACCATTTCTAAATCAAAGTCCAAACCGTTTTGATCTTAGAAATGAGCTGAAGGATCTTATATACTTCCATTTCTGTGACCATTTTTATTTCCAACATTTGGACATTGTGGAATTGGAAATTGTATTCAAAAGAATTATAATTCATTCCAATTAAATCACAAATCATCTAGATAAATGGATTCACTAAAATCCATCATGTTTCATCACTCCCTTGAAATGGACGTGTCATGGTAGATGACACATTACAACATATGTAACTCAGAGTATTTCCAATACTCTTTCATCCGCCACAACGAAAGACTTTGATAAATCTGAAGTTCAATCCCTGGTTTGACTGTCTTCTTCAGAATACATCAATAGCTTTCTCATTTGATAATTGGGAAATATTGCCAATCATATACTTTCTAAAAGAATATATTAATATCTCGAATTTGCGTCTTATTTCATAAATAAGAAAACCATGCATGGAATTCATTTTGACCCCAAAATATCTCATGAGTGAGCTCTGTCTCCCGGTTCATATAATAAAACCCCTATAAATTCCTTCTATAGATCATACATCTCATACGACTTCATCATACCAATGCACCGATATGTAGACCTTGGCTAGTTCACCAACCTAATGGTTTGTCAATATGCATACTCAGGCTATAGATGCATATATGTCTCTAGTTAAAGGATGTTTGTCTGATCGTAATAGATTCTGAATTAGGTCTTAGTTTATCTCAACCTCTTCAAGTTAACTCTTTGACTTGATTATTCCAACAATTCAGAAACTCCATTCCAATGTTGAGAACATGCATCAAGAAGTCGGATGGAAATTAATCTTTAAACAAAGATTGCCATCTCTTTCTCAGATAGGAGATCTTTATTGAATATCACATGTTTGAAATCAGATGTGTCTTCCTAGCTGCATGGTATTCAATATGGAGATGTTACGCAACCCTAATTGTACAAAGGGACCTTAATAGTAAAGTGCATTCACATTCATTCATTTCATTTCAAATGGACATGACAAAACAATAACTTTTGTTGCATAAATGGATTGCCGAGGGCTTACAAGTCCAACGATCACCCACTAACCCTTAGAGTCATTCATATACAAATCTCAACCCCATATTATTTGTGTTAATCGTCTACTAATTGTGGAGTAGTTGGGTAAGCTGGTTAGTCACTCTATCACCAATGGCAATGCCAAGTTCTATTACCAACTTTCATATTCGAAGTGGACATTAACTACATCCAATGTAGTTGCCGCATCTTATGCATGTAATGCTTTACTTTGTAGAAACAACTATAGTGTCATGCTCCTTGCTATACATAGCTCGCAGAGCACTATCGTAAAAACGTAAGAATCCTTTAGTTGATATGAAGGAGGCGACATGGGAGTATGAGTAATATTTGAAGGAGAAGTATACTAATTTATTTGCATGCATGGAATGTAAACCCGAGTCAAATTCCATTTGAAATTTTTATGTATTTCGTTATCTTTGAGACTTTTATGGGTTTGTTCCTCTTTGAGATTTTAATGCATTAAAGTCTGTACTGGGGTCGGTTTTAGGGTCACACTGTCTCGTGGACAAGATTTCCTTTTAGTTTTTTATGATGTGAGATCGCTCGTATCATGACCCAATAATTTCCCACTTCTCTTATTTGATCTAGTAATCAAATATGAAAAATGAACATGCCATCTTGTAGTGCTTGTCGAGACCTTTCTATCAAGCCCAAGAATATTATAATCGGAGTATGTATGAGGGAGTTATGCACAAAGTACGGTTAGGATGTACCTATTGCATTTGGATCCAGATCTGATTATTGGTGGCTAGTTAGACCACTTAGCCAACCTCGTTGGAGATCCTCCCTCCTTGTTGGAGTGTCACTACCATAGCAAATTTCTCACCATTGATCGGAAAATGAATTACTTCATTTCAAAGAGCTCAGAAGGTGGATTATCGTGGACACGTTCGTGTTGCAAGAAATGCCACGGAACTTTCGTACCAGGAAAAGGGAAGTCACCGGGAATGTTTTTGTAAGTATGGATTTTATCCCTCTCTTGTCGTCATATCTGCATGAATTTTGTATCATGGATCTTGTATAGTGTTTAGAACAAATTGATAGTGTCAGAATCACATTTTGACGGGTTTTGTGATGAAAACCATTTTGTATCGTAATACCTTTTCGTGATTTCCCATTAAATGGATGAATGCATAAAGATGATAAAAACATAGTTGTAATTTGTTAACAGTGGGATCAAGAGGGTATAATTCATTTCACGATTAGAGGAATTTCATGGACATCATTGGAAATGAATCTGGCTACTGTCCATGCAGACGATTGATCATACCATAGGATTGATCGATCACGTTATAATGACTTCATGCATTATAGATTGTGCCATACCAAAATGAATGATCAAGCCTTTTTGTTTGATAGATCATTTGTGTATGTGGAACCATATGGAACTATAATTTGATACAAATTATCTCTATAATCATCTAGGACATTGTAATATATGATAAATGCATGTATTAATAGAAATAACTTGATAAATGACTTTTATTGGTCCATCGTGAGTTAAAGTGTCAAAAAACCAATGCCATGAGCCTCAGTCAACCGAGAGCATCTTGAGCTTCATTCAAATAATAAAGGAGGATATCCAAATCTGTATAATTACTCTATGGTCAGTTAACGACCTTCTCACGGTGTCCTTGCTTTTCAAGCCTCGGTGATCATGTTAAGTGGCATGTGGGTATGAGAATAGCCATTCATCTACATTTATTCTCCCATTTTGAATTTAATTCCATATCAAATCACTTGTAAATATAGATAAAAAATACAAATTAACATTCATTATTTTTCTATAAGTTTTGTGTAGATATATGAATTTGAATACAGAATAAAAGAATAAAGAAAAGAAAAGAAAAGAAGAGAAAAATAAATGAAGTATCAAATATACTGATTGACCCTAAACCTCGAGACAAAGGAAATATTGACTTGGTCCACCGTGAATAAAGTATATGGAGATAGGGCCAATAACTATATAAAATACACATAAAACCATAATTTAATACCCTATAAACAACCCTTATTTCACCTATTTTATTTTTTTATTTTACACACCTCAAGTAAGAAAATAATCTACATAAAACTTGTACGTAAAAATAAATATAAAATTATAAAAATAATTCATAATAAAAATTATACCTTGTGTAAGTGAGACACACAGATTGAAAAGCCGCAAGCTAAACTTAACAGATCAATATCTTCCTCATACAAGTTTAAAATTCATCAAACTCACCCCCTTTGTATTTAAAATCAAATTATTTATCTAATGAAAATAGATTTATTAAAAAATGGAGTTAAGATGCAAAAAACCGACATTCTAGGATTCCATTATACTATATACATGTATATTTTATTAATTTAATTTATTCTTTATATCTTTACCTTTCTTATATTTTAAATACTTGTAAATATTAATTGAAATATATTAAAATTGTAAATATAAAATAAAACCAATAAAATATACTTAAAATAAATAGTACAATAAACTATATATGTGTACTATGCCAATAACGTATATACATCTATTGATTTAAGTATATAAATAGAATCTGAAAAAAAATATAAATATTTATTTAATTATAATATATATAAAATATGTACATTTAATAATAAAATATAAAATACAAAACAAAAATAAAGTACCTAAAATACATGTATTTATACCTATGCATATACATGTAAAATGAGCACCTAAAATACACATAAAATAGTTCATAAAATAATATATTTTTATGTTTTGAGTTTTAATTAATAAATTTGTCTATTATTTATTATTAATTTAATAAGAAATTTTTGTGCATTCTTTTTCATGATTGGTCCACGTGGACCAATCAGGACACTTGGAATGTTGACCTCCGGTCAACTGTCCTTCTCTTACTGACTTCTGTCAGAACTCACAGGAGGCCCTTTTTTCCCATTTTTTCACTATCTCCACTCCTCCCTTTTCCCTCGAGATTCCCCCTCTCATCAGAACACATCACCGTAGCCCAGACCAGAACCCTAGGTCCGCCAACCACAACCGCCTTGCACGCAATCCTCCCTCGAATTGCACCAACACTCACCTGTACATAAGCACCACCTCTGCCATTTTTTGTGTTTTGTTCCCCATCTACCAATTTGTATCCCCAATCCTCATGCACTTGAGTTCCATGGTGATATCAGAGACTTCGTAGAGGTGTCATGTAGAGAAGAGTCACGGAGAAGGTGCAGCTTAGGTGCTATTGAGCTTTCTTCGGCAATGCCTCTCTGCTCCCTGTTCTTGCAAGTTAGAGCATCTAAGTTCAGGTTTTCATTTCACATTTTCCTTCAGTATCTTAGCATTGGTTTTAAATTATTGTAATTAGTATGTAGTTTAGTCTAATTTCCAAATTTGTTTGTAGGAGCATCAATCTCTAGCAATTGTAATGCTATGAACTCGAGTGCTTCCACCTTCCATTGCACTCCCATTTCGATCGTCATTGTATTATCCATTATTCTCACCATTTTCCCCCTAATTGTGCAAGCATCATGCGATTTCGAGTTCCATCCTCTGCCTATTCACAAGAGCTCACTGCCCAACCTTTCCATTGTGTTGTTCAGCTTTATATTGGGTCGAGAAACTCTGCTCTCGAGCCTGTAGTCTTTTTATACAAGAAGCATGGAGGACCCACATGGAATGAGGATTCCAAGCTGAACATACCCCTGGGTCTCGTGGAACCAAGAGGACCCAGGTTGCCATTGATGGGACCTGGAAGGCATTAGAGACCACCTCTACGTGCGACGAGCCTAGATTATACTTTTGGGCTAGTTAGAGGAGAAAATGGTGGCCTGAGCTTCGGCGAATCAACATTCGAAGGAGCCACCTAATGATGTTCTCGTGAGTACATTCATATCATATAAGCATTATCGAATCGAAGGCACGTCCCAGGTATTCGTGATTGTTGGATTGGTGAGAATCATTGCCTCACCTCAATCACGTGATCACATTATGTGGCACTACGTGGCACACTACAGGTCGTCCATCAGCATCGCTCCTTGGCTAAACATCATATACCCCATCGCTTTTTGTATTTACTTTTAATATTATAAAAAACAACCTCTAGCTTAAATATTTTATGACTTTTTGAATTGAAGGGCTCGCACTTTCTAGTATTTGCATATAGGCCCTTCCGCCTCACATGTTGCGACTAGTGAGGGTTGCAAATACTACTTGTGTGCCTCTACAGTTTCAGGACTTGTTCCTAGATTAGTTAGATCTTTCATGTATTTTCATATTGGTCCCTAACCTTATGAGTATTTTATTTCTTTCATTTTAATTCTTATTCATTAGCTTCTTAGCTTCAAAAAATATAGGATAGCTGGGGTAATTCCCTGACACATTGTTCACTAACGCACATACTTTGTTTTTAGATTTTACATAATTTTCTAATTTATAAAAATATAAAAAGGAGTATTTATTTACTGTAAAAATACAAAAAAACCTTTAAAAATCACAAAACACTAAAAACACTATAAAAATCAATAAAAAATTAATTAAAAACCCCAAAATATTATTCTTAATTTTCTATTTTCTTTATTATATATAATATATATTAAAAATAGTTTGGGGAATTTTTAACTTATTGTCTATTTTTAAAACCCAAAATCATTTGGTCATATTACTTTATCACTATTTTGCTTTATTTAATCATTTAAAAATAGAAAATTAAAAATACAATAACATTTTATTTACTATATTTTGAGTATATTTATGTATATTTAAAAATATAAAATACTATATATACTTTACATATCTTATATCATTTACATAGTATATCTTATTATTATATATATTATATTTAAAAAAAGAAACTAAAAATTTGCAAAACTAAAAGAAAATACAAATAAAATATTAAAAATAAAACACTTAAAATCCATAAAATTCACATATAAATAAGAATCCACATAAAATTTAGAAAAAGCAAAAAAGTAAAAATAATAATTATTAATTATTATTAATTACTAATACCTATCCTCTGTTATTCTCAATGGTTTGACACTCATCCTTACCTGACCTATACATATTTTTTGTGGAGTTATAATAAATTTTAACTCACATTTATTTTCATTTACGTATATATATTGTTGTAAGTTAGTTGTTGATATTAGCTTAGATTGGGTATCGAGAGCCGTGAGAGTGGTCGACACAACGATTGCAAGATCCGACTTATTGGGCACTGCATGCCTTCCTAGATCGGACATTAGGTACCTCGATCTTTGCTGATCATCAGTATATGAGTTCCTCTAGTCCAGTACTTTTGAGAGCATGCCAAGTAGTCATGGTCGGTAGTTTATCGCTTTGTTTTTTCACTTAGGGTTAACACTAGTGTACTAGATGATGTAGTCCACATTGGTTAGTATTCCGGGTGGGAACACTAGGAGCATAGTTCTAGAAAATGTGGTAATTGAAGTTGGGAATGAAACATGCCTCTGGGGAATAAGGATGAATTATTTATAGTCGTGAGGGTTTCTACAATGGTATGAATGATCTTAGTGATTTATGCCCTGACTCGTGCCCTACACCATCATGGACTCTTACTCGTGGGTAGTGGACTTGGTTCATTTGCGATGATATTCAGATTGGAAATTGATTAAGGAATTGCGGTTGTAGTGAATCGAGTTCAATACTTGGGGGTTTAACATTGAGTTATTGTATGGTAATTGAAGCTAAGTGGGCGTGTTGAAAACTTAGTTAGGATGCCTTGTTCCACATCGCATTCCATTGGAGGCATCCCAACCTTAAGGTTTTCTTGGTGCCTTAGAGTCATGTTGTGAGGTCCCATATGGACCAAGACTATAGAATTTCCACGAAGCTTGGGTTCTAGGAAAATGATAATGACCAGACTGTATTGTCTTATTGTTGAGGACGATGTACCCAATTGTTTTGGTTCACACACTTTTTAGTACCTTACTTGTTGTAGTTCTAGTAATGTACCATGAAACTTTGATCATAGTGTACCTTTTCCTTGGATCCGCAGGTTCTTAGGAGCAGTTGCAACAGTCAGCGACTTTTGCTTGGAGATTTTTTTTGGACAGGCACACCATTTGTGGTATAATACAATAGCTACTTTTACTATTTACACATGTAGATTAAACTTACCTTGATGAATTGAGAGACATGTGACTTACTATGGATGTGTGGATACATTGTGATTTTTACTTGATGCATTGTAGACTTTTGGGACATGGATTTGAAAAATGCGTAAAATCCCTCGCTTAATTCACGAGAATTAATTACTACGCAGTTCCATTATAGGTGTCCAAATCGCAATTTCTCAAAAAGACAACTAGATTAATGTTAATAAATGTACAAGTGGTCGTATTTACTTTACTTAGGCAAGCCCAAGGTCGAACTAGGGAGGGACTATCTTCTTGGGTCAATTATTAGATACTTTAGCTACTAGGCTTTCGAGGGGAATTTTTCAGATTTTTTATGCAAATAAGGATGAGATCGAAATGCAAAATGACAATATGAAGGTAAAATAGCCTGAAGTGGAAAAATCCCATTTTTTGTGAAATAAGCTCAAAGATCCAGAAGGCTATTTTTCCAAATTTATTTTCACGATGATATTTTAGAACTCCTTTTCTTTTATTTTTATGGCACGATATGCATGCAAGAAAAAGCAACACTTTATAGGGGTTTTTATGTAAACTTTCCTTCAAATGAAATGCAAAAATCTTGAAGATAGGATAATGGATTAAGAATAATGAGATTAACCTACTGAATTTGTTTTGAAATTTTGGATATAAAATGATATTTCTGTGAATTAAATAATGCATACAATGTGATTTTCAATAAGCTAATTATAATTATTAGAAAACTCATTATTTTCTAGAAATAAAATTATCCGAAACATGTATAATCAATAAGCACAGATGAAAAATTACAAAACATAAAAGAATTAAGTTTACATTTAATTAAAATTAGATTACTAAAATCACTATATAATTTATTTTAATGAAAATATGCATGTAAATTTAATAAATTTTGGGCAGTTGTCAGAATCTAATTATTTATATAGTCGCTGATTTTTTGGAGATTTTTTAGAGATAAGAATGATCTACTATGAATTATAGAGGCTGCAATGGATATAATAGACATTTCTCACACTTAACAATTTCAATAAATCATTTAAAGCTCAAAATTATGCATAAACTCAGATGATATACAATTAATCAAGAAAACATGTAATTTTTATAATCAAAAGATGATGCAAGATGTTGGTAGAAAGAAAGGTAAAATACATGGGTATGAATGCAAAATCAAATAAAATATAGAGTACAAAAAACATAGCACATTATTGTGATTCTTTAATTACCTAAAGCCATGAGCGGTTTCTAGCATTTTCCCTAGAAACGAGTGTGTCGCACGTGATGGCTGTTAAGCGGGGGCTAAAGTGCAAAATATCAGAATTGTGGGGGTACGATTGCAAAAGTCCCATCATGCACAAGGTTCATGTGGATCCTTGGTAGGCGTGATGCCAAATGGAGGGTCGCTGCAGGTTCGGGAAAGTCTAAGCCAACTAGCTCGGGTGGAGGCTCAATAAGGGGAGTGATGGAACACGTGATATCATTCGCATCAAATGATGGAGATTTGATATACGTCTGATGGACTTGAGGTTACAACAACCCCTCATTCAAGATTGAGCGGCAAATGTAGCGACTAGTCAGGTTAGCAAGAGAGGTTGCCTTGGATGACTCCCCCATTGGTGTTCCTTTCCGAAGACGCTTGAGGAGGAGAGAGATCTGTGATGCTCCATCGACACATGACATGTGGTGAAGCATGAAGGCAGGGCTGCTATACGATTTGGCGTGGACGCCCAAAGCAAAGATCAACAATGCAAGGGGAGTTGCTGGAGATCCGTAGGTTGGAGTATCTTAAACCAAGAAGAACATGTTCCTATAGGATTAGAGAATGGTGAGATGGAGATATATGACGGTCCAATGGTGAGGTGGAGAAGATGGAGGACCTAGAGATACTCAAATCATTGTGGGTGATGCGATATGATTGTGAGGGAGAGGGTTTAGAGATAGATCGAGTTTTGTGAAGGAGGAATTGAGGCGGATTTCAGTAGTAGTAGAAGAAGACGCGATAGGAATGAAGGTCCTATTTTTGCAGATAATGGAGGAGATTAAAATTTGGGGGAAAGGAAGATAAACATAGAGAAGAGCAAGAGAGGAAGAAGAAGATGAAGATTATGAAAAAAAGAAGACATATGAAAAGGGGATGAGAAGAAGCATTACTTTGAAAGGGTCACCTCTGATGATGTTGGAATCAAGAGCTCGACAGAGCTCTTCTCCTCTCGTTATCACCTCCAATAGACTAGATGGATGGAGCTCGGAACTTGAGCAACACGGGAAAGAGATATGGCAAGGTAGAAGACCCACATTGAATCTCGCCAAGATGGAGCAGCAGGTCGCCACCACCTTTCAACTCAACTCCTCATTGTTGTCTCTTGCGAGGAAGAGCGAAGTTGGTGGTCCTTGTCTCCTTGTAATGGCGGACGATCAGAGCGAGGAAACATTAGGATGGTTTTTGAGGAGTTGTCAGGGATTGGTCAAGAAGGTCAATGATGTGGGTACGTGGTCATGTGAGAGGAGGTGGTGCGTAGCGACGGAGGTAGAGGGCAGTTGTGGAGCTCGGTGGAGGAGAAAAGAGAGAGGAAGCGGTGGGCAACGAAGGAAGCGGTGGGTGTTGGACATGCGAGCCCACGGTTAGCCATTATGCAATAAATGTTATTGCAGATATCATTCCTATATATGAAATGAAGAATAATTAATTTGTATAGTAGGATCATGGGTGCAATTAAGATTATGTACCATTGCCATCTTAATTATCATACAGTTGTTGATTCAATTGTTAAATCATAGAAATTGGTACTTGGATTAATATGTAAAGAGTTAGATAGAGGACTCCTTGATGCAGGTCCTCTACATAGGAATAGAGATTCAATGGTGTTAGATAAGTTAGCTCAAAGAGTTGACTTAACGAGATCGAGATAACCAATGTCCGGTGTCGTATGCTATCACAATATAAGCACGCATCCTCTGACCGGAGACATATGTGTCACTATATGTCTGAGTACGTACATTAGGCAGACCAATAGGTTGATGGCCTAATCAAGGTCTATACACCAACACATTGGTGTGCATACAAGGGCATATGAGTAAAACGATCTCTCAAAGGGATCACACAGGTTCATTTACTGAACCGAAATACATGAGATCACTCATGAGATATTGAGAAGGATCGAATTCCGTGCACAACCGTCTTACTTTGGAAGCTTGACTGAATTTGTAGGTTTTATATATTATTTTGAAAAGTATATGATCAATACCTAGGAATGATATATTCTTTTGGAAAGTATAAGATCAATACTGACTCCCAATGATCGAATGAGAAACTTAATGACAAAACCCTGAAGTAGACAGTGTAAAATTGATCTAATACTTCAGGGTTATTTTGGGTCTTCTAGTATGCTGGATGTACATGTATTAGGAATACTTGAGGGTGATGTAATCATAAACAATTGTATAACCATTGCGCTTCTATTTCTAGGGAGTGATGAAATGGGTATGGATTTTAGTGATTCCTCTAAATAGATAAGTGATCTAATCTTGGTCCAAGTGTTGGACAATGATCTCAATTCGATTCAGATGCAATGAGAAGATTGGATCTGCGGTCTTGATTTTATCAAGCATCTATGGGAGGTCCCCGAGATCTGGATTTGACATTTGATCTCAATGTCCATGTTACTATACGTCGAACAGTACAATCGCCATGTCCTTATCTCCAAGTATCTGTGGAGAAAGTGCATTATCCTTGAAAGGGTTTAAGGATAATTTCATTGTTGATATATGTATCCATGCATAGAGAAAAATGATAATTAAATATGATTTAATTATCATGAATAATATGAATTTAATTCATATTAAAAATAGAGTTATCTAAGATAAATAAATATGATTTAATTATCAAAGTTGTAAATAATGTGATTGTGATTCATATTATTTGGGCACATGAGGATAGAGATCTAAGATGATTAAATAAGATTTAATTATCATGGACATGAATAATGTGGATTGCACTATACATATTAATCAAATATATTATAAATGTGATTTATAATATATAAGCGAGAGATATTTGTAAATAACATTTACAATTTCAATGTTGATGTGAAATGAATTCACATTGGACAATTAATTGAAAATGTAATTTACATTTGATTTTGGGTTGTCAATGTGATTCAAATTTCCATTGGCTTGATTGCAATGTTCACAAAATAGTTATGAATTATTTTTGTGGAATAATTTATAACATGTATTTATGTAGATACTGGAGATTTCAATGGAATAATGAAATCTCATTAGATTACATGGAGATTGCCACCTTCCTACTAGAGAGGGTGGACGACCACCAATTCCCACTAGGAAATGGTCCCCCCCTCTTATGGAAGGGGGCAATCTTCCTTCCAATTATCTTCATGCTTGATTGATTAAATTCAAAATTAATTTATATTTATTATCAATATATATTTAGTTTAAATTAAATTAATTTTTGTTGTGTTTTTACAACAAAATCGTGGCCATTGAAAGAAGCACAAATCAATCTCATTCATTGATTCTGTGGTTCCCATGGATTGAGATCCATGGACTCCAAAAATATACTATATAAGAAGAGGAACACCTTGCTCTTCAATTACAACAACAACAATTACACTAACATATGCTCTCTCTCTCTCTCATTCTCCACACATCCTCTCTCTCTCTCTCTTTCATTGTGACCGTCAACCATGGAGCCCTTGAGAGAGTCACCATCATTGCAACATTGTTGTTATGCTTCCGGATTGTTTGCTCATGGATCTATGTCTCCTTCTGTGTTCCTCGCTCGTGATGAATACATTGGATGTCGTGTGGTGAGATCAAGAGATTCACCTCTTGGATCATCAACATGGATTGCGAGAAGCACCGTTTCATCGACACGTTTGCAAGCGTTTCCTCCGTCAGATCGGACTTGAGGCAAGAGATCTCTTCATTTAGAGACTCGATAGCGATCACGTTTCAAGATGTAAACATAATACTTGTTTGTGGATTAGATTAAATGATCCGAGAAGTGTTCTAGGATCATGTGGTTTCATCATTTATTTTTTTTTAAAATTCCACTACCCCGAGCGACTAGTACGACTAGTCGCTCCCGATCGCCTATGATGCAATCCTCACGCTTATGTGATGAACTTAAGGATTTTTCCATATCCATCAAGTGCCATAAATGCTAGGTTGGAGGTTTCGGATCTGATCCATAAACTTAGGATGACTTGGGCTCTTTAGGGTTATTGAAATTTTATCGCATTTTGTTCATGCAGTCCTGTTTTGTATGATTTTTAACCCTATTAAATTGTTTAAACACAGAATTATCACTTGGATTATGTTCCCCATTAAATAAGGAAACCATGGGATTTGAGTTTCCTGATTTGGAATATATTTGCTCAAGTTATGATAATTTTAATGAACAAATATCCATTGTTTTAGGGGTGGCAAATCTTGACGTAATTAAAAAGTTATTTACAGTTTTGAAATGCCTAGAAATGCATGCAAATCACTCGAGTTCTGTTGTAAATCAAATTATCAAACTATAGAAACTTATTTTGCTTGATTTGTATTTAAATTTATTGAGCTATGCTAATTTTAGTAAGTGAGGGTCACTGCTGAAAATTACATTCCTAATCAAGAACCTTCATTATCATTTAATCAATTAGTGAAATTAATGGTTAATTTACTGAACTAATTATTGGAAAATATTTGTGAAATATTTGGTGATGATTATTTCCTTAAATGACATTACAATTACCAAATATGATAAGATAATTGATCTTGATCACAAATATGTTATAACAATTCTAATAAACATAGTTGCTTGAATATGATTGGGATTTTGTTTAGCAAATTTCCTTATAATATTAATACAAAATGTTTTGATAAATAGTATATGTTATAACTTTGATTTGAATATCTATTATTATCTCAAGTATAAAGTGATAAATTGGCATTATCCTAACTTGAGGCGGATATGGTATCTAGTCAGGGAGTGTTGAGGTAGGAGGTTGCTCCGTGAGCGGTCTGTCCCACTCCTGTCGGAACTAGCCATGACAACGAGTAAGGAAAGGATGTTGTTTAAAGGAATTATGATGTATTTTTCTAATTATTATAATTCAAATAATACTTATTTGAGATGATGCTATATTTAAAGTAATAATAGAGATATTAATTAGACCATTAATTTAATATGATTGTATTAATTGGAATCCAACTAAAATAAAAAAACTTTGTTATGAATAGAGATGTAATTCCCTTGGAATAATTAATTGTAATGAATATGATTCATTATAATTAATTAGAATTTGAACATGATTTGGAGGATCATATAAGTGACATCCATGGTCTACCGTCAAGGAGAAGGGTTCCGCCGCCAGGGATTGTATGTAGGAGATGAATGTCCGAAGTGATAGATCATGCATACAATCGCATCTGGATCGGGTTCTTTGCTTCTCGAAAGAGTAAGGCTGTATGCGTTATGACCCCAATATGGAGTCCTCATATTATTAGGGCCTTATTAGATTGCACATAGCGAGTTCTAATATTGTTGACAGTTTCTTCAATTTACTGCGAGTCAACATCACCATAGGGGTAGTAGGCCTAAGTGTTACAGACCGAATCAAGAATGCAAATTGGACTTGAAGGAGGAATGTATTCTCACTTCTTTTTATCCGAGTTGTGTGTTCTCATATTATTGGGTTGTAACAATGATAGGAAAGAAGATCCCAGATCTTGCTTGAGAAATAGTGGTAAGTATATCTCTTACATTGAAAATTATTAAGGGAATGTACTTTCAGTATTGACAAGGCAAGACAACTTTGATATAAAAAATCCTAAATAAAAGTAATATATATATATATATATATATATATGCAAATTACATTATTTCATATAATCCTCATTAAATCCACTCAATAATATACTCAATAATAACAAGTAAAATATCATGGATTGGATCCACGATAAAGATATTGCATTTGTATTTGGCCACAATGTATGTGGTTGCAATGTGCAAGTTTCCTCATAATAATGTGGAATAAATAAACAATAGGACAACAAGCTAGTGTTTGTGTGTCTATATAGTATTATCACTCATCGAGTGTGCTTTGTAAGTATCATGTCAATGATGATCGTAATTGTCAAATAATCCTTATAAAATCTAAGAAGATGTTCTGTCCTACATATGTGCCCTCGACATTTAATCATGAATGACATGGTTCACTACATTATGTAGAATGGTAGCTCGATAAGAGATGGTGTACTCAAAATGTTTGAGTACCTACATGAACCAAAGTATTTTGACGTTAAGATGGATGTAGATACGATGGGTGTCATCATTTTATTGTCTATACTCAAGTCATTTATGAAGCTTCATAATATTCATATTATATGAATTGAATTAAGCATGTATAGATGTTGAAATATTCTTATTAAAATCTTTTTAAGTTCTTCTAAGATGAAAATTTGGGGGAAAGGAAGATAAACATAGAGAAGAGCAAGAGAGGAAGAAGAAGATGATGATTATGAAGAAGAAGAAGACATATGAAAAGGGGATGAGAAGAAGCATTACTTTGAAAGGGTCACCTGATGATGTTGGAATCAAGAGCTCGATAGAGCTCTTCTCCTCTCGTTATCACCTCCAATAGACTAGATGGATGGAGCTCGGAACTTGAGCAACACGGGAAAGAGCTATGGCAAGGTAGAAGACCCACATTGAATCTCGCCAAGATGGAGCAGCAGGTCGCCACCACCTTTCAACTCAACTCCTCATTGTTGTCTCTTGCGAGGAAGAGCGAAGTTGGTGGTCCTTCTCTCCTTGTAATGGCGGACAATCAGAGCGAGGAAGCGTTAGGATGGTTTTCGAGGAGTTGTTAGGGATTGGTCAAGAAGGTCAATGATGTGGGTACGTGGTCATGTGAGAGGAGGTGGTGTGTAGCGACGGAGGTAGAGGGAAGTTGTGGAGCTCGGTGGAGAAGAGAGAGAGGAAGCGGTGGGCAACGAAGGAAGCGGTGGGTGTTGGACATGCGAGCCCACGGTTAGCCATTATGCAATAAATGTTATTGCAGATATCATTCCTATATATGAAATGAAGAATAATTAATTTTTATAGTAGGATCATTGGTGCAATTAAGATTATGTACCATCACCATCTTAATTATCATACAGTTGTTGATTCAATTGTTAAATCATAGAAATTGGTACTTGGATTAATATGTAAAGAGTTAGATTGAGGACTCCTTGATGCAGGTCCTCTACATAGGAATAGAGATTCAATGGTGTTTGATAAGTTAGCTAAAAGAGTTGACTTAACGAGATCGAGATAACCAATGTCCGGTGTCGTATGCTATCACAATATAAGCACGCATCCTCTGATCGGAGACATATGTGTCACTATATGTCTGAGTACGTACATTAGGCAGACCAATAGGTTGATGGCCTAATCAAGGTTTATACACCAACACATTGGTGTGCATACGAGGGCATATGAGTAAAACGATCTCTCAAAGGGATCACACACGTTCATTTACTGAACCGAAATACAAGAGATCACTAATGAGATATTGAGAAGGATCGAATTCCGTGCACAACTGTCTCACTTTGGAAGCTTGACTGAATTTGTAGGTTTTAGATATTCTTTTGAAAAGTATATGATCAATACCTAGGAATGATATATTCTTTTGGAAAGTATAAGATCAATACTGACTCCCAATGATCGAATGAGAAACTTAATGACAAAACCCTGAAGTAGACAGTGTAAAATTGATCTAATACTTCAGGTTTATTTTGGGTCTTCTAGTATGCTGGATGTACATGTATTAGGAATACTTGAGGGTGATGTAATCATAAATGATTGTATAACCATTGCGCTTCTATTCCTAGGGAGTGATGAAATGAGAAGTTTGGATCTGCGGTCTTGATTTTATCAAGCATCTATGGGAGGTCCCCGAGATCTGGATTTGACATTTGATCTCAATGTCCATGTTACTATACGTCGAACAATACATTCGCCATGTCCTTATCTCCAAGTATCCGTGGAGAAAGTGCATTATCCTTGAAAGGGTTTAAGGATAATTTCATTGTTGATATACGTATCCATGCATAGAGAAAAATGATAATTAAATATGATCTAATTATCATGAATAATATGAATTTAATTCATATTAAAAATAGAGTTATCTAAGATAAATAAATATGATTTAATTATCAAAGTTGTAAATAATGTGATTGTGATTCATATTATTTGGGCACATGAGGATAGAGATCTAAGATAATTAAATAAGATTTAATTATCATGGACATGAATAATGTGGATTGCACTATACATATTAATCAAATATATTATAAATGTGATTTATAATATATAAGCGAGATATATTTGTAAATAACATTTACAATTTCAATGTTGATGTGAAATGAATTCACATTGGACAATTAATTGAAAATGTAATTTACATTTGATTTGGGTTGTCAATGTGATTCAAATTTCCATTGGCTTGATTGCAATGTTTACAAAATAGTTATGAATTATTTTTGTGGAATAATTTATAACATGTATTTATGTAGATACTGGAGATTTCAATGGAATAATGAAATCTCATTAGATTACATGGAGATTGCCACCTTCCTACTAGAGAGGGTGGACGACCACCAATTCTCACTAGGAAATGGTCCCCCCCTCTTATGGAAGGGGGCAATCTTCCTTCCAATTATCTTCATGCTTGATTGATTAAATTCAAAATTAATTTATATTTATTATCAATATATATTTAATTAAAATTAAATTAATTTTTGTTGTGTTTTTACAACAAAATCATGGCCATTGAAAGAAGCACAAATCAATCTCATTCATTGATTTTGTGGTTCCCATGGATTGAGATCCATGGACTCCAAAAATATACTATATAAGAAGAGGAACACCTTGCTCTTCAATTACAACAACAACAATTACACTAACATATGCTCTCTCTCTCTCTCTCATTCACCACACATCCTCTCTCTCTCTTTCATTGTGACCGTCAACCATGGAGCCCTTGAGAGAGTCACCATCATTGCAACATTGTTGTTATGCTTCCGGATTGTTTGCTCATGGATCTATGTCTCCTTCTGTGTTCCTCGCTCGTGATGAATACATTGGATGTCGTGTGGTGAGATCAAGAGATTCACCTCTTGGATCATCAACATGGATTGCGAGAAGCACCCATTTCATCGACACGTTCGCAAGCGTTTCCTCCGTCAGATCGGACTTGAGGCAAGAGATCTCTTCATTTAGAGACTCGATAGCGATCACGTTTCAAGATGTAAACATAATACTTGTTTGTGGATTAGATTAAATGATCCTAGAAGTGTTCTAGGATCATGTGGTTTCATCATTTATTTTTTTTTAAAATTCCACTACCCCGAGCGACTAGTACGACTAGTCGCTCCCGATCGCCTACGATGCAATCCTCACGCTTATGTGATGCACTTAAGGATTTTTCCATATCCATCAAGTGGCATAAATGCTAGGTTGGAGGTTTTGGATACGATCCATAAACTTAGGATGACTTGGGCTCTTTAGGGTTATTGTAATTTTATCGCATTTTGTTCATGCAGTCCTGTTTTGTATGATTTTTAACCCTGTTAAATTGTTTAAACACAGAATTATCACTTGGATTATGTTCCCCATTAAATAAGGAAACCATGGGATTTGAGTTTCCTGATTTGGAATATATTTGCTCAAGATATGATAATTTTAATGAACATATATCCATTGTTTTAGGGATGGCAAATCTTGACGTAATTAAAGAGTTATTTACAGTTGTGAAATGCCTAGAAATGCATGCAAATCACTCGAGTTCTGTTGTAAATCAAATTATCAAACTATAGAAACTTATTTTGCTTGATTTGTATTTAAATTTATTGAGCTATGCTAATTTTAGTAAGTGAGGGTCACTGCTGAAAATTACATTCCTAATCAAGAACCTTCATTATCATTTAATCAATTAGTGTAATTAATGGTTAATTTACTGAACTAATTATTGGAAAATATTTGTGAAATATTTGGTGATGATTATTTCCTTAAATGACATTACAATTACCAAATATGATAAGATAATTGATCTTGATCACAAATATGTTATAACAATTCTAATAAACATAGTTGCTTGAATATGATTGGGATTTTGTTTAGCAAATTTCCTTATAATATTAATACAAAATGTTTTGATAAACAGTATATGTTATAACTTTGATTTGAAGATCTATTATTATCTCAAGTATAAAGTGATAAATTGTCATTATCCTAACTTGATGCGGATATGGTATATAGTCAGGGAGCGTTGAGGTAGCAGGTTGCTCCGTGAGCGGTCTGTCCCACTCCTGTCGGAACTAGCCATGACAACGGGTAAGGAAAGGATGTTGTTTAAAGGAATTATGATGTATTTTTCTAATTATTATAGTTCAAATAATACTTATTTGAGATGATTCTATATTTAAAGTAATAATAGAGATATTAATTAGACCATTAATTTAATATGATTGTATTAATTGGAATCCAACTAAAATAAAAAAACTTTGTTATGAATAGAGATGTAATTCCCTTGGAATAATTAATTGTAATGAATATGATTCATTATAATTAATTAGAATTTGAACATGATTTGGAGGATCATATAAGTGACATCCATGGTCTCCCGTCAAGGAGAAGGGTTCCGCCGCCAGGGATTGTATGTAGGAGATGAATGTCCGAAGTGATAGATCATGCATACAATCGCATCTGGATCGGGTTCTTTTCTTCTCGAAAGAGTAAGGCCGTATGCGTTATGACCCCAATATGGAGTCCTCATATTATTAGGGCCTTATTAGATTGCACATAGCGAGTTCTAATATTGTTGACAGTTTCTTCAATTTACAGCGAGTCAACATCACCATAGGGGTAGTAGGCCTAAGTGTTACAGACCGAATCGAGAATGCAAATTGGACTTGAAGGAGGAATGTATTCTCACTTCTTTTTATCCGAGTTGTGTGTTCTCATATTATTGGGTTGTAACAATGATAGGAAAGAAGATCCCAGATCTTGCTTGAGAAATAATGGTAAGTATATCTCTTACATTGAAAATTATTAAGGGAATGTACTTTCAGTATTGACAAGGCAAGACAACTTTGATATAAAAAATCCTAAATAAAAGTAATATATATATATATATGCAAATTACATTATTTCATATAATCCTCATTAAATCCACTCAATAATATACTCAATAATAACAAGTAAAATATCATGGATTGGATCCACGATAAAGATATTGCATTTGTTTTTGGCCACAATGTATGTGGTTGCAATGTGCAAGTTTCCTCATAATAATGTGGAATAAATAAACAATAGGACAACAAGCTAGTGTTTGTGTGTCTATATAGTATTATCACTCGCCGAGTGTGCTTTGTAAGTATCATGTCAATGATGATCGTAATTGTCAAATAATCCTTATAAAATCTAAGAAGATGTTCTATCCTACATATGTGCTCTCGACATTTAATCATGAATGACATGGTTCACTACATTATGTAGAATGGTAGCTCGATAAGAGATGGTGTACTCAAAATGTTTGAGTACCTACATGAACCAAAGTATTTTGACGTTAAGATGGATGTAGATACGATGGGTGTCATCATTTTATTGTCTATACTCAAGTCATTTATGAAGCTTCATAATATTCATATTATATGAATTGAATTAAGCATGTATAGATGTTGAAATATTCTTATTAAAATCTTTTTAAGTTCTTCTAAGAGATCCTTTGTCATGTGAGAAGGAAAGTCAAAGAGTTGATTGTACTTCTATGATTTCCATAAGACATCTAAAGAGTTGGACAAATGCCAATAATGCATTAAACCGATGTACTGATAGTGTGACTATCTAGACTATCGAGGATCCTTAGAGAAGGACTTGGATAGTGCATCGGAATAATCTGCATTTAATCATTGAAATTGACTTTATTATTTGATAAGATCAAAGTCTAATAAATATGTTTGCATATGTTTTACTAGACTAGAAATTTGATATTAAGGTTTAATAGTCATCCACAAGGATGTTGATACAATGGTTGCAACAACCTCTATTAGATAAATAGACTTCAGATTTTCAGTGGGAGAGCCTTAGTCTTAGAGAATGTCTCTAAGACCTAGATATTAGAATACACTCATTAGTTATTTTTAAATGTTGGAAATAAACATGAATTTTGGAATAGAACTAACATAAAGAGTTATGATGGATATATTTCAGATAGTAATCAACCATCTAGAGGACTATACTAAATTAGAAAATTAATGAATGATTCATTAATACTTCTAAATACTAAAAAATAAACCTCATAAGATCAATAGGAGGAAGAACATTTGACAATGATCTGGCATCAAGCTTTGAACATATGTCTATTGATGACATCAATAGACTAGTAAGATATTGAACTTTAGATTGTCTAAAGGTTCAAAACTTGCATACCTGTGAATATTGTATTCAAAGAAAAATGTCCAATACACTCTTTTATGAGAACAATGTAAGAAGTCAAGGTATTCAAGATCTCATACATATTGATGTATGTGGATCATCCATACCATAATGAACATTAATGATATGTGATATCATTCAATGATTATTTGTGATATTATATATCTTCCCTTCACCTTAGAAATCTTTGAAATGTTCAAAGATTTCAGAATTTTGGTTTAGAACAAAAGTTCGAAGGAAAATGAAAAAGAATTTAATCTAACATAGGTAGAAAGTACCTTTTAGATGAATTCAATGCTTATAAAGAATGAAATATTATTCCTATCTCAATCCTCCTAATGCACCTTAACTCAATAGAGTTGTAAGAAGATACAATTAGATCATGTGTGACATGATTTAATCAATGATTAACATTAGCATAATTATTTGTTTGTGTCTTGGTATATATATGTAGTAGAGACGACATTATATATCATTAATAAGATTCCATAGGGGTCTAAACCCAAAAACCCTGATAAACTATGGTTTGGAACCTATCATAGTGTTGGGCACTTGAGGATTTAGGCTTGCTTGATCCATAAATTTGTCATTGATGCAAGTAAGCTGGAATTTAGCACAAAATAGTGCTACTTCATTAGTAAAATAAAGGATGGTATTGTATACTAACTTTATTACCTTGAGATTCTAAAAAGATTTCATCTCTAAGGATACGATTCTTATAGGATGAGACTCTTGAGAATCATGATGAAAATGAAATGAAGGAAATCATTGAATCTTGAGAAGATAATGAGGCTCCTGAAATTGGAAACTAAAAGGATAGTTAAAGATGAAACATTAATACCTCTTCAAATGAGTTTGAGGATGGATTCCATGTGTCAGTTAAGTCTGACAATGATCTGACTTCTTATGATGAAGCTTCTGAAGATCATGACATGGAAAGATGGATGTTAGCAATAAAGTCTAATGTAGACTTCATATACAAGTGTTGTATATAGACCCTCGAGGATCCACCTATGTGGGTAAGACCTGTTAAGGTGTAAATGGATCTTCAAGAGAAAGAGGGAACCTGATGAGAAGGTGGAGCCTTCAAAGCACGGCTCATAGGCATGGGCTACACGCCGAAGAGAAGACATCGTTTGTGATGAGACTTGTTCTTCAGTGACCATGCTTAAACCCATCAGAATATTGCTAACTATATCTCCACAACTTGTTTATGACATCTTCAAGATGTGAGTCAATACTGCCTTCCTCTATTAATACCTTGAAATGTGTCCCAGTACCCTTGTTAATTCAATCAAATTAATGGTCAAATTAATTAATAATGTTCGTTGCAGTCGGATAATAAGAGCAGATCAAAAACCACTTTTAATTAAAGCAAGTTAATCTCGAGCGACAAACTTTTTTTACTTGGGCAAGCCCAAGGTCTAACTCAGGGAGGCAGTTGTCTCCTTAGGTAGATTTTTAGCAAAGTCCAAGGTTTGATTTTCAGGGAATAATTTTTTTTGGTCTTTTTCGGGATTTTTATGCAAGACACGTGCAAAATCTTGCCAATTTACAAGTTAATTCAGATAAGTGATGAAATCAAGTCTAAAAATTATGAAACTTGGCCAGACAATAAAATGCAATGAAATTAAGTTTCTTTATTTTTTTGGAATTTTTTGACACTAAATAAATTTACTGTGAATTAAAAATGAATGCAAGGTGATTTTGACTAAATTAATTTTAATAAATATAAAATCACAATATTTTTAGAAATAAAAAATATCCTAAATAGATCTGAAGGTGGAGAATCTAGAAAAATTATTAAACCTAAATTTCTATGTGAAATGATCCTATTAAAAATTAATTAAGAAAATCACTAGATTATTTATTTAGGCCTCGCGATGCGTGTAATTCAGATGAAATTTTCATGCAATTAATTCTAGTTATCCTAGATCTAATATGAATTTTTGGGGATTTTTGGAGTCACGGAGATATTACTATCAATTAAGAGGCATAAATGGGTAAAATATAGCAAGATTCAACCAATTAATTAATAGAAAAATACACTGATATTACAAAAATGTGCCAAGTGTCACATATGGAAGATGACAATGTAAGCTACATAATGCAATTTTCCAAACTGAAAAATGAATTAAAATGAGTGTGTAAATATGCGTACAAAGACAGGGGTGTAAATGCAATTACAGGAATAAAAATAAAACGTGCCGATAGGGACCAATATGCAATTACCTATAATGCTGAGGGCGTGGATGCAATTTTCCATAGAACACATGCTCCTCACGCGGGGTCTCCTGGAAGGGACTGAAATGTAATTCTCGAAACCTCTAGGGGCCTCGATGCACTTTACTTAGGATGCACGTGTGGATCACGTGGGGGTCCCAGGCTCGGTGGTCTTAGGAGGCTCGGAGCGAGGCTCGGGAGGTTCGGATCTGGCTCTGAGTAGCTTCGGTTGATCCGAGCCTAGTGGTTGGGGATGAGGCTCGGATCGGGCGACGTGGCTCAACGTGGACCATGGGATCAAGTGATGATCCAACGATGAGGAACTGCTGGTGCATGGCATATCTAGATCCGTTAGATCAAGATCGATCCAATGGTGATGGGTCACTCCTGAGACGAGGACTTGGTCAATAAGTGACCGTTGGATCTAGATTGATCCAACGGCACCTGTAGCGCTGAGAGGCGATGACATGGCACGATCTGGATGTGTAGGATATGCCTGATCCTACGGCTGCAGGGGGCGGGCAACGTGGATGGCTCCTGACCGTTCGATCAAGGGGATCGAACGACTGCTGGCTTTCATCCCCAACGGTCCTCCGGCTCTTGCGACAGAGAGGACTGGGCTCCAGCGAATCTTACCAAGCTCTGCCTTGTCCTCCCATCATCAGTGATTGGTGCTGGAGGATCTAGCATAGCTCAAAAGATTCGTGGAGGGGTGATGGAACGTCCCATGATGTTGGCTGAGGCTGGGGTGGCATGGAGGACACGGGCGATGAAGCTCGAAGATGCACTGGTGAAGCTTCCGGCCAATCAAGGAGAGAGTACCTGCAAGGGGTTAGAAGATAGCCGAAGCATGCGAAATGTTGTGGAGTGGCCGAGAATGAAATGAGAGGCCTATGATGCAGTGATGGTGTACGGTGATTGAGCTTCGCCAAGGTGGCGGAGCTGGCGTCGGTGAGAAGTGAAGTACGTCGTCAGAAGGAACAAAGGGGCTCACGAAGATCAGAGCTCCCTTGCGGAGCTCGGAGGATGGTTGGCGGAGCGAGATGATGCTCGTGGACAACGAATAAAATGGAAGAAAAAGAAGAAAAATCGAGAAGAAGATTGGGGAGAAGATGGAGGGATATACCTGGGATCAGAAGCTCGGAGGGAGCTTCCAGGTCGTCGCTCGAAGGGCGGTAGGGGACCGGAGCTCTTGCAGCACCTTGGAGGAGCTGCGACACGGCGGATTCGGGCCGTGGATCTCACCGGAGGTAGTTCTCGGTCTTCGCTCAACCTCAGGTCAAATTGCTGTCACCAATCTGAAGGTGGGAGCTCGGAAATACTCTCTGTGGTGGCGGATAAGGGTGAAAGTGGTCGGAGGCGACTTATTTATAGGATGAAGGCGACGACATGGATGGCTATGAGGTGGAGTTGGTGGACGTCTTGGAGCGAAGTTGAGGGTCGTCATGGAGATTGAGGGGGCTGGCGAAGATGAGGGACGAGTGGGCCATGTCGTGGTGGTGTCAGGTGGTAGAGAAGGTGATCGGCGTGGTGCCCAAATAGAAAGGGGGCGGCCCCTTGCGCACGGTGGAGGATGTGGGCGCAGGGTGTGCGGAGGTAGACGACGATCCCTTAGCCGTTGGATCAGGCGATCCAACGGCCCAGATGGAGGCACGGGTCGACGCTTGGGATCAGATCTAGGGCGCGAAATCGGAGGGCACATGACACGTCACGTGGCATATGCCGGGTGAGGCACTAACGGACGGGCGTGATTAGATCAGATCTTCGATCGGATGGTGGGGATCAAAGGTGGTGATGGACAGTATAGATCAAGGCGCCCAGAGTGAGATCGGATGGCACACAGAGTGCCACGTGGTGGACTGTGGGTGAAGGGCTAGCAGACGGTGCGGATGAGAGCTAGGGATGATCAAACGATGGAAAACCAAGGGTGTGCGTGTAAGTCCTTGGGTCGTTGGATCTAGATTGAGATCCAACGATCAGGGATGCGGGCAGACCGGTCAAAGGGAGGGGGCCACGTGGCGCAATCAGAGGGCGCCACGTGGCCAACTCTGAGTAGCTTAAAAGAAAAATGAGATTAGAGGAAGAAGGAGGCCGAATTTGGAAAAACTCAAAACATGAAAGTTGTAGATCTCAATGAGATCTACAAGTTTTATGTTTGCTAAAAACGGAGATGAGGTCAGTTGCGATACACAAATACATGAATGCAAATATACATATGTATAGTATACAAGTGGGCCCAAAAACCCAAGTTTTGCCTACGAGCTCCTAATTGAATGAAATTAGTCTCATTTTAAAGGTCTCTGGATGTGTATTCATATGGAGGTGAGTAGACCTAATTTGGAGGGTTTGTAAGAGAGAGATATTGGCATTCTAAGGTTCAGGGGGTTTGGGGCTTTATTGGGTATTTTACAAGATAGGAACTCTGGCCTTCTTCCCTATATTATTAACTAATGGTGTACACATCATAAGGAAGGTGTTATTTCATTTTGGAGGGGATAAAATACAAATAAATAGGTGGATATTTTACAAGTGGATTTTACAAATGGATTGGCTTCTTATTTAAATGCAAACATGAATGCTAAGATGCATATCTTGTGGATTGATGCATGAATGCTATTTATGCAAGATAAAGGGAAACATGATGCTAAATACCCGGGGACAAAGCTCTATTTTCAACTTTAAGAGTGATGAATTACATATTCATCATACCTCTACTAGGATATTCCTATGAGGTAGCCCTAGGGCTTCATAGTTGAGGAAAGCAAGGTGTGCAAGATGAAGAACTCCATCTATGGACTCGAATAAGCTTCTTATAGTTGGAACATCATATTTGATGAAATTATAAAGGCTATGATTTAAGATAGAATCTTGAAGAACCATATGAATCTTAATGGGAGTCCCATTGTGTTCACTATGCTAAAAGTAGATAATATCCTAATTATTTGGAATGATATAAGGATAATAATAAGTGTTCTATAGACTGGCTATTCTATACTTTGAGATATGATCTCAAGGGTACCTCTTAGATCTTGGTTCTGAAGTTGTTCAGAAGCGAAGAAAAGAGGATATTGGGACTGTCGCATTAGTGGTACACCTTGGACATTCCATTTTCTAGAAAATTCTAAGAAAGGCTTCTTTCCCATAAGATATGATACTGACGTATATAAAGGGATAGCACCTCAAAGTGTTGAGGATGTGAATAAAAAAACAACATGCCCTAGTGCATCAACTTTGGGAAACTCGATGTATGCTAGATATGTACAACTACCAGATGTCTGCCATTAAGTGGGAGTAGTAAACTGTTGCTAATCCTACTATGGAGACACATAGTTGCAATAATAACAATATCTTTAAATATGACAAGACTTAGAGATAGTGATCTCAAAGTCTTATCTTCTAGAAATTAAGACTTTATAGATAGATATCAAAAAGGTATTAATTGTGGATACCTTGGAGAAAGAGATCTCCGGGAATAAGGGTATTCTGATAAGGATAATGGAAATACTGGTTATGATAATTATTGAGTTGTAGTGTCAAGGATACTATAACTGACAATAATGAGTATTGGTTGCATAAGATGCAACATTCGCATTGGATACGAGCACTCTAACTAGGAGATATGCAAGTGTTGTAAAAGGACTTGACATAGTCTCTTAGGAACAGAGTGACTGATCAGCTTACCTAGCTATTTTTCTAAATAGCCTATATTGTAACATGAGTGTGGGTTAAATATTAGACCATTAATGGCTCTTTGGGCTACTAGAAGATTGTTGGCCAAGTGAGCCCATGCAGAGCCATTTTGCAATAAATGTTATTACAAATATCATTCCTTGATCTAAAATGAAGAATAATTAATTTGCATAATAAGTCCCTTAGTACCATTAGGGTTATGTACCATGGCCATCTTAATGATCATACAACTGTCGATTCAATTGTTGAATCATAGCAGTTGGTGCTTGGATGAATATATAAATAGTTAGATTGAGGACTCATAAAGCACTGTCAATTGATTATTAAGAGAGGATCTCGAGCCGGAGAAGGAGATGGCAATCCTTTCTCTAAAGGTTGAAATCTAACCGACCTCTTGATGCAAGTCCTCTACATAAGAGTAGAGATTCAGAGGTGTTATATAAGTTAGGTCAAAGAGTTGACTTAACGAGATCGAGATAACCAAAGTCCTATGCTATATGTTGTCATGATACAGGCACTCATCCTCTGACTGGAGACAGATGTGTTACTATATATTTGAGTATGTACATTTGGCATACCAATAGGTTGACGGCCTAATCAAGGTCTATACATCGGCCCGCTGGTGTGCATACAAGAGTATGCGAGTAATAATATCTCTCAAAGAGATCATATAGGTTCATCTACTAAATCAGAAGACATGAGCTCACTCATGAGATTATGGAAAGGATCAAATTCTGTGCACAACCATCTTGCTTTGGAATCTTGACTAAATTTGTAGGTTTTATATATGCTTTTGAAAAGTATATGATCAATACCCAGGCATGATATATGCTTTTGGAAAGTATATGATCGATACGACTCCTAATGATCGAATGAGAAACTTAATGAAAAACACTAAAGTAGACAATGTAAAATTGTTCTAATACTTTAGGTTTATTATGGGTCTTCTGTATGTAAGATGTACATGTATTAGGAATACCTGAGGGTGACGTGATCATAAACGATTGTATAACCATGATGCTTCCATTCATAGGGAGTGATGAAACAGGTTTAGATTTTTGTGACTCCTCTCAATAGAGAAGTGATCTAATCTTGGTCCAAGTGTTACAGTGATCTGAATGTGATTCGGATGCAATGAGAAGATTGGATCTACGACCTTGATTTAAGCAAGCATCTATGGGAGATCCCTGGGATCTAGATTTGAGATTTGATCTCAATATCCAAGTCACTATACGTGGAACAATACAATCGCCTTGACCTTATCGCCAAATATCTGTGGAGAAAGTGCATTATCCTTGAAAGGGTTCAAGGATAATTTCATTGTTGATATATGCATCCAGGCATTGAGAAAATTGATAATTAAATGTGATTTAATTAAAATTAATATTTTGAATTTAATTCATATTAACAGAAGAGTTTTCTAAGATAATTAAATATGACTTAATTATCAAAGATGTAAATAATGAGAATGTGATTCATATTATTTGGGCACATGAGAATAGATATCTAAGACGATTAAATGTGATTTAATTATCATGGATATGAATAATGTGGATAGCACCATCATTATTAATCATATATATTACAAATATGATTTATAAAATATAAGAGAGAGCTATTTGTAAATAAGATTTACACTTTAAATGTCGATTAGAATTGGATTCACACTGGACAATTAATTGAAAATGTAATTTACATTTTATTTTTGTGTTGTGAATGTGACTCACAAATTTCCAATGGCATGATTGCAATGTTCACAAAATAATTATGAATTATTTTTTTTGGAATAATTTATAACAAGTCTTGTTGTCAATATTAGAGATTTCCATGGAATAAGGTAATCTCATGAGATTACACGGAGATTGCCACCTTCCTACTAGGGAGGGTGGACGACCACCAATTCCCATTATGAGAGGGTGCCCCCCTTTGAAAGGGGGCAATCTTCCTTCCAATTATCTCCATGATTGATTAATTAAAGTTGGAATTATTTTATATTGATTTACAAATATATATATATATATAAATTAAATTAACTGTTGTTGAGTTTTTACAACAAAATCATGGCCATTGAAAGAAGCACAAATCAATCTCATCCATTGATTATGTGCTAATCCATTGATTGGAATGCCTGGACTCCTAAAATACTATATAAGAAGAGGTGCCCCTTGCTCTTCAAGTAACAATGACAACAATTACAACGACATATGCTCCCTCTCTCTCTCTCATTTTCTACCCGTCCTCTCTCTCTCATTGTGGCCTTCCACCATGGAGCCCAAGAGAGAGTAGTCATGGCCGCAACATCGTTGTTATGCTACCGGATTGTTTGCTCGTGGATCTCCGTCTCCTTCGGTGCGTCTCGCTCATTAAGAAGATGTCAGATCCCGTGTCATGAAATCAAGATATTCAACGCTTGGATCATCAACATGTATTGCGAGAAGCATGTGTTTCATCAACACGCTCGCAAGCGTCTCCTTCATCAAATCGGAATTGAGACGGGAGCTATCTTCGTTTAGAAACTCGATCACAACAACTCTTCAAGAGGTAAACCTACTACTTTATTCTTGACCTAGATGAAAAGATCCGAGAAGTGTTCTTGGATCATGTTATTTCATCGTTTATGTTTTTCTTTAAATTCCGTTGCCCCTAGCACCTAGTACGACTCATCACTCCTGATCGCATATGATGCGATCGTCACGCTTCTGTGATGCGCTTAAGGGTTTTCCCATATCATTCAGCGGGAGGGTCGTTGCTGCCCTGATAAGGCGTCAAGAGGTTTGGTCTCAGCGTTTCGATTGGCTGAGATCGAACCTTGTGGAGAGGAGATTAAAAAGAATAAAAGAAAAAAAACAAAAAAAACAAAAAAATTAAAAAGGGAGATAAGATCTGGGGTGTTGTATTAAGCACCCTTCATCTAATGACCCAAATCAGGTGCGACTATGGAGAGGGTAGGGCGACACATGGCGGCTCCAGGAGCTGCCACATGTTGCTCCTCGAAAATTCAGAAACTAAAATAAAACTAAGATATAAATCAAAGTCAAATCAAAACTGGCCATCTTGAAAGTTGTTCATCTCGAAGAGATCTACAACTTTCGTCAATGAACCTGAACCAAAAGAAATCATCTTTACAAAGTATATTTTTGATGGTTTTCGATGTATATAGAATGCCTCATTTAAGGTTTTGCATTTTTTATGATTTTAAATAAAGTATAATTCAAAATATAATGAAGTAAAATATAAAATAAATAATTACACATTAATATAATTTTTTATATTTTTAAAAATTGAGAAAATAAAGAATTAAAAGGAGACAAACTTATTTACTGACTATATATACAGATTCAAGGTGATTCATTTTCTTTGATTTTTAATTCAATTTTGATTTCCATTTTTTCATGCTTTATTAAAATATAAATCAAAGATGAAAAAAATAAATCAATTAAAAAGAATTATTTTCTATATATAAAATAAAAGGGTCAAATTGGTCAATTTGTACAATATACAATGAGGTCCCAAAACCCAAGTTTCACATATGAACTCTGATTCTTTTGAATTTAATCTTCTTTTGTAGATAATTGAATGTACATTAATTCAAAAGTAAGTAGGGGTTCATAGGAGACTATATGAGAGAATATTTGCATTTGTCATTATTTATCTCCAAACTGGGGTTTGGGTTCAATTATCAATTAAACATGTTAGTATTTTTAAAGTATTTTTTATTTATTACGATTAATAATGTGTATGCAATGGAGTTGGTTTTACTTTATTTAGAGTTAGTAAAAAAATAATTAAAAATAGGGTAATTTTTATTAATATACACGTAATAATATATACATAAATCTTTGCTTCTTATTTATGCATGCATGGATGCTAGTAATGCAATCTAGATGATTAAATGCAAATAATCTCTTGGAAACAGAGCTCTATTTTAAATTTTTAGAGTGATGAACTACATATTCATCAAGATTGTAATGAATGATGGATTTGAGGCAAATGGAAAGCAAAATTTAAATTACAGTATTTTGTGAAAATTTGCCATGCTTTTATTATATTGTATATTCAAATGTTGAAATGTTTGTGTGTGGAATCAGTTTGTCGAGTACCCAGATCCTAGGGGAATGGAAGTCATTGGCATGTCGTACCAAATCGAGTCAACGTAATCTCCTACGATATCAACACACATTTCTACATTTCTTATTTCACATCAAATAACTATGTATATTTAATATCCTACAAAGCCGGTACATACATTGGAAAGCAAAATTTAAATTGCAGTATTTTTTGAAAATTTGCCATGCTTTTATTATATTGTATATTCAAATGTTGAAATGTTTGTGTATGGAATCAGTTTGTCGAGTACCCGGATCCTAGGGGAATGGAAGTCATTGGCATGTCGTACCAAATCGAGTCAACATATTCTCCTATGATATCAACACACATTTCTACATTTTTTATTTCACATCAAATAACTATGTATATTTAATATCCTACAAAGCCGATACATACATTTTTAGCTTATATTTCAAATTCGACCATTTTTCAGATGTAATCTTAAACAGATACATACCTCAGGTCCAAAGCTCGCCTCCATAAGTAATAATTCTTGTTGTGGTTGTGGCACTTCCTTCAGGACAAATATTTAGACTCTCTTCTTCTGATCTTACGTTGGCATCTCCTATGAGGAGGACTTTCCTTGCAAGGCTCTTTCTCTCAGGTTCTTTGTCTAGCTCTCTCTCATTCTTTAGCTCTCTCTTTCTCTCTTCTTGTACACAAATAGGGAAATCGAGATGGGTTTTTTATGCTTATGGGTCTTTATTATTGTATAATGGAGGTAATTAAGACCATATAATATCATTTAATAACATTTTTTATTTTAATAAGTTTGTGATGACTATTAGGAATGAATGCGAATTTATTGGGGTGTAATAAATCTAGGACGTTACAATCCACCACCCTTAGAAAAAATTTATTCTCAAAATTTCTTAGTAAATGGACATACCGAATATTTGTGGATATGTATCCTGCATTTCACTCTCCATCTACCAGTTTGCCTCCTCTTTTTGATGATGATGCCAAAGAATTTTTACTATCGGAACTACACATCGATGAAGATGATGGTCTCTATGATCAACGATTCATATAGTTTTCTCCTCGAAGGTAAGATTGTGATGAATGTCTTGGTCCTCATGTTCGATCACATGTGAAGGGTTAGTGTACTTCCTCAGCATGAACATTTGGAATACATCATGTAGCATTGATTATCGAGGTGGTAATGCAATACAACACTCTCCATTGGAGAATCTCAAAAGGTCCTATTTATTTGAGAGTGATCCTTCCTTTCTTGTCTAATCGCAAGACACCTTTGGTTGGGGAAATCTTTAGGAATACATGCTCTCCCACCACAATGCTCAACTCTCTTATACATTGATCAACATAAGATTTTTGCCTACTTTTAGCTACCAATAATCTCTTTCTGATTATCTCAACACCTTTCTTACTAGTTTGAACTAGTTCTGGTCCCAAAATGTGCTTCTCGCTACCATCACTCCAACTTGAAGGTGATACATAGGGTCTCCTATATAATGCTTTGTAGTGAGCCATCTTTATGTTCGAATGATATCTATTGTTATAAGCGAACTCTACTAATGGAAGATGTCTATCTCATCTACCTGCAAAATCCAAAGCATGTGTTCTAAGCATATCTTATAGCGTATGGATGGTCCTTTCTGATTGACCATCAGTTTGCGGATGAAATGAAGTAGTTTTAGTTGATGTGAGGACACACCTGAGTTTGGCGCCTGATGATATATATATACCATGAAGCCTCCACCATCTGAAGGTAAAGCCAAGATTGGAGCCACAATTAATCTCTGCTTCAATTCTTAAAATCTCTGTCACATTCTTCAAACTATACAAACCTCACAAACTTCTGAGCGAGCTTTGTTAATGGTAGTGAGATCCTTGAAAAATATGAATGAATAGTCGATAGTATCTGGTCACGCCAAGAAAGTTACAAATCTCGAAAACATTTTTAGGTTGTCTGCAATTCATCACAACTTCTACATTGGTGGATCTACCTCAATGTCATCCTTAGATACCACGTAACTATGGGTGTGGTTTTATCCATCCAAAAATCAAACATGAAGAATTTTGCATAAAACTGATGTCATAATTTTGCTTTGAATAATATATATATATACACACTTACTCGATGATACTCAGGATCAGCTGAAGATATCAAAATGTCATCCACAAACACTACGACAAACCTATCAAGGTATTCTCGGAATACCTTATTCATTAGCTCCATAAAGGTTGTAGGAGCACTAGTAAGACCATATGGCATGGTGAAGAATTCATAATGGTCGTACCTTGTTCTAAAAGTCATCATCGATATATCATCCTCCTTAATCCGGAGTTTATGGTAACTTGTACGTAAATTGATTTTTGAGAAGACTGTTGCACCCTGCATTTACTAAATAAGTTAACGATACTAGGTAACATGCATTTATTTTTTATGATCGCCTTATTTAGAGCATGTTAAGAATTGCAGAGTCTAAGAGACCCATCTTTCTTTTTCACAAAGATGACAGGTGCTCCCTACAGGGAAACACTGAGGCGTAAAAATCCCTTATCCAGTTTTCTTGTAAATACTTTTTTAGCTAATCAATTTATGCATTGGCCATTTTGTATGGAGATTTGGAAATCGTTGCCTCTCCAAGGATAATATCAACTAAGAAATCAACCTCTGTATGAGGAGGCAATCCATGAAGATCATCTGTAAAAACATCGAAAAAATCTAGAACCACATCTAATCTTCAAGACATGTTTGAGATAATTCAGTGCTAATTTACTAGCTAGATATGTGTTGCAACCCTCAGCTAATATAAGATCTCCCATATAGGATCCAAATCTGTTCCCATTTTTAAATTGGGTCCATAGCTAAATTAGATAAATAATCATTCTATCTTGTATTATTAGTCCTGAGATTTCCAATGAACCTAAGAACATCGAAATAAGAGATCTTATCCGAGAGATATGTGCAAAATACAAATCGAGCTACGATTATGGATCCATATCCAAACCCGGATCTGGATTGATCTGAACCTATATAAGTGGGGGTTGAGACAAGTTGGTTGGCCTCGACCACTCATTCACCTCATTGGAGCTCTCCCCTATCATTGGATCTCCTCCACTAGAGACAATTTCTGACTATCTTGTATACATACAGATCTGCAACCTTGGTCAAGTACATCTAACAAGCTAGACGATGTCATTGTGTGACCAAGTTAGACTCTAAATCTAACAACAATCAACCCCTAATATCTGAATATCAAAATATGTGTATATGAGTCAAAATTTATTATAAGTCTCTGAATACATGTATAGGTGCAAGTATGGAAGAGTGTCAAATCACTGAAAGCAAGTTGGGGTAGATTTTATTTATTAATTATTACTAAGTAATAAGGATTTTTGGATTTTCAGTTTTACTTATTGTTAAGCATTTAGTTGGATTTTAATATTTTCTAATTTTTAATTATATGCAAAATTTTTGAATTTTAATATTTTATATATTTAAATTTTATATTTTTTTCTTATTTTTATTTTTTATCTTTTTATTTTGCAACTTTTTAATTATTTTCAATTTTCAAAACTATTACCAACCAATATATATAACGAAGATAAATGATCTTTTTGGATTTGTTAATAAGTTAAATAAAGGAAAAATAAAGAAAAGAATATATTTTTATTTTTTTTATTTTTTCTTTATTTTGTATTTTGTTTATTCTGTTTAGATTATTGGTTTTCTAAAGTGATAAAAACACAAAACAATGAGAAATGGGAAATTCAAAAAGTTGTTTATGGCTTTAAAATTATCTATTAGTCGAGAATCATCCCTAAATGATTTTTAACTAGAATATACATAATAAATAAAAGTCATGAACTAAAAACATATTTTTTGTGTTTTCTAGAATTTTGGCTATTCTTTATAAGGTTTTTAGGGTTTGAAAGTTTTATGTTTTCTGTTTTGTATTTTTAGTGATTTTTGGATATGTAATAAAATATCATAAATCTAACTAATGAAATATTTTTGGAATTTTTGTAGAGATGTTTTATTTTGTATGGACATTATAAGTCTGAACAAAGGATGTGCACGTTTTTTAATCTTTATAAATAGGAAAATTGATTTAACTTACTAATGCAAATTATATCTAATAGATCTATGTTCCGGGAATCTAATATAATTTCCCTGTAATTTTTGTCTCAATAAAAGTAATAAAAATAAAATACATAAAATCAATTAATACATAAGAACATGGGAATATTTGCAAATATCAAGAAGTATTCATGCATTTACTAACAAGATACACAAATCCAGGGATCAAACAAGTAATTTTTCCAATTAAAAATACAATTTAATTTATACATGGTAGGGACCTATTTGAAATTACACAAAACTTCCATAATTTTGGAAAATGTGCACGATAATATAGGGCAAGCCCATAAAATGTCCACAAAATGCCTCATAGGAGGGGGACCATGTGAGGTGACCTGGTAGAGGACTAAAGTACGGATAATAGAAGCTCAAGGTCCCACATGCCAAATATTCTAGCGTATTACACTACAGAGAATAGTTTTAGAGCTAAAATAAATAAACAAAAATGTAGATTGTTTTAGGGTGCAACATACCCCTCTATGCACATTTATCGACAGTTGTTGGCACTTCACTTAAATCTGGACGGCCCAAATTAGACACCATTTCATTATGATCCAACATCAAAAATCAGATCGGTCCTTGATCTGACGGCTGCAGCGTGATTTGATCCAATAATGGAGGTCAAAACTGGGGGTGTGAGGCTGATCAGATCAATGTTGCTCTCATGGAAAAACATCGATGAACTAAGACCTAAGACTCCTTCATTTGACATGATATCGCATCTCCAACCACCTCTCAAGCTCGAGCAGGGCTCATCACCTTCTTGGGAAGGGTCTGCATTGAATGATGGCACCAAGTGAGTCTAGGCATCATTGGAGGATGTATGGAGCTTTGTTCTTGCTCGAGCCACCTGGGGATATTCTATAGGACTCGAATTTCCCCAGAAGGAGCTCTTGAAGCTCAGGACCTGAACAAAAATGTTCAGGGCTCGAGGACAAAGTGCTCGACCCAAGTGTGAAGCTAAAACAATGGATGATGAGGTGGATTGGGTATCTTTGACGAATCATGGATGGTGGAGATCTAGTTCTCTTGATTTCTGCAATATTGAGGGGATTTAGATGGTCGATAAAATGAAGAATCATAGGGGAATGAGATGAGGTAAAGAGATGTTCAGGAAATGGGTTTAATCACAGTGAATAGTTGTCGGAGCCTAGAGCTCTAGCATACTTAGATTTTTATGTTTTTTTTCAAAATAAAATAAAATCAAAGCAAACTAATAGTAGATCTAGGATAAGAAATGAAATGCAAACAAAAAATAGATAAAACTAAGGGCTCACCTGGTCTGAACGGACTTGGGAGAAGAAACTTGGTAGAGCTGCTCCATTGGTGGATGAATCACACCTCTTTATCCTTATCGTCTCCTCGAATCCTCGGGGAATCACCTCCTGTCACTAGGGATTCACTCCATATGTGGTTTCTAGGTGTTACAAGTGGTTGAAGATGGATTAGATTCAGTATGAAGTTGGAAGAAGAGATTATATAATAGTGAGCAGAGGTCGCCATTGACTTAGGGTTGTGCCCAAATCGATGAAGATCGTTTTGGATGGTTGGATCAGTGTGGATTATGGTCTTCTAATCAATAATTTTTGCAAAAGGATCAAGGTGATTCAAGATTGGGATGTGCATAAAAAATGTGAGAAACATGGGCTTAGACTAGTCTGTAGTACCGACCAAGTTGGGGAGGAACGATTGATCGAGGGCCAATGGTTCCTCTCTTCTGGTTGGTCCACATCACCAGCTACAAGATAAAAGAGAGATGAGAATAGAACTAATGCCAAAATAAATCAGAAAATGATTTTATTAATAAAAGTCAAAGCATAAAATTTATTTATTATTTATTAAACTTTTTGGTGATTTTTATTTATTTTGTCCATCTTATTTGTTAGGTTATATTATTTATATACTTGTTCTATTTGTATTTATACTAATATTATTCATTATTTGTATTTTTATTTTAGTACTTTTAAAATAATACCCTATTTTAAACAATTTATTCATTTATATCAATATTTAATCTATATATATATACACACTCTTATCTGAATTTTTTATTCTTTAATTTCTAATATACAAATAAATAGATTTATGTACAATGTAGGAGAATTGTACCTTTATTTTGGGATCCTTAATTTTTTTGGGTGTTTTATATGGTTTTAATTCTTATTTTTTTATATGGATGTTAAATAATATATATGTGAATAATATAAAGACGCCTTGAACACCTAAAATAGAGAAAATTGGTTTGATGTATAGACAGACTAGTACTACAATAACCTAAATATCCAGCTTTTGTATCATAGCTCCATATTACATGAAACCACCTTCATTTGAAAGATAATTATATTTAAAATACAATGGATGTGAGTTTGGATCATTTTGAGTTCATATGGAGAAGATACCGATCGGTGAAGTTTTCTTTATGGCTTTTTCAACTGAGTGTGTTGGGTATCACGTGCCTGATTTTTTTGCTAATTTATATTATTTTGTACACATTATTACGTACAAGTTTTATGTTGAATATATTTTTATTTGAAGTATGTATGATGATGAAAAATACTATAATTTTGGGCATATGTATACAATGTATTGTATTTAGAGTTTTTAGGGTTTCTGTATATTATTTCAGCCTATCGCCCCTAATTAATCATCGTCGACTGAGTTAACGTTTGACTTGGTGTGAATCATCAATCAACAATAATGATATACTCTCGTTGTAGCATAGGACAATATACAATCAAAAGAACCGAGAGAAAATCTCCGTGAAGAGTTCTTGGCTTTAATTTATACATGGGCTGGTCCAGGGTCAACGACAAGGACACGAGAAACTATCTAATTAATTTTAGGACAATTAATGACTTTTAGGTTCTAGGTTAATCACAATGCAAACAACAAAAAGAGAATGTAGTTTTTTAACACATTTTATGCAATTATTTTTGAATGACAAACACTGATGCTATATATTCGCAAGACATACAACCCAAAAACAAGATCCTGATTAGATAAAATAATTACTTGCAGGATGAATCAAATTAGTTGATGATAAATCAGTGATAGAAGGAATCAAATTCAACATACATTCAATTACTATGTCTTAATAGATAAGTAAGATTGTCTAAAAATAATCCGTGAAATTATAGGTTAAATCATGGATTTAAATGCACTAAATTAAACAACATAAAGTGAGCTTTATAATGACACCAATTCATTAAAAATGAATAAA
This sequence comes from Ottelia alismoides, assembly GCA_037367405.1. Taxonomy (NCBI): domain Eukaryota; kingdom Viridiplantae; phylum Streptophyta; class Magnoliopsida; order Alismatales; family Hydrocharitaceae; genus Ottelia; species Ottelia alismoides. The sequence goes on along the minus strand of JAZKJV010007963.1, from coordinate 1,391,082 downwards.
TGTTTCTCAAGTTTTCAATACAACAAGGAAGGGGAATAAATGCTAGAAAAAAGTTCTATTTTATAACAAAATATTCCAAATTGGACTAAATTTTAAATACATATATATGCATGGGGATTATGCAATTTTCCAAAAGGTGAGACTTATCTGCAATTTATGAATCTTCCTAGGCTTACTTGTAAATTCTCTATAGTCACATGCGATGATCTATGAAGGCTTGGATGGCGGGGCTTGGGCCACAACTCGCTCGCAAGTTGCTAGGTGTATGATCAGACCCTTAGGCTTGAAAAGTTGCCTCCGTTCTTGGCTCGAGGGAAATATCTACTGTCGAATCTGATCTGGTTGTCCAGATCTAACAATAGCTGAGAGTTATGTTATTCCAACTCCTCCTTTGACGGCGGTGTTCGGGTGGAGCTCCGACAATGCTCAAACTCCTCCTATGTTCTCCTCTGTAAGATCTAATGGTCACAAGATCTTCATGATGGGCTAGTAAAGATGCTGATGCCGAGGGACATGTTGATGAAGGGTAAATAGGCGGCTCGTTGGAGAGTTGCCGGTGGCAAAGGGCTATATTGGAGCTCATTGATTTTTATGATCATTGAAGGCATGTAGTGCTATACGTCAAAGCTCATGTATTTACAAATCTACTGGGATATGAATGGAGTGAAATGGAGGCTCGACGGAGGGAGACGAACTTCGAGCCTAATTGGGTTCTTAGACTTTGTGATCTTGAGAAAGGAGTCGATAGGAAGTGATCATGAAGAACGCGTGAGACGAAGGTTATTATTGTACGTGAATCTCAGAAAAAGTATGGTTCTATTCTAATGTCGACACGTAGAATGGAAGTAGAGGAACACCAGAAATAAATTAGAGAAACTCAAAGGCACGAAGATTAGAAACCTTACATGAATTGATATGAGGAAGAAGATGAATGAACATGAATAACTGAGGTGTGAAACGAATCTGTATGTTGGGGTTCTTGAAACTCTAATCCTTGCTTGACGGGCTTGAGGTCACCAGCTTGAAGATCAAGCAACTAATGGGATGCATTAAGGCAGCGAAGCCTAGGATCTCGTCAGAGTCTCTTCTCCATCGTGGCTCGTTTTTGCTTGCCTTCTCTATCACAAAAGCAAGATAGAAGATGTAAAAGACTCACGAAATGGTAGGATGACCGCCTCAAGCAGCGGTGAAGGGCTTTTGTGGAAAAAGGAATGGAGGTTCTAGGAGGGTAGGAGGGTGGTTTCAACTAGTGAAGAGGAGCACGTGAGGGATATCAGGAGGGTAGCCTCCTGGGCGAAGATGGTGGATAATCAAGAAAGAATATGACATTGGGGGCTAGAATGGTGTTTGTCGCAGGTTGACGGGAAAAATCTATGAGGACATATGGGCGCGAATAGTTGCAACTTTATCTCATGGCTCTATTGTGGGCATAAATGGATGGATGAGATCTGATTTAACGATCTAGATCTATGGCTAGAAATTAGGGCAAATCTGATGACGTTGATCTGATCTGGCAGAGGTGTTCTTGATCAGACGCTCCTGAAGGCACCTGGAAGAACATTGATGAAGCTTGACTCCGATGAATTTTGAATGAAAAGATCTTGCTCGATCTTCACCCAAATCGTCTCCAGATGATTTAAAAATGTTCCTGTGGTGCTCCTCTATCGGTCAGATATAGCGATGGGGTACAACAACGGTCGGTAGTGGATCTAGAGACCTGGGTGTCTATAGCCCAAAATTAACCTCCAGATCCTGATTTCCTGCTCTAATCAACTCCTGCACATATGCACATTATTCCTTATTGCTCGTAGAAGATCTTCAACAAGTGTATTAAGCCAAACACAACAAAATATGAGGGTATTGGGGTCTCTGGCAGTGATGGATTGGTGAGGAGACCATACTCCATATCCGAAGTAATCTGGAGGTGTTCACACTACAGAAGAGGATTGAGAAGGTGTAGGTGACATGAAGCTGGGTTCACACAATGATTTGGACTATCAGATAGCCTTTGATAGGGCACATCAGAGCACCTTTGATCCAGGAAGACCAGAGGTAGAGGATGATGATCTGATCAAGCAATTAAATGAAATGCAAATGCAGATTTAAATGCAGAAATAAACCTAATATTACATGATCATACATACTGATGGAAGGGAAGAGTTTTAGACTCGATTTGATGAGTAGTTCGAGGAAGCATCGACGGTCGACGGAACTCCGATGATCAATGTGGATCATGTCATCCAGTAATCTTCGCGCGCCCAGTTGTGGTAAATCAGGTCCTGTCACGACATGTTCCTCTCAGGCTCGACCTCGGGCAAAGAAAGGCATAATAAAAGGGTAAACAGTCGATCAGAGCTAGAAAGGGATACTTATAACAGAAGTGACAATGAAATTTGAAAGAAGGGAAGTATGTGAAGCAAGGCTACTTAATCGAAAATTCTATTCAGCCGAGTGAGAAGGATAAATGGGCCAATAAAGGGAGCAGATGCTAAAGTTGATTTGATCGATTAGGAAAAATTAATGAAAAGGCTCCGGTGAGGTTTTTCGGGTAAATGTGGGAGGAAGAGGGGGTGAGGGAGGAAGAGGGTGTTCATCCAAGTCTGAATAAGACAATAATAGCTACAAGAAAAAAAATACGAAATAATTAATAAAGTAATTAAAAATCTAAAATGATTTTAAATAAATATTGTAAAAAGAAAATGTAAATAAATAAATAATCTTATTTTATGTTATTTTTAATAAATTAAATAAATTAAATATCAGGGTTAAAATAAATAATTATTTTTACTAGTAGGTATTTATACCTACATGTACAACATTTGATTTGTTAATTAATTATGTTAAAAAATAAATACATAATTTATTTTTTTATTTATAAAAAATATTTTACACATATTTTAAATATAATTTTAATATATTTTAACAAAATAATTTAAATAAATAAATAGATAGAGCTACAATATATCTAGTGATATATATATTCAATATGCACATATTTTATTTTTTGTGATTTTGAATTTTTGTACTTTTTATTTCATTTTTTCTTGTATAAAATACAATATTTAGAAATATTTAAAGATACAATAGAACGAATATATCCACTAAGTAAATAAATATATTCACATAATACATAGCATAGGTACAATGTACAATACACTCGAAAAAGCCACTTTATGCATCGTAATTCCAATTTTAGCGAAACCACTTTCATTTTAAATTTTATTTTATTTGGAGTACAATAAATGAGAGTTTGTTTTTAGTTTTTTTATGGATAAGATATGAGTCTAGGATTTTAGTTTTTTATGGAGAAGATATGAGTCTACGACTTTCTGTTTTGCTGCTTTTTCAAAATATAATTATTTACATTATACACAATGAATCTTCTTGCTATTATTTTTAGTATTTATAACTAATTTTTATGTACAACTTTCAAAAAGAAAGAATTTTTATTTGAGATGAATATGGTGATAAATAAAATAGTAGAAGGGCTTATATACAAAATAATGTGTTTGTAAAATGATGAATTGAGATGAAATTGAATTTTCTTTGTTTTTTCTACAATATGCCTTATTTTCCCCTACTTTATTCCTTATCGATCAAGTCAAGTCTTGACCTTCTCTCAAGGTTAGAGTCAGCATGTATTTGTTCCATATATACAACCTTTACTTTTCTTTATTTTCCCTTTATTTCTTTCTTTATTTATTTTGGGTTAAAAACAACAATTTTTGTACAATATTGACAAAATAATAAGAAATAATAAAAACAAAGATTTATTAGTATTTATAGGTGTTTAAGAAGGGATTTTAAGCTAAAGAAAGAATAAAGATGATGAAATGCATATTCATCTAGTGAAAGTTGTGCATGACAACAAGAGTTTATTGATATATGAATTATTACCTGGCACACAACCATTTGTAGTCAATGGACAATCATTGAAGCTGTATCTAGAGCACAACACATTCATGTCCGTTGTCAATTGAATTGAAGTTGTTTTTCATGATAAACTCTCAGATGCTGAAGGATTAAATACAAAAAGATGAAAACACAAAAATCATTTTTGCTTTCTTCTTTTCTTCTTTTCTTGTTTTCTTCTTTTCCTTTTCATTTTTCTTATTCTACCAAAAAGTATTTACCCCTTCCATCACTATTATACATAGGATGTACTTTGTCCTAAGTATAGGGGGCGATCACCCAAGTTATTCATTTCTTTATCCCTCACATGTTTCATCAACTCTTGATATTTTGTCTATACTTAGATATATTTTACCCTAACATAAGGGGCGACAGGTCGAGCCTATTTTGTACATTCCCACCCTTGACCCTCCTTGCCTTATGTACAATCTACAATACTTAGGATTATTTCATACGAAGTATAGTGGGGATGATCAACTTCTCATTTGTCCATAATTTAGTAAATGTCTTATAGACTATTCTATACTTTGTACAAGTCATGTCTTCCTTTTTCACTTTGATCTATGAGGACATACTCAAGCTAAGTATAAGGGAGGTCGTATATACGTTGTATATACTTTATCCATAAGTCGTACTTTTGGATTTTCAGTAATACAGCTAATTAACATATCACAGTAATTCTTTGAAAACACTTGTAATAAATTGATTTGAAATGTTTCGCCAAATGATTTGAAAATCTTTTAAAAATCTCTTGAAAACTGTTTGGAAAATTTTGCAAAATATTTTCAAACCTTTTTAAAAATATTCTATTTGAAAAATTTCTTTTATTTAAGTAAATAATCTTTTTTGAAAATCTGTTTACAAATGATGTGAACAATGGTTGAAAAACTTTTGAAAATTCTATATATACTATTTGGAAAAATATTTGCAAAATGATTTTCAAGTTTGTAAATGTTTATAAAAATATTTGTCAAGATTATTTGCAAAAAAAAGTTTTTAAAATGTTTACAAAAATGTTTTGAAAATTTTGTGTAAATAAGAACCCAATTCCTTACAACAATGTATAAAACCTGTAAATGCTCACTAATAATCAGCTTGTAAATTCTCTGTGTAAAGTACACCTTCACTCTTGTAAATACATATGCATTTCCATGTAAATACATGCATGTAATTCTTTTCTATCATTTTTCATCTTTCAAGAATAACTAAAATTTTGCTAAATTCAAAACTCCAAAAACATTTGCAAATTATTTTCATTAAATCTGCATAAAAACTTGCAAAACTGTTTCTGAAATTCCATAAAAAAGTTCAAAACTAGAAAATTGCATCGCAAAAATAGTTTCCTTGCATTGTTCATAGTATTTGCATTTTTCGGATTGATGTTGATAATTGAACTTGTATAAGAAAATCTTATGATTAGAGCTTGTTTGGACCCTAATCCACTTAATCAAAGAAACCTTTAAGGAATTGGAATTGAGATACTTGTTGAGCAATATTTTCAATGGGTACATATTTAGATGTATTATAACAAGTGTCGTTGCAACCCAATCCCACAACAAAAATTAATTTTGATTCGCAAGCCAAAATAAATAAAAAAATGTAGCAAGAGAATTTTGATATTTATTTTACTTGTATAGCTGCAAGATCGATCTCAGGGAGGTTACAAATCCCGATGGTTATTCTAATAATAGAAAAATCAATTAAAAGAAAGAGGAAATTCAAATTCAAACTATCTTAGTATTTTGTAAGATTTTTATGTTTTTAAGTTTTTAGTATTTTTATTTTTTTTCTAATTTTTAATTTTTATTGAATTTTAGTTTTACAAATTTTTAATTTTCAAAAATATTTTTTCAAGAAAGTTATATAGACATAGAAAAATGATATATTTTTTTCAAAATATAGTAAAAATGAAAAAAATGCAAAAAGATTTTTTTATTTAATATATCTTTACTATTTTTAGTGATTTTTGCATGATTTTCTGAAGTTTTAAGATTTTTCAAGTTAATAGACAAAAGAGAATAATCAAACAGTAAACAAACATGAATATTTTGCAATTTAAAAACTTAAAATAAACTCAAAAATTACTATCTTAGTTTTTCCTAACTATGTAAAGATATCAACAAGGGGAAGTGAAATTATAATTTTTGGAATTTTCTATAATTTTCTGTGATTTTCTATGGTTTTAGTATTTTGCAAATTTTAAGGTTTTAAGAAAAATTAATGCGTGAAATTTATACAAGAAAATAAAATACAAAAATAATTTTTTCTGATTTTTTTTGAAATTTTTGATTTAATATTTAAAATTTTATGAATTTTCTAAATTCAAACAGTAAAAAATGCAATGTTTTAAAAAAAAAAAACAGCAATAAATTGTAATGCAAAATTTATACTATAAAGAGACACAAATGAGAAGTACATTATGATTTTTCTAGAGTTTCTTGAGCAATAAAACATTTATTTCGATAAGAAAAAGCAAGCTATTAAACATCTGGAATACAAGGACTTATTTGCAAATAGTTAATGTTATTGCGGGTAGGAAACATAATTTACCCAAGCTGGGCACGTGCCAAGCACGCGATATGGACTAATGGGGGCTTCTTTGCAATTATGAGAGATTTGAGGGGCATGTTTGTAAATTACCCAAAAATTAGTTTTAAATCAGGATCTTCTTCATTATTGCATGCCCTAGCTCCAAAACTGAAGGGGGTGTGCCGCCCCTCCCTTCTACTCTATGAAAAGGGCAGTAACGACATTACTTGAAGTAGAGGGGGGGCCGACAGACAGGCGATCGATGGTGGAACGGTGGTGCTTCTTCGTGCAGAGGATATTGGGCCGATGGAGCGAGGCTTTGGTCGCGAGAAGGCTCTAGGAGGTCGATTTGAGGGCAGCATGATGGTGGTTGCACGGCGGTGGGTTGTTGGGCGACACATGCCCAGGTCAGCGGAGACGATTGAGGGATGGTATTACCGCAACGCTTCTGGCACCTCACGGTTGTCGCGGCGGTGGATTCTATGATGATTGGCGAAGGTCGAGCTCCTGCAGTGTTGGTGGAGCTTCGAGGGCTGCAAGATTGGTGGACGTGCTCCAGGAAGAGGCTGGATGGAGGAGGGCTCGTAGGTGGACGTGGGTGGTGCGATCGGCAATGGGGGAGGTGCTACTCGCGGCGGTAATGCTGCCCAAAGTTTTTACATTTTCCCCCTTTTTTTGATGAATAACAACTGAAATTTTTCTTTTTTGTAATTTTTTGAAATCTTGTGTACCTGCTATAAATAGGATGCAATATCGACTCGTGCACGATGGCTCGATCCACAAAAATCAAACACGGAAAATGTGAGTGGATGCGGATCTGACGAGGTGGACGAATGGATCCGGATCTCCGGCCATCGTGTGTGGTCGGTGGTGTGTGATTACCTGAGGTAGAACGTGATGCGATGAGATTGAGAATGATATAGTGATCAATATCAGATCGAAATCAATTAGATGATGAACAATGATTAACTATGACAAACTATGATCTAAAATTGAAAATTGAAAACGAAATAAAAACTAAAATTAATCCTAGTATTAACTAATTAAAAGATAAAAAATGGATGTGGATCTCATTGTAGGAGCGGATAATTCCTTGATGGCATCAATGAGGATCACCTCACTGTCATCGGACGACTCGGAGGCTAGGCACCTTTCTACAACAAGATGGCTCTTGGAGATTAGGCTTCTCTCAACAAAGGATTGATTAAATGGGAATGATGGAAGAGGAGCCCAAAAATGATAAAAAAATTTAAATTTCAAAAATTAAATGGAGAGGAAAAAAAGGAAGGATGTTAATGGGGACTTAATAAAATAATTTTCGAAATTATTAAAATAATAATAAATATAAAAACTTAAAGAGCAACCCTAGTGAAGGGTTAATTAAAGAAATAATTAAGTTATATATATGTATATATATATATGATATATTATTTACATAACTAGTTCTTTAAATAAATTATTTTCGTCACTTTATTAATTTAAATAATATATGTTAACTATTTATTTTTTGTGGTGGCTATTTATGGAATTAATTATATACATATAATGTATACGTATGGTACGCTATATAAATAAATAAATAAGGGAAATTATGTTATTTTATGTTTTATAATTATTTTTAAATACTTCAAAAAAGTATTTACGGTTATTTATAAATACATTATGTGTAAAAATAAATATGGATAAATATATACAATAATTAAATGGTAAAATTGTAAAAACCACCCCATAAAACCATCTTTCAAACCATAACTTCAAAAATTATGAAACTATTGACATTTTAAAAATAATTTAATTTAGAGTACTATTGAAGTAAGTTTGATTCAGTTTGATTTCATATGTAGAAGAATTGGTCTTTAAATTATCGCTTTAAGACTTTTTTCGAGTATGGTTACTTTTATTATGTACATGATTTTAGTTTACAAGTATTTTTATTATTTAAAAACATTTCATTTACAATCTCTGTTAAGAAAATTACTTAATTTGAGGCCAATTTGTGGACAAATAAAATAGTGTAAGTTTTAACAAATATACACAGAATAAACAAAGAATGAAAAGTATTTACAAAATTTTTTTTTTGAATTTTCTTATTAAAGACCCTATCTCCCCCTACTTCATTCCTAGTCGATTAGGTCAAGTTGTGACCTTCTCCTGGGGTTCGGGCCAGCATGTATCTATTACATATATACAATCTTTTATTTTCTTTATTTTTCTTTTATTTATTTATTTATTTTAGGTTAAATTAGTAATAAATGTACAATATTTACACACAGATGCATGTTAGAAAGAATATGGATTTATCAACATATACATGTGTTTTATAAGGGATTTTAAACTAAAATAAATGAATAGAGGTGATAGAATGCAGATTCATCATCCCTATGTGCTTTACCTTAGCTAGTCCTTTAGCAAACACTTATTTGAAAGAATAAGTGAATGAACGAAAAAGAAAGGAAGAATAAAGAAATTAGGACAATATTAAGTATTAAACATATCTTCATAAAATTGTAGTATGGAGCTTTGTCAGACCTTTGGATTATTAGTGTAGCAGAACCTTATAGGGAGATGGGTTTAAACCAAACAACCTTTAAGTTCCACAAAACTCCTATTTAGGTCTCCTCAATTGTTAGGTCTGAACAAGTCTACATACACAAATTCTTATGACTGTGATTCTTTACTTGTACAGTGTAAATAAAATACAGCTCCCCATCTCAAAAGTAGAAAAGAAACAATCTCTCTCAACAAGATAACTCTAGTCCCCTGTTCTAGGAACTCTTTCCTCGAGGAGCGGTGATAATCCCTTCTAAGTTCAAGTATAATCAGCTCAAGAAGAGGAGATGGAGAAAAGAATGGATGGTAACCAGTGTAGCTACCTATCCATGGATGCACGACCAGCGTAATAATGTAATCCATATGCAAGCTTACAAAAAATTGTCTTTTAAGCTCTTATTATGTTTTTCTATACTTGTATATACACTTCGACATGCGTTTTACTTTTCAATCAGGCATGTTTACTTTTGGAGATTCTGCATTTTTTCTTTCTTTCTTTTTGAAAACATATACAAGGTGCAGCATGGGCATAGGGAGTTTTTCCTCTTGATCTAGTGGATTCTCCCTTTTTGAAGAATTATTGAAACCCCACAACATCTTGCCTTTAGACCGCAATGCTACTAGATCACGTTCAGATGTACTACCCTCCCTAGAGGAAGACGGATATTCCCACTAGTTGTTACATACCCGTGTGCTACCCCAAGCCAAAAGATTCTGCCTCCTCACTACCTCATACATGAAGAGGTACAAGTACAATGCTTGTCCAAGATAATCCATGGTCTAGAAGAATCATGCTTGTGTTGTTAAATATTTTACTTAAACTAATCAAGATAACATGTGAACATAGTCTAATGGACTCAAAGAATTAAGTTGCCAGGACCTGAAAAGTCTTAAATCCATTTCTTATAAAGTTCCTTTGAAATTAAGTGGATTAAGGTCCAACTAAGCTCCATTCTTCAATTTTTATTCCAGTCTTAGTTTAAATGTCAATATTTTCCAGAAAAATGTACATGCAAATGCAAAAAATATATGCAAAGAATTTTTTTCGAGAGATTTTTTTCCAAATTTTTTATGAGGAAAAGGGTTAGTAAAGTATATACAAGTATATACATGTGTTATATTTTTGTTTGTTTTTTTTTATTTTTTTGTGTTTTACGTTTTTTAAGATGGAAGGTGACTAAAGTCTATATACACACTTCAATTTTACACATTTATATAAATATCCAATAATAATCACATTTTTAAAAGTATGAGTTATGTCTAAAGTATATATACAATATATATGACACCCCATATACTTTGCTCGAACTATGTCCTCATAGTGATCAAAGAGCTGCAAAGGAAGACATAACTCATGATAAGTATAGAAAAGTGAAAAGAACACTAAATAACAAGGACTCAGAGAATGAATAAAAGTCGGTGATCTGCCCTATACTTAGGATTAGTTAATCCTAAGTATAGAAGACTTTACAAGAGGGGAAAATCGAGGAAAAGAATTGACAGACTCTACGGCTCGTCTCTCCCCTATACTTAGGGTAGAAAAGCCCCAAGTATAGAATATCAACAAGTTGGGGGACAAGCAAGAGATCAGAAGAATAAAAACACCAAAGAGATGGTATGAACAACATCACTCCCTTATACTTAAGGTAGACTAACCCTAAGAATAAGCAACAACACGAGTGGTGAACATGACAAATATGAACAACACAAATCATTCACCACCCTATACTTAGGATAAAGCGCATCCTAAGTATAGCATATATACACACAGAAAGGGGTGAATAATAAAACAAGAGAAGAAAGAATGAAAGGAAAGGATATACAAGAGGTAGCCCGCTAATGTATCAGACATAGAAGATGGAATGAAAGGGTCATCGTCTGATACCACAAATATAGAATCAACTACGGACAGGAATGTATCATGATCTAGATATAGCTTCAGCAATTGTCCGCTCACAACAAATGGTTGTGCGTCACATGACAACCAAGATAAAGCAATACTCCCATTGTCATGCACAACTCTCATAATGAATGGTCCTAACCATGGTTTCAATTTTTCTGTAAACAATTTCAACGTAGCATCAGATAACCAAACTTTCTGATCAGGAGAGAAAGTCTTCTTCGAATGTGTTTATCATGCCAATGCTTGACTTTCTCCTCATGCATGAGTTAGTTATAACATGAAGAGTCTCGGAATTCCAGTAATCTATTCAAATCCAACTTCCTTTTCATTCTTTACTTCTATAATCAAGATTACATGGAGTGTCCATAAAGATTTGTGAATTAATTCCACTGGCAGGTGGCAAGGGTTTCCATATACCAATATGTAGATAGACATACCCAAAGGAGACTTAAATGAATCAAGCATCTGGGACCAGTTCTTCCTATCTGGACATACAAGTTTTTGCAATATCATCTTGATCTCCCTCTTTGAAGTTTCTGCCAAGCCATTAGTCTGGGGGTGGTAAGGAGACACAACTCTATGCTCAATGGTGTACTCCTTCACAAGCTTCTTCACTTATCTATTAATAAAATGGCTTCCCCATCTGAAATCAATATTTTGGGAATCCCGAACTGCGTAATAATATCGTCCCTGAGAAAGGAACACACTATACGACTAAATGCAGCTCGGTGGGGATATCCTCCACACATCGACTAACATAATCCACATCGAGTATGATGTACTGAAATCCCTGACTGATAGGAAATGGGCCCATGATGTCAATGCCCCGAACATAAAAAAATAAGAAATATGTATGTATCTTAGGGGCATGGTATTTTTGGAACCAATGGTTCCTCCCATTTTCTGACAATCAGTACGACCTCGAACATACTTATTAGTATCCTTAAACAATGTGGGCCACCATAGGCCACTTTGTAGTACCTTTGATGTCGTGTGTTTCCCTGAATGATGCCCACCATATTATAGTTTGTTGTAGTGCTCAAGTACACAGGCGTGTTCCTCCTAAGAAATGCAACTTCTCCTGATATAATCTGCACCCTTGCGAAATAGGTACGTATCCTCCCATTAGTAATAGTGAATCTCTGACAGAAATTGGTCTACCTTATACTTCGGCCGATCTTGTGGAACTTTCTTGGAGACAAGATAGTTTACAATATCAACATGCCATGGGAGTGAGTCCACCGATAAAATGGCCTCATCTGGAAAGGTTACAGAAATATGGATCATGTTCTGCTCAAAGGTCTCTACATCTGTGATACGGGATTGGAGATCTGCCGCAATATTTTTCACTCCAGGTTTATCTCGATTCTCTAAATCAAACTCTTGGAGAAGAAGGATCCATCTGATAAGGTGTGGTTTGGCATCCTTCTTTGCCTGTAAGTATCGTATGGTAGTGTGATCTGTGTATACAAAAATGTGGGAACCGAAGAGGTAAGACCTGAACTTCTATGGCCCAAACACAACTGCTAATATCTCCTTCTCTGTAACTGTATAATTTCAGTGTGCCTCATCCATAGTCTTCCTAGCATAGTGTATATTAAATGGTATCACATCCTTTCTCTGTCCTAAAACAGCTCCAACTGTGAAATCTGAGGCGTCCATCATGATCTCAAAAGGAAGAGACCAATTAGGTGGTTGTAGGATAGGAGCCCTAGTAACCATATCTTTCATTTAATTGAATGCAAGGAGGAATTTCTAATCGACAACAAACTCACTCTCCTTGTACGAAAGCCTAGTCAACAGTATGGCGATCTTGCTGAAGTCCTTTATGAATTGCCTACAGAATCCTACGTGTCCTAGAAATGAGCTCAACTACTTCAAATTCTATGATGGCTCTAACTTGGAAATCAAATCAATCTTAGCTAGGTCAACCTCCATACCATCTTTGGAGATGACATGGCCTAATATAATCCCATCAGTCTCCATAAAGTCACTCTTCTCCCAAGAGAGCACTAGGTTTACCTCACAACAACGTTGAAGGACTCGGTCTAAATGAGCAAGACATGTGTCAATACTATCCCCATAGATCGAGAAATCACCCATGAGGACCTCAAGGAAGCTACCCACCATGTCAGTAAAAACAACCAACATACACCTTTGGAAGGTAGAGGGGGCATTACACAATCCAAAGGGCATCCGTCTACAGGCGTAGGTGCCAAACAGACATGTGAAAGTAGTTTTCTCGTGATCCTCAAGAGTGATAGCAACCAGGTTATATCTTGAGTACCCATCCAAGAAATAAAAGAACTCTTTCTCTTCCAACATCTCAATAATCTTATTAATAAAGTGAAGCGAAAAGTGATCCTTCTTGGTAGTTGAGTTCAGGTGCTAGTAATCTACACATACCCACCATGAAGTAGGTAGCCAGAATCAAAATCTCGTCACCACGATCATTCTTTACGATAGTAATCCCGAAATTCTTCAGGACCACATGTATAGGGTTGACCCACTTGGAATATTAAATGGGATATATAAAGCCAACATGATACCATTTTATGATCTCCTTAATGACAACCTCACTTAGATTTGGATTTAGACGACCTTGACATTCACAGGAGGGTTTACAGTCATCCTCTAGGTAGCTATAATGTGAGCACAAAGCTGGGTTAATCCCATGGAGATCCAAAATTTTCCACCCTATGGTCTTGTGGTCTCACTCAAGAACATCTAACACACGAGATTCTTGTTCGGTGGTCAATTGTGAGTTGAGGATGATTGAAAACATCTGGGGGGGACCAGCAAGGAAGGCATATTTCAACATTGAAGGTAAAACCTTGAGCTCAGGTGGGGTCTGAATCGGCTCTACAATAACCACTACTCCTGTACTGGTAGAGGTATGTGATCTATACTTTGTGGACTGTCTACTTTGTCTATTATCGGCTCATCAAGTAAATTCTCTAATAGACCTTCAACAAATGCTCCCTGGTCAGAAAGGAGGGGTTCGTCAGGATGTTCAAAATTTTCAACAACTAACAGCTTAGATATCTTAGCAATAATCTCAGAAAGATGTCTTGCATCTGTGCATATCTTAAGAAATTCAATGAATGACTCAAAAATCTATACCTCAAAACTCTAGAAGGAGGCATATCATCGATAATTTCAGAAAAATGTGTTAGAGGAATAACAGACAGTGCCTCCAAAAACTCAGATTGATACACAAAAATCAGCTCAAACTGTAAATTAGCAACTATCTCAGTTGTGTCACCAAGGTAACTCATGTTGACTATGCTTTCAAGAGAGTCCTTTTGGGAATGGAACTCCTGGGTATATATGAAATCAGTGAAAGATTTGTCTCTTGGAATTCAGCAACAAAATCATCGTCCTTTGTCTCTGATATAACTTTCTCAGTCTCATTTGTTGTAGGTGGCGGTGATGATCTATGATCAGATATCGTCTCAATTTTCACCTTATCTCTGCGAGAGTGAAAGATGAACTCTCCAATACCACAATGAATTGCTGCTTCTGTCGTTTAGAGTAATGGTCGACTTAGTATGATCGGGGTATGGCGTAACAGTGCAGGTGTATCCATATCCATGACAACAATATCAATAGTGAATTTTATTCCCTGCAATGTTACAATAACATCCTCTAAAATGCTTCTTGGCCTCTTAATCGATCTATCAACAAACTAGAGGATTATCCTGGTTGTTTTAATAGGTCCTAACACAAATTAAGTTAGTAAAGATGATGGCATGATATTAATGAAGGATCCTCTATCGAGAAGAGTACGATCAAATTCATGATCAAAGATATGGCAACGGATGTGAGGTGCTCCCATGTCATTCTTTTTAGGTGGGACATTGTTGATGGCATGAACTGTGGCCATGGTAAAGATGTGTTTCGGTGTTTGTTTTCTTTTGTTATACCTTGGTTGATGCTTTTGTGTACATGCTTCTTTCATTCCCTTTTTAACTGCAGGCATGTATTCCATGGCCTTAAGGAGTGGCATCTCTAAAAAAATGTTCTGTAAGATCTCAACTACTCCAAGATCAGATAGGGTTGTTTTTATTTTTTTTTTGGATTTTTTTAGTTTTTAATGTAGAAGGACATGGTACGGAATAAGATTAAGCATTCAAACGTTCATTTCCATTATTCAAGGTGGAATCCTCATTTACAAAATGATAACTAGAATCAGTCTGTACAGTATTGTCCAAATTATGTACAGGAAAAACTGAATCTAAAATAGAATGGGATGTTGTTGCTGGTTAAGAGGAAGAATTTGCGACTGGTAAAATCTCCCTTGTTGTTGATGATTTGCATCTGCCTTGTGATGGTGAAGGTGGTGAAACTCCAGACTTGGGTGTCGCTACACTGGGCCTCTCGCCTGCTGGTGAAGGAGATGATGTGGAATATGATGCTCTCTCGGTGGTTCGATCTCCCAACCCCAACTAATGCATAGGCAGCTACAATATCCTACCGTTCCTGAGATGGTGTCATATAAACATGTAAAATCAAGGGTTGTACTTGTCTCACGTGTGGGTGGGATATTGGCTACCTGCTCCTTACGTCTGAAGTTCTTGTGGTTGGCTTAAACTTAAGAAGGGATCATCGTCTTAATGGTGGTAAGGTCATCGATCTTCTGAATCAGTTCGTTCATGTTCTTCATGAGCAGTGCAAGTTGATCCAGTGTTGGATTCACTGAAGAGGCCTCAGGGAGCTCAATGACTGGCTGTCGTTGAGACTGATAATGCAGAGGTTTTTGGTAACCATACAGATTCTTATAATGAGGAGGAGGAAGATGTGGATACTGTCAATAATATGCAGTATATAGTTCGTTAGGATGAGGGAAATATGTAGACTACTGCTACTACTAGCCTTGTCTCCAATTTTGAAACTATGGTGGAGACTGATAATGAGACTGGAAACGTTGGTACGGGTAGTGGAACTAAAAATGGATCCCAAAATGAATAAAGAATGAATTAAATAAAAGGGATTTTTTATTTGTTTCTGTCCCTTATCTCCCACTACTTTATTCCTTGTCGACCTATTCATCTAGATGCCTAGATCTCGGGGTTTGGGTCATAAAATATTTACAATATTTTATTATTTTTCGTTTCTTTTCTTTATTATTTTATTTTGACTTAAAAACCATATTTTATACAGTATGTACATACACATGCATGAATGCTAAATCCAGGAATTAAGGGTATTTCCATGCATTTGACAAGGTTTTTGAGGCAAAAATGATAGAGTAAAGATGATGAAATGTGGATTCATCATCCCCTAATACTTGCCTTTGCTAGTCCCTAGCAAACACTTATGCAATAAGAGCAGAAAAGAGAAACAAAGAAAAGAAAAAGAAGAAAGAGGGATTGAATTTAAATGTCAAACTTGTCTTCACAAAATCAAAGTTTGGAGCTTAAGTCGGACATCTGGAATTTTAGTGCAGGCGGAACCTTAATGAGAATCAGATTTGAACTCCAACAACTTTCAAGAATCCTAGAACTCTGCTCAAGTCTCCTCACTAGCCATGTCAGAAATATTTCAACTCATACGCAAACCCTTACGACTATGAATCCGACTCACACAGTGTAAGTGATGGTGGCTCTCCCCAACTAGAATGACAAAGAGATTGACTTCTCCAGCATGACAACCTAATGATTCCCCAATCCAATAACTCCTTCCTTAAGGAGTGGGGTATTCCCTTCTAAGTTCAATTGACAACCAGCTCAAAAGGTGGGGGTGAAGAGAAGAATGGACGGTAGCCAGTGTAGCTACCTATCTTTGGATGCAAGACCAGTGTAGTCAAGTCATCTAGATGTAGGCTCATATTATATGACTTTGGAACTCAAGCTTTCTTATTGATTGTACAACATATATACATACTCCGGCAGGCATTTCATTTTTGTACAAGCCTGTCCATTTTTTTTTGAGTTTTTTTTGGAATATTATATACATCAGCATTTACATAGGGAGTTTTTCCTCTTGAGCCAGTAGACTATCCATCTTTTGAAGCCTTATTACAACCCACACTCTCCTATCTTTATAATTCCTCATCACTGGACGGGTTGGTGTGCACTTCCCTCCCTAGAGGAGGACAAATGTTTCCACTTGTGTGTGTCTCATACCGGCAAATCCAATCCCCTCACCACTCCAACTGAGTTGAGCCATGTGAAAGGTGCAGGTGTCCAGGTTAGGTCATTATCAACAAGAGTCGTGCGTGTGCTCGGGAATACTCTACTTAGGTAGTCAAGAATCCATTGAACCAATCTCGTGATCCTCAAAGAATTAAGTCAACTAGACCTAAAGTAACTCAATTCCATCTCCTATAAAGTTCCTGTTATTAGGTAGATTTTAAGGTCCAATCAAGCTCCAATCTCTGGATTTTACATAGACTTGTTAAACTATCAAACTCAATCCGAAAAATGTGAATGCTATGCAAATGCTATGTAGAATGCAGGAAATATTTTTCTGATGCAATTTTCAAAGATTTTGAACTTTTTATGGATTTTTGAAAAGATGATGCATATACATTTTTTGTATTTTTCAGAAAGATTTTTCAAATGCTTTTGGATTTTATTTTGCAAATGTTTTTGAGATTTTTGAAAACAAAGATAGTTTGGCTAAAAACTAGGTACAAATATTTACACATGGATGCATCTTATATTTACAAGAAGTAGATTTTAAGAATTTACAAGGGTAAGTGGTTAATTTTATAGGTATATATAATTAGGAATTTAAGTGTGATGTATATATTCCTCAAACTTATTTGAAAAAGATTTTTCAAATAATTTTGAAAAACTATAGTCCAAAATAATTTTTACAAACATTTTTACAAACATGTATACACATTTGAAAATCATTTTGCAAAGGTTTTTCAAACAGTATAGATAGATTTTTCAAAATATTTTTGCAACCAATTTTACACTATTTGCAAATAAATTTTCAAACAATTTTTATTCACAGAAAGAAAAGAAATTTTACAAACAAAACATTTTACAAAGGTTGAAAACATGTAACAAAATGTTTTCAAATAGCTTTCAAAAGATTTTTCACAAAAATTTTCAAACTATTTTCAAACATTTTACAAAAAATATTTTCACCCTATTTATTAATCAGTAAATACAAAAATATTTTGAGGAATAATCAACATCTTTTTATTATGGGTTTTAATGAATTTATAAGTATAATTAGCCATATTTAAAAATATGAAAGTACGAGTTAAAGTATATACACAGTATATACGACCCCCCTATACTTACCTTGAGCTATGTCCTCATAGATCGGAGAGAAAAAGAGAAGACATCACTCGTACTGAGTATAGAAAAGTCTAAAGAATAAATGAATAAGAAATGAATAAAAAAATGAATTAATAAGAAGTCGATCAGCCCCCCTTATACTTAGGATCAAATAATTCTAAATATAGCAGACTATACACAATGTAAGGAGGTTCAAGGGTGGGAATGAACAGATCGTACTTAGACTATCTCCCCCTATATTTAGGGTAAGATATCGCTAAGTATAGACAAGAAGAGGAGACAATGGAGAGGATCGGATAATGGAAGAACTCAGGGTGTACATCCCCCTATACTTAGGACGAAGTGTATCCTAAGTATAGAAGACTAACAAAAAGGAGCGACACCTTTCTAATAGATAAAGAAGATAGAAGAGGAAAAGAAGAAAAGAAGAAAAAACAGAATAAACAGATCACAACTCAGTCTGTCTCCCCCTATACTCAGGGTAAAATACCCTGACTATAGACAAGAAGAGACTGAAGAGGGGATCATACAATAGTACAACTCAGTGTGTGCACCCCCCTATACTTAGGACAAGGTGTATCCTAAGTATAGCAAAATCGTAAGATGACGACGGGGTAGGAGACATAAAGAAATAATGAATGAATGATGTGGACATATAGATCTATACAGTGGAAGATGGAAGTGATAAGCATGTATGAGATGCAGGTGATGTGAGTCAAAGAGCACATATCATACGAGATGAATGGAGGCAATGCCAACGGTCGGCGGATCATGATCTAGATATAGTTTCAAGTGCTGACCGTTAACTCGAAAGGTAGAGGAAGATGACAACTCAGATATATCAATACTACCATTGTCATGTACCTCTCTGACCAAATAAGGACCTTTCCATTTACTCTATAATTTCCTTGGAAATAATTTCAGCCTAGAATCAAACAACCATACATGCTGATCAGTCTCAAACTATTTATGGCTGATATGGGAATCATGCCATATCTTCACTTTTTCCTTGTACTGTAAGCTACTCAAAAAGGTTGTATCTCCCAGTTCCTCCAGGTCTGCCAACTCTGCTTTCCTCTATTCTCCTATACTCTCGGGATCCAATAATAACTCTGTAACTACATATAGTGATTTGTGCTTGATTACCACTGGCAAGTGCACGGCTTACCATAGACGAGATGAAAGGGAAATGTCCCTAAGGGTGTCTTGAAGGAAGTTCGATAGGCCCACAAGACCGAGTCCAAAAGTTGTGACCAATCCTTTCGGTCTAGGTGGACTACCTTCTATAAAATAGTCTTGATATCCATATTCGATACATCGGCAAGACCATTAATTTGAGGGTGATATGGAGTGGCAACACGATGGTCAATGCTGAACTCATCCACAAGGGCCCTTACCCTGTCGTTGATAAAGTGAGACCCCCCGTCTGAAATCAGAACTCTAGGTACCTCGAACCGTGAAATGATATTTTTGCTCAAAAATCGACACAAGGTCTTAGAATCTGCAGTTCGGGAAGGGATGGCCTCGACCCAACGACTCACATAATCTACAGCAAGCAGAATCTACTCAAACCCCTGACTCTTAGGAAATGGACCCATGAAATCAATGCCCCATGCGTCAAAAACCTCACAAAAGTGAATGAGATGCATGCGCATCATATCTCTCTGTCCTCAAGTACCCATCTTCTGACAGTCAGTACACATCTTCACGAATTCGTCAGAATCCTTGAAGAGAGTAGGCCACCAAAGGCCAGATTGGAGCACCTTATGCGTTGTCCGTCTCCCAGAATGATGTCCTCCTGCCTCAAGCTTGTGGTAGTAGGGGAGGACGCTATGCTACTCTTCTTGAGGAATACACCTCCTCTAAATGTTATCCCCTCCTTCATGATAAAGGATTAGATCCTCCCAATTGTATGACTTGGCCTTCGCGACTAAGGACTCAAGTCGCTGCCTGGGCCAACCTTGTGGAACCATCTTGGTGACAAGATAGTTCACAATGTCAGCATACCATGGGAGCGAGGCAATAGCTAGGATTGCCTCATCTGGAAATGTCTCAGTAATAGGTGCATTGGGCTCAGATTCCTCAAGGTTCTTTAATCGGAAGAGGTGATCCGCCACCACATTCTTAACTCTAGGTTTATCCTTAATCTCAATATCAAACTCCTGGAGAAGAAGGATCCATCTTGTAAGGCGAGCTTTGGCATCCTTCTTTGCCATGAGGTACTGTCGGCGGTGTGATCTGTAAAAATAGTAACTCTTGATCCCATAATATATGATCTATACTTATCTAAAGCAAAGACTACAACTAGCATCTCATTCTCAGTCACTGTGTAATTCCGCTGAGCGGTATACAAAGTCCGGCTAGCGTAGTGAATGGCATATGGCAATACATCCCTCCTCTGTCCAAGCATAGCCCCTAAGGCAAAATCAGAAGCATCCGTCATGATCTGAAATGGGAGAGACCAATCGGGTGGCTGAAGGACATGAGACTTAACAACTAGATTCTTGAGAGTCTTAAATGACGCAAGACACTTATCATCTACAATGAACTCGGTGTATTTTGTCAGCAAATTAGTGATCGATCGGGCAATACGAATGAAGTTCTGATGAACCATCGGTAGAAATCGACATGCCCCAGAAAAGACCGCAACTGTCGCAGATTGGATGGTGGATTGAGTTTTCTAATGATATCCACCTTGGGCGGATCAACCTCCATGCCCCTGATGGAGATGATATGGCCAAGGACTGTCCCTTGAGTCACAATGAAGTGACTCTTCTCTCAAGACAAGACAAGATTGACCTCTTTGCAGCGCTGGAGTACACGGTCTAGGCAGTCAAGACAAGCATCAAACCCATCACTATAGACCGAGAAATCATCCATGAAGACCTCTAAACAGTCATCCACCATGTCCGAGAAGAAGTAAAACATGCACCTTTGGAATGTCACTGGGGCGTTACATAAAGAAAAAGGCATCCGTCTAAAAGCATATGTCCCAAATGGAGAGGTGAATGTCATTTTGTCCTGGTCTTCGGGCGCAATGGCCACATGGTTATAGCCAGAGTACCCGCCAAGAAAATAGTAGTGACTCTTCCCAGCTAGCGTCTCGATAATATGATCAATGAATGGAAGTGAGAAATGATCCTTTATGGTGGCCTGATTCAATCGTCTGTAGTCCACATGGACCCTCCAAGAAGTAGGTACCCGGGTAGTATCTCCTCTCCAGACTCACTCACAACTGTAGTGTTACCCATCTTCTTAGGTACCACATTTAATGGACTAACCCACTTGGAGTCAGATATGGGGTAGAATAAAACGGCGCTCCACCATTTTGATATTTCCTTCATGACAACATCTCGAAGGTTCGGATTAAGCCGTCGTCGGAACTCACGTGAGGGCTTGGTGTCCTCTTCGAGGTAGATATGGTGGGAGCTTAGAGCTGAAAAAATCCCCTGGAGAACAGCTATACTCCATACTATTGCCTTGTGGTTTTTTCAAGAACCTCCATCAAACGAGATTCTTGCTCTCCAGTTAAATCCGCTGAGATAATGACTGGTTGCATATCTGGCTCACAAGCAAGGAATCTATATATCAACAACTGCGGCAAGGGCTTCAATTTTGGGCAACTAGGAGCTGGCTAATCTGGCTTCTAATATGTTTGAGTAAAGGCTACCAAATCTGCATGAGTGAAATCTTATTGTACGTGAAAATTTGACGAAGGGAACCCTACAGGAATATCTGTAAACTGTACTGGCTCTCTCTCAATCCTAGATGTCGACTCAGAAGGAATCAGATGTGGCAAGTAATCATCAAAGTCATCCCAATCAATGTCTAAATTAGAGGGATCTTAATTAGAAGAACATTTATGAAACTCCGCTTCACCACTCAGCCCGCAACTATCGGCCTCTAATGTGTCCTCTGCCAGGGGTGTGCTCTCCAAACTCTCGACAGCCATAAGCTGTAAGTACGCTGAATCTATGGGCAAGGCGAGGGCTTGTGCTACTAGATCTTCCCAAATTGCTTCATCATCGGTCATCACAAAGTCACACTCCTGATGGACGTCTCGCTCTGCCTCTATAATCTGCTCTGTGTCACTGAACTACTCTGAGCATGCTGAATCTTGCGCTCTGGTTTCGTCGATCATCTCTATTTGTATACTTTTGCCCTCCACTCGATAGTACACCTTCCCACTATCATGTTCAGATACTGCCTTGGCAGTAGCTAAGAATGGGCGTCCAAGTATGATGGGGGTATCTGTCACCGACTCAGGGATCTCCATGTCCAAAACAACAAAGTCCACGGGGAGTTTCAGGCCCTGAATGGTAACGACCACATTTCTCAACAGCTCCTTCAGCCTCTTAATAGACCTATCAGCAAACTGAAGGACCGTCCTACTTCGATGGAGAGGTCCAAACTCAAATCGGTCAAGTAAGGCTGCTGGAAGGAGGTTAATAGAAGAGCCGTTGTCTAATAGAGTATGATTGAACTATTGTTCTTGAATCTTACATCTAACATCAGGAGCTCCTGCATCAGGTTTCTTGGTTGGCAATTGGATCTGAATGGCAAAACATGTGGCATAGGTGAGCATATGGATCTCTCCTCTGTGATTCCTCCTCTTCCTACGTATGGTAGTCTTCTCTCTCAAGATCTTTTGGATGAGGGGAATGTGCTCTAGTGTCTCCTATAGAGTCAGCTGAATCTGAAATCTGTCAATAATCTGCTGGCTGAACTCTAACAGATGTGTCTTTTTTTCGATTTTCTTTTTTATTCCCCTCCACTAAGCGGAGTGCTTGAGGGAAGGGGATGGTAGAGGCCTCCTCAGATGGAGGGCTAAGAAGAGGTTCCTGTACCTGTGAAGGAATGGAATCCATACCAAGATCATCATGCAACACATATGGAGTCGAAGTAGGTAAAGAAATCTTTCCGTTATTCATATTTTTGGTCTTTTTCTTCTTACCATAGTCCTGAGATACAAAAGATGGCAACACAACAGATGGAAGCACAACATGAATAGAAGTGGTGGCATCAGTGCCATCCACGGCATCTGTCTTCACATCATTAGCACTGCGCTCTGACTGAGCATCAACTGAAATGGTGGTATCCGTACCACCGCCTGGATCTGGAGTCACGACGGCCTCCGTACTGTCAACTGGATCTCTGTCCTTGGTGGCATCAATACCACCGTCATCAACATCATCAGCTGCATCAGCACCGCTACTCTCCTCATCTGGTGCTCCTTGTTCCTCGTGTGGTTGTCGCACAGACGAGGTGTCACTGGCTGGCATCCTACTGCTCCTAGTAGTCACGAAATCAGCATCACACATAAAAGAAGACATGTCATTCAAAGAGTCACTAGGAGTGGTATCCTCTGTAGATTGTACCTGCTAAGATTTCCTTTTCAAATTATTCGGATTAGGATCAATCTTTGCTGGTATGGCAGCCTTGCCCTTGATGATATCCCTCATCTCATGTCAAAACTCATCCATTTTCTACCGGAAGGATGCCTACTGTTCAGAGAGCAAGCCGGCGAGGTCGTAAAGAGCTGTGTTCTCGAAGACAGGTGCCGGAGAACCAGATGTTTTCCCATGCTGGAAATGAGGTTGTTGCTACTGTGAATAGTGAGGGGGAGGGTGGGAGTATGGCTGGTGAGGCTGTTGGCGCTGCCTCTACTGTTGTCCCTAATAAGAGGGACGAGAACCCTGCTGGTGCTGCTGGTGGGAGTAATGGGGTTGCTGCTGTTGATGGCTGTTCTGATTGCCCTGAGCGGGAGGCTGTTGTTGGGATAAGGTGCCTTCGGTTGTCCAATAGAATCCGGGGTGATCACGATGAATCCCGGCCTGCTGTGGGTACTGGTCGTACCATATCCCATTAACTTCCATCAATGGCTCATGCTTGAAGGGTGGTGGAGGAAGAACTGCCAGTGGATGATCCGGCTGGTAGACCACCATCTGAGTGTCCTAAGATAGTGGCGACAATGAGTAGTGTTGTAGCTGCTGGACCGGCTCTGCCTGGATATGGTGAACTTGGCGGTATGTGGCAGAGGGCTGGGTGGAGCTGCTACTGCTGGAATCAACATGTGGCCTGGGAGGCTGCTGTGTAGACATCTGCGCCACTTGAATGCATAGGATCTGGGTCTTCAGGTATCTCATGGTCTTCATCAATTGGTCCATCTGTGTAAGACCTTGGCTCTGCTTCTTCTCAAGGATCTCGATACAGTCCAGCTTCTTGCTTGCTAATGATCCCCATGTCGGCGGCGGTAGATTCAACCTGAGTTATTGCTGCTGATGGAGTGTGGCATCGATTCTTGCAATCCTCTGATATAAAACTGTATGTGGTGGGATCTTCGGCTATTTGTAGACCCGGGCTTGGGCCATTACTGTCGTGTTCTCTGCAATCCCCTCATGGATGGCCCACACCTGGTCCTCACCCTTCAAAAAGTAGGACCCACCACAAGAGGTATTCACAAGCCCCTATAGCTCTAGTGTTAGCCCACAAAAGAAACTCAGAACAAGTTGGGCTTTGATATCTCGTGATGCGGACATCGGTCAATGAGCTCTCTAAATCGATCCCAAGCCTCATGAAACTGCTCATTCATGATCATGATAAAGTTGTTTATCATAGATTGCGCTACGTTGGTCCAATCGAGTGGATAGTACTTGTTCAAATACTCGGTCCGGAGCTGCTCCCAAGATGTGACATACCTTACTAGATGCTTCAGCCAATAGGCTGCTCTGTTAGCTAATGAGAACTAGAAGGCAATCATCTTTATAGTGTCCTCATCCACCAGTCTGTCGTGGACAGTTCTACAAATCATCTCGAACTCCTACAGGTGGAGATTAGGCTCCTCGATGACCAACCCATGAAACTTGGGCAATAACTGGATGGTCTGGGGGCGAAGCTCGAAGTTCCCGATAATGGGAGGAAGCTGGATCCCTCGGTGAGTGAGGGTTGCAGCAAGGTTGTGCAACTATCTCATGGTCCTCGGTGGTGACCCCTCATGGTGAGGGTCTTCTCCTGCTCCGACTTCTGCTTGTGGTATATCTCCACTGCCCTTGGATCTTTCTCCTCTGTCCTCTCGCATATGCACTAGCTCTCTCATGATGTCACCCATGAAGGCTCCCTGATCTTTGATCTGTCGTTGCATAGTCTCCAGGGAAGCTAACAAGGAATTGTTGATGGCAATCTGATCATATACATACAAAGGTTGTCCCTTCTCATCCGGGCATCCCTCACTGCTGGCCATGTCTCGGGTCTCTGCGAAGGCAAAAGTACCCATCTATTGTGCCATCAAATGTTCAAGAATCTGTGTTGCACTAAACTCTGACACCACAGGACTGACAGAAGTAGAAGGGTGGTTAAGGGGGAATAGGGTGGTTTCCAATTATGGTCTATATGTGCAGGCAAGATATTAAGTGCGGGGCCTTAGCTATTTACGTCACAATCAACAAAACTCCTAAATCTAGGGGCTAAATCCTCGTGAATCAAAATAAAATAAAAGTCGAATTAAACAATACTAGTAAGAAAATCGAGTAAAAGCCGACGAGGACCCCAAGGGAACAATCCCTCGGGCAATGGACCTCATGAAGTGTCGAAGTGTCTGAGTCCTAATTAAGTTACAAATTAATGGGTCTCTGCCTCACTTAAATTACACAAATATAGGCAATAAATAAAAAGGGAGCTAAATCTTTAAAATCTCTCTAAGTCTCCTTGGTGCAAGAGTAGCAAGCCAAAGCCGTCTTCACGTGGGTGCGTAAGTGCCTAGGGTAGAGTGCCTCCCTCGATCCACGGTACCTCTCACAAAATCAATAAGAGAGGAGGTTAGACAACTCAAACAGATATATCAAAAATAAGAAAATAAGTGAAGCACAAAAACAGGAAAATAATCACAATCAATCAAAGAACTCTAATCTATACGTTGTTCTCCCCGACAACAGCGCCATTTGATGAAGCATACTTTCTACGGGTCTAAATACGTCTCACACAAGGCGGAGATGCAGTCGCTGTGGCGACCCGCAAGAAACCCGAACTTCAATCAACAATTAACCCACAACAGATAAATCAAGCAATGAGAGTAAATGTGCAGAGTTAAAATTTCTTATAACTCTACATAAAAGATGTGTATAGAAGCAAGTATGTAGAGGTCGAACATAGGGAACAAGCAAGACAGATCGAGTGAAAACTCTCGAAAAAAGTGAATGTGATGTATTTGCCTATGAATGCTATTTTTTGTGGGTTTATAATTTTATAATTTTATTTTATTTTTTATTTTATATTTATATATTTTTCTTTCTAATTTTCTAATTTTTTATTTTCTTTTTCTTTTAGTTTATATATAAAGTAATATAAATATATAAATATATATATATACACATACAAGAAGGTAAAAGAGAGATGTAAAAAGGTAATAATAACCAAAATTCAGTAAATAAAATATTTTTATGTTTTTCTTAATTTTCTAATGTTTTTGTGATTTTTCTATATTTTTCCTATTTTTTGTATTTTTAAAGTCAAAAATACTGAAAATAGTGAACAAAATAAAAGGCTAAAACTAAAATGGATAAATAAAATATGAAATAGAAGTCAAAATCCTTCAAATTAATTTTAAAATAAAGGGAATAAAACAGGGAAAATTAGGGAACATAAATTAAATTTTTAAGAATTTTTAGTATTTTATGTAGATTTTAGGGTTTTTCCATTTCTAGTGTTTTTCTTTTGTATTTTTTTATGATTTTTGGAGTGAAGTTAAAACACACATAAACAAACAAAATGTGATTTTTTTGGAATTTTTCAAAGGGTTTTTATATTTTTTATGTATTTTCTAATGCAAACAGTGAAGAAAATGCATGTTTTTGATTTTTTATAAATATTAAAATGTAACAAAAATGCAAAATAAAAATGTAGCATGATAGAGCACTGAAATAGGAAGCTATGCTTATTTTTTGAGATTTTTTAGAATTTTATAGATGCATGAAATAAATACAAGAAACAAAAAGAAAACTCAGCCTAGCATGGGTATTTCCATAAATAAACCAAACAACAGGGTCCAAAGTGCAATTTGTCCAGAAAAATATAACTTATTATCAAAAATTCAGGACCAATCACAAATATGCAAAAACCCAGGAGTAAAAGTGCAAATTCACTAGAGTCACGTGCACGAGGCACGTGACCTGGTAGGGACTGTTCTATAATATTCAAAACCTGGAGGGACACTTTGCAAAATTACCAGAAAATATATAACTGCGTACAAATGTTTGAGGATTAAATAGAAATACAATAAAGTGCATGGATCCATGTGCAAAATACCCCGTCCCCTACGTGCACGTGTCACGTGAGTTGACGTGGACAGGGACCGAAGTGCAAATTTGGAAATCATGGGTGTGTTTTTGCAAAAATTACAAATTTATTGAACTACAGATGAAAGTTTCTGAACTATTAAATAAATACAAAAATGCTTAGGGTGAAAAGAGAAAAATACCCAAAGCTATGCGCATCTGATGACCGAGACAACTTCACATGACACGTGGCGACGATCCTGCGCCTTGTACCCCTTCACGGTTAAGTAGCCAAGATTAGATCATGGCCCTTGATCAAACGGCTATGGCAGGGCATAATCGGACGGCTACTACTCTGCCTGGGACGCCGACCTTGATCTAATGACAGGGGACCTAGGATGAAGAACAGGGAAGAAACGCTAAAGAGGTGATCTTCCCCTGCCTCGATCTCAGTCCTCCGGCGTTCCTACGAACCCAAAAATGGCTGGAATGACTCCTGCATGTCCCTCTCAGTGTTGTGGCTCCAAAATCGTCCGACGATGGCCGGAGTTCTTGCGAGGTGGCGGCAAAGCTCGGAGGCTCCAGCTACCCGGTGAAAGGTCAAAACGAGCCCCAAGCTCTTCATGTTGCTTGTAAACCTGCAAAAAGGGTGACACCGTCGAGGGCAAAATGCCTTGACAGTTGGCGAAGCAAATGGAAGTGGAGATGGCGTGAATGGAAGCTTGCCGGAGCGCAGCTCCAGTGAGGGGGTGATTTGGTGATCGACTGGATGAAATGCTCAATGGATGATGGGGATCTAATCCTTAGATGTTGGTAAATGAAAAAATGCAAAGAAAATTGGGGGAATAAGGAACCTCAAAGATGAAATCACCTGAGGAAGGATCTCGATGGCAAGACTTTACCGGAGGTGGTGGAGACCGCCTCGACAATTCCTTGACCCTCCTGACGAGATAAGGATGGAGTTGTCACCTCCTTCTTATGATAGAGCATAAAAGGTGGAGAGGAGCTGGTGCCAATGGGGTTTAAATTTGAATAGAAAGGTCGGGGTGTATATATGAAGGTTTGACGAGATGGCTTTGGCGGTCCAAATCGAGGGAGATCGAGAGGATCGATGATCCAAATATCGATATAAGATGAGGGCGTGAATCATCGATCCTAGGGGAAGAAAAGTCACGAAGACTTCGACTCGAAATGGTGAAAGACCTAGCCTAAAAAAATCTAGAAATTGGGTCAAAACGAAGTCTGACAGAGGGGACAAGGGGTGGGTCAGAGAGTTGACCAGCGGTCAACTCTCGGACCCTCCTGGTTGGTCCACGTTGACCAACTAGGAAAAACACTGGAAAAATCATTTCAAAATAGTAAATGAATTTATTAATTTTTATTTATATAATAAAAATGTGTATTATTTTATAACGTAATTTATTATGATTTTTATTTATTTTTTTCGAGGCATAATATTACAAGTTATCTTTTATGAGCTATATAGGTATATTTAGCTATATATTTTAATATTTTATCTTAAATTTGTATATTTCATTTACTTAATTTGGTTTATTATTCTATATATTATAAATTATTTTTATACACTTTAATCTATTTTTATTTTATTTTTCTGAAGTGTTTTGTAGAATTAAATAACTAGAAGTATTTTCTGTATATGTATATTTATTGGTATTATACCTATGTATTTTATACAAGTATTTTATTTTTGTATTTTATTTAGTGTTTTATTATGATTTTAATATACGCATATATTATAAATAATATTTATAAATTATAGAAATAAGAAATTATAAAAAAATGAATAATAAATAAAATGAATATTTTAATCTGTACAAGTATACAATAGGGGTCCAAAACTTAGCTTTCAAACCGTAACTCTGAAAAATATGAAATCAACTTCATTAAATAGCTTATTGAAAATTACATAAAATTAAGGTGATTTTGGTATGTTTCGAGTTTTTATTTGATAGATACATGTATGAGAAGTTGGGATTCTGGAAACTTATTCGGATCATAACTTTTTACCTGTACATTATTTTTGAGTGAAATCAATTTTGTATTTTTCTTTATTTAATTATCTACAACTTTCATGTAATTCTTTATTTAAGGTAGAAAAAGTGGAACTAAAAATGGGTCCCAAAATGAATAAAGAATGAATTAAATAAAAGGGTATTTTTATTGGTTTATGGCCCTTATATCCCCCTATTTTATTCCTTGTCGACCTATTCATCTAGATGCCTAGGTCTCGGGGTTTTAGGTCATAAAATATTTACATTATTTTATTCTTTTCCTTTTCTTTATTCTTTTATTTTGGCTTTAAAATCGTATTTTATACAGTATTTACACGTACATGCATGAATGCTAAAGTGCAGGAATTAAGGGTATTTCCATGCATTTGCCAGTGATTTGAGGCCAAAATTATAGAATAAAGATGATGAAATGTGGATTCATCATCTCTGACCCTGTTGTGAACCCAACTGGCCTTGCCCTGATGGATGGGGCTGGTTTCGCTCATGGTCGAATCAGATGACGTTCTCCTCCTAAACAACAGGTGGAGGTGGAGACTATTGCTCAGGAATGTAGGATACTTCCTGTTGGTAGGGAACTATATGTTTTGAATGCTGCTAGACCTGATCAGGGGTCTGCACATAGTAGGTGTGTTTAACTATGGATGGTCCTCTGCTACTTTGTTGGGTGGAAGAAGTCTGCTCCGTAGTAGAGGTATCAGCTGCTGCACTCACATTGTGGACTGCACTGATAGTATTCACAAGAAGTTCCATGTGCTTTGTTATCTCATCCATGTTATCTAGGTTATTAGTCCTTTATTCAATCACTTGAAGCTTCTCAAGATCCTTGGATCATTTCTAACTTATGCCCACTTTGGATTGGTAGTTTCCAATGATGGTTTGGTTAGAGTTGTGCACCCTATCCACTTCATGTGATGCCGTCATATTGACAGCCATGTAGGGTACTGAAGGAGAGGAGATGGGGTGCTTTTGAAAAGCACGTGAAGAAGAAAAATCTATGAGCTCTCTTCCATCTCCTCAAAATTTTGATAAAATAGATCCTCGTCCTTGTTAAAGTGGTTCCCCCCGCAAGCGGCGTCTACCAGCTTCCGATTCTCTATGCTTAAACCCCCAAAGAAATTTATCACAAGGCTTGTCTTTGGAATGTCGTGATGAGGACACTTCTCCGTTAAGTCATTGAATCTTTACGACGCCTCGTTAATAAGCTCACGGGACATCTGGGAGAAGTTAGAAATCAAGGATTGCATTTGGTTGAGTCGCCCGAGCGGGTAATATTTGTTCAGAAGTGTGGACCTCAACTCTTCCCAAGTAGTGACAATCTTTTCCAAGTGGTTTAATAAATACAAAGATTTGTCCATCAAACTGAATGGGGAGGTTGTCATCCTCACTACCCTAATGGCACATTTGGGTAGTGTATTTTTCCACAAATGCGATTGAACTATTGGAGTTGTACATATGATTATTCGATAATATTGCTGTAGAATATTGGGAGAAGAGGCAAAATAGTGGGCCTAATCTCAAAATACCCATGAATCACAGGGATTTGTATCCACGAATTTGTCTGTCGTACCTTGGGATTATAAGCATCTTTTAATGTAAGCTTAGCCACAGGTTCTATCATAGGGTTTTCTCCCCCATTCCGACCTCTAGGGTTTCTATTATCCTCCTCTCTCCTATCTTGTCTATCTTGTCTCAACTCGAGAATAATATCTCTCAATGTGGTTTGAAAGTCAGTCTTGTCTATTAACTGGCCTTGAATCGACTGAATGGAGGCTAACATGATGTTGTTGATCTCGTTCTACTCCGACATTGTTCCCTTTCCCCTTGGTGGCATTAAGTGCCTGGTGTCTGACTCTGAAAATGTGCATGAAACTCAATTAGTCCTGAAAAATGATGGAGTCTCAGTTACTAGTTTGAGATTAGAGACAATCTCAAATAGTGGTTTAATGGATGATGTGAAGTGTGACGTGGAGAAAGACGAATATCAGGAAACGAGTCTTCTCGAATTGAAGTTGAATGGATCGAAGTGAAGAATGCGTTCACAAAATCCGAACGAGATATACTCTAATCCAACATCTTCTAAATCAATAGGCAAGATGCGAGAGCACGGAGGTCATTGCAAGAGTAAAAATGAGTGAAAGGGACAAATTGTGAGGAAGGATTTCTAGCACTAGCAATCAAAACACTATACAAACCCCCAAATCACCAACTCAATGCAATATGAAGACTGTGAAGGTTCGGTCAATTATCTTGCCAATTTTTAGAGTTTGGTGAGCATACAATATTGGAAAGAGTTAAGGATTGTTAGATGCTTGTCTTTCCCTATAGTCTGGCCCAATTCATACGACTAGTTGCACCTAATTTCTGCCAGTATAGGAGTAAGTATGGACTGTAAAATTTCAGCTACCCATTACTTGAGGACATAGTCTTTCATAATGTCCTCTAAAACTCCGACTCTGCTAAGGAAATTCGAACCATTTATCGGCTACCCGTATTTCCACACTGAGAAATAGCTAAACCAATAGTCTATCTAAAAATTCGGACGTGGCTCTGTCCTAGTGTTGTCCCTCTATCACATTGCAAATAAATCAAACAATGAGGGGGTTACTCTCCCCAAAACAAGAAATTTTCCTTTACGTTTATTTTAGGGTCGAGTTTTCTTTAGCAGTCCTGATTTTAAACAATTGTCACTTGGTTTGAATATTTTCAATAAATCACCTACAGAGTGTCAATTTTCTTTTTAAAATTATGTGAATGAAAACAAGGGAGGAAATCAGAAAAGCTAATCCACGATTAAACAAAATGATGCATGCGTGTATTAGAGTTGTGTACCATGTTGCCAGCACTCTACATGAAAGATGATCCACGCAGAAATTAAATACAGAAAAATAAACTAACCTATATGATGCAAGTGAACCATTCTAATAATAACTTCTATTAACAGACGAGAACCAGTTAAATTTGTCTAAGTCCAATTACTCTCTATTCTATAGGTACAAAAACTCTTGTTTAGAGTTTTTGGACCTAATTAATTTACCTGGCTCAAGCAAATTAATTAAAGCAACGATTACAGGGCTTATCATGAAAACATCGTGAAACAAATAAAAATAAAGTGATGAAAACAAAATTGGTAAGGCCCCCCAAGTGCACTAACACTTAGCAAAACAAACACATCAAATAAGGTATATAATGTCTTTTTTACGAGAATTTTGAATGGCAAAATGCTAAAATAAATCAACAACTATTTACACCATAATTATTGATCTCTCCAAATTTTTGTCCTCCTCTTGCGCTCTCCTGTGGCTTCGAGAAGAATCAATCTGCCTTCTGCTTTGCTTGGGAGCTTTGACTCTCCTAGGACTACCTCCTTCGCTCTATAGGCCCTCACAAGAAAGAGGAAATGGAAAATGTGTCAGAGACACAAATATAAAAAAAAAATATGAGCCAGAAAAATGAATTAGATTCAACCAACATGAACAATGAAAGGAATTTGAAAAACATAGACAAAAATTTGCAACCAAGAATAATATGTCAAAAGAGAATCCAAGTTATTGTCGTCGTGCCTCCGGGGCAAGGCACCATTTTGTTGGGCAAGTTTTTCAGTGGGTTTTTATTTAGATGCCTTATACACAAGTGTCTTCACAACCCAAATAATCCCTCAATAAAAAATATTTTGATTCTCAAGCCGAAGTTAATAAAAGAATGTAGCAAGAGAACTTTGCTATTTTTTTTACCTTTATAGCAACATGATCGAACTTAGGGAGGCTACAAATCCCGATGATTATTCTAATAATTGAAAAATAATTTAAAATAAAGAGGAAATTCATATGCAAACTATCTTGGTTTTTTTTAAGATTTATATTTTTTATATTTTTTATATTATTTTTCTAATTTTTAATTTTTATTGGTTTTTGTTTTGCAGTATTTAATATTCAAAAATATAATTTTCAAAAAAGTTATATAGAAAGATAGGGAAATGCTATTTTTATTTTCAAAAATATAGTAAAATGATCAAAAATGAAAAAAGTTTTTTTGAGTTTTAGTATATCTTTACGGTTATAATAATTTTTGTATGTTTTTTAGAATTTCTACGATTTTTAAAATGAATAAAAATAGGAGAAATATAGGACAATGAACATATAGGAATATTTTGTAATTTAAAAACTTGAAATAAACTAAAAATGTACTGGATTATTCTTTCCTAAGAACTATAAAGATTATCTATAAACAAGAAGTTAAATTGCAATTTTTAGAATTTTCTTCAATTTTCTGTGAGTTTTTTTATGATTTTTGGTATTTTGTAAATTTTTAAGGTTATAAAAATAATTAATGTGTGAAAATTATATTGGAAATAAAATATGCAAAAATAAAATTATTCTTTTTATTGAATTTTAGACATAATATTTTAATTTTAATGAATTTTCTAAATTCAAATACTGAAAATGCAACGTTTTAAAATTTTAATAATAGCAAATAAAAATAAAATTTTATGCAAAATTTACCTATAATGAGACAAATCAAAAGCATAACATGATTTTTCTATAATTTATTGAGCATGTAAAACATTTATTTTTAAAAAGAAAAAGTTAGTAATTAAAAGTCTGGAATGCAGGGACTTATTTAGAAAAAGCTAATCTTTTAGTATTAAAATATAACAAGAAATTTATTGCAGGAAGGAAACGTAACTTACCCAAGATGGGCACATACCAAGCACGTGATCTGGACTGACGAGAGCTTCTTTTGTAATTATAAAAAATCGAGGGTATTTCTGTAATTTACCCCAAAAAATAGTTTAAATAGTGGTCTTCTTTGTTCTTGTGTGCCCAAGCCCCAAAACAAAAAGGGGGTGCCCGACCTTCCCTTCTTCTCCAAGAGAAGGCCCAGCGACGTCGCTGCTCGGAGTTGGGGGCGACGACGGACGGACGATCAACGTGGAATGGTGGTGTTTCTTTATGCGAGGAGAACGGGTCGGTGGAATGGGGTTGCAGTCGTGAGCAAGATCCAGGAGGTTAGTAAAGGGAAGAATGATGGTGGTTGAACGACAATGGCTTGTTGGGCGACACATGCCCATGTCAACAAAGACGATTGTGGGACGGTGCTGCCACGACACTTCTAGCAGCTCACAGTGGTCGCAATAGTGGATGCTACAATGGTCGGCGGAGGTCAAGCTCCCACAAAGTTGATGGAGCATCGAGGGCTGCTAGGTTGGTAGGCGTGCTCCAGGCGGTAGGGATGGAGAGGGCTCGTAGGTGGAGGTGGGCGGTGTGGTCGGCGATGGGGGAGGAGCTCTTGGTGGTGGTGGCAGTGCGCCAAATTTTTTTCTTTTCCTTTTTTGTTGATGAGCAAGAACTGATTTTTTTCCTTTTTTAATAATTTTCAAATCATGTGTACCTGTAATAAAAAGAATACAAGATGAACTCGAGCACGACAGCACGGTCTAAAAAAATCAAACACGAAAAATGTGAGTGGATGTGGATCTGACGAGCAGGACAAATGGATCCGGATCTCCAGCCAATGTACATGGTCGGAGGTGCGTGGTTGCGTGAGGTAGAACGTGAAGCGATGAGATCAAAAATTATGTATGATCGGTATGGATCAGAATCAAGTTGACGACAAACAATGATTAGCTATGACAAACTATGATCTAAAATTTAAAATTGACAATGAAACAAAATCTAAAATTAATCCTAAAATTAACTAAGTAAAAGGCAAGAAATGGAAGTGGATCTTAAAGTGGGAGCAATTAATGTCGTGATGTCCTCGACGAAGATCGCCTCGTTGTACCAGATGGCTCGGTGGCTAGGCATCTTTCTACAACAAGATGGCTCTTAGAGATTAGTCTCCACGCACCAAAGGATTGATCAAATTGGAATGAGGAAGAGGAGCCAAATAAATAATAAAAATTTTTTGAATTTCAAAATTTGAATGGAGAGGAAAAAAGGAAGTATGTTAATGGTGGAATTAATAAAAAAAATTTCAAATTTATTAAAAAAATAATAAATATTTAAAACTGAAAGAGTCAACTTAATGGTGGGTTAATTAAGATTAATTAAATTACGTACATATGATATATTATTTACATGATTAATAAAATAATTTTTTTTCATAACCTTATTAATTTAATAAGTAAATGTTAATTATTTAATTTTTGACGTGGTTATTTATGGAAATTATTTATATTCTTATAATATATACATATAGTAAATTATATACGTTGTTAAATAAGGAAATTATGTTATTTTATGTTTTATAAATTTTTTTATTTATTTTAATAATTATCTAAAAATATTTAAAATTATTTAAAATACATTATGTATAAAAATAAAATATGGACAAATATATATACTAATTAAATGGTAAAATTACAAAAACCACCTTAGAAAACCCCATTTCAAACCGTAACTCCAAAAACTATGTATGAAAGATTTTTATTTTACAAGTATTTTTATTATTTAGGAAACATTTTTGTACAATTTTTGTTAAGAAAATTATTCAATTTAAGGCCAATTTATGGACAAATAAAATAGTGTAATTTTAATACAAATATACACAAAATAAATAAAAAATGGAAAGTATTTACATTTTTATAAATTTTCTGATTAAAGAACCTATCTCCCCTACTTATTCCTATTCGATAAGGTTAAGTCTTGACCATCCCTCGGGGTTTGAATTAGCATGTATCAAATTACATATATACAATCTTATATTTTTAATATTTTTCCTTTATTTATGTATTTATTTATTTATTTAGGTTATATTAGTAATAAATGTACAATATTTACACACTGATGCAAGATAGTAAGAATATGGATTTATCAAATACATGTGTTTTATATGGGATTTTAAGCTAAAGTAAATGGATAAAGATTATGGAATGCATATTCATCGGTACATCAAGTCTAGTAGACATCATTCTTTGAGACCACAAGGCTAGGTTCATTGTCATCTTGACTCCTAAGTAGAATTTCGGACACTCACACGACTCTTGTCGACAGTGACCTCACTTGCATATTTGCCCCTTACACTTTGCTAAACTCAGTTGAAGTGGTAGAGAGTTGTAGATGGCATGAGACACAAGCCTATGGAAATATCAGAAGTCACACATTTGTGGCCATTGTACCCCAACCCTATCCAATAGCGATTTGGTCTAAAAATAGAAGTTGCGGGCTGCAATAATGCTTCAAAAGAGGAATATTCTATTGGGTTGAGAGGAAAAAGTCCTTATGTAAATTTTTTTGTATATAGTATCGAAAAAAAAGAGAGACGAGCAAGAATCCAAGAAGAATCAATTCCCATCATAGCATGGCAAATAAGCAAGCTAAGCTTCATAGTCATATGTTTGTCAGCCTGCAGCGGATGATTTGGCAACACTGGTCAAGCATCCTAGGATAGGTAGCTACATTATCTAGCCGTCCATTCTCTTCTCTATCCCCTCTTCTTGATCTGATTGTATGTGAACTTAGAAGGGAATATCTCGATTCTCTAGGAAAGACTTATTGGATTGGGGAATTAGTGTCACATGTTGGAGAAGAATGACTTTTACAGCTTCTGCCGAGAGGAGCTACATATCGCTAACACAATACAAGATAGACTCATAGTCATAAGGGACTACGTATGATATTGACTTGTTCTGATCATGCTTTTGAAGATGCTGACGAGTCTGAGATATCCTCTTTTAATTAGTGTAAATTAGAGTGTTTGAAATAAATGAATTGGTCATCGTTCATTGTAGGTGGGTAATCAGAATTAATTAAGAAATAACCACTTAATTATTTAATCAATTTTTAATTGGTTGGTTTTATGTTTTCTTAACCGAGACGAGCCCCAAGGTCAAACATGAGGAGGCAAACGAACAACCTAGGTTAATATCTACCAAATTTCATGCACGATTTTCAAAACAGATTTTTTTATTGAAATTTTGAAATGCAAATGACATGATGGCCAAATTTTGGAATTTCAAGACATCATTAATCAAGAAAATTAATGTCAATTAAATGATGTCGAAAATTACAAAATTTGGCCAGGATGTTAATTATAGTGAAATGAATGATCTGCATTTTTTTTTGGAATTTTTAGATGCAAGATGAATAAATAATGAATTTATGAATGCAAAAAAAGAGATTTTCAATAATTAATTAAAACAAATATTAAATGTACTTATTTTTAGGAGATAAAATTATCCAAGATATATCAATAAATGAAATATCCTATAAAAAACCAAAACTCTAAAAATGTTGGGTTTAATACCTATTAAAAATTAATTACTAAAACACACAATGATTCTTACGGAGCAATTTATGCATGCACATGCAAATCTATTTAGGTACAATGTGAAGTACAAATTAATTCTACTATATGTGAATTTTGGCAATTTTTTAAGCTATTGTTAACTAACTATGAATTTCTAAGCACAGATTGGGTAAAATATGCAATGTTCCACAAAAATATTTATTATTAATTAACAACATATCATAAAAATGTAAGTCATGTGCCACAATGTAAAGAATTAATTGATAAATAAAATGTATATTTTTTATGACTAAAAAAATGACAAATAGAGGTTTAAATTACAGGTAGAAAATAGGGGTATCATTGCAATATTCATAAAAATAGATAAATGCAAGACTACTTTAAATATCGGAACCCCCGGGGGTTGTTGTAAAACTGCCAGTAAGTCACGTGAGGGACACGTGACCTGCGGTCGGGGCTCCTCTATGAATGGATTAAAACTCCATGGGGCTCTTCACAAAAATTTCCACCTCCACATGTGTATAACGTATGTGGGGGTCATTTGGAATAATGTTGATATAGGCGGCCTGGTTTGCAAATGACTGTAGGAGCGTCTCCCTTACGTGACCTCTTGGAGGTTTATGGCCAGAGAGGGCTCTCGATGAGCCAGAGGATGACTAGAGCATGGTGGCGGTGGCTTGGACATGACGGAGGGAGTGAGGGTAGATCGTAAGGCTCAGGCGGAGGAGCGGAGGTCGACACTACTGATGTGGCAAACGAGCTAGGGTCCTTAGCTAACACACGACCGATGATGTGCTAATGGTATCAGTACTGGCGAGGGTGGAATAGAGGAGTAATCGTCATTTGCGGTGAGTGGGCGAATGTAGGTGATGGAGACGAAAGCGTTCGTCAGTGGCGATGAAGTAGGTGGCTAGTGGTCGGGAGAGCGAGGTAAAGCGTGGTTAGGGCTCGATAGCACTGGGACGTGGCAGGAGGAGAAAGCGGCGGTAGAGCGCAGCATTTGTCGAGGATATAGATGGCCCCAGATCTCTTCTGAGATAGAGCGCGATCAATGCTATCACCACTGTGTGCCAATCTCTGTGGTGCAATCGACGGATGGATTAAAGAAGTCGTCGACGTGAGGCTTTATAGCAGTGGAGGAGGGATACATTGATGGAATGACATAGGTGATGAGGGCATGATGGATCGATGGGGGGTTTGATTGAGTATTGAATCATTGAGGAGATCAGAGAGTGGTATTCGATTGGTGGCAGCTAAGCAAAGTTGGAAAGGGGATCGGGGAGGATTGCATAGCGTGGTCGGTGAAAAGAATAGGAAGGTGGAGGGTGAAATTGGAGAGAGATCGGGAGATCGATCTAATGGAGATCAGATTGGGGAGGCGACGTTGATTAGTGGTGACTTGATTAGGAAGGGAGGTTGGGTAATGGCACGAGGATCAACCGTATATGGAAGATGTGGAGAAGCAAAGAGGTGGCGCCACCTAAAG
This sequence comes from Ottelia alismoides, assembly GCA_037367405.1. NCBI lineage: Eukaryota > Viridiplantae > Streptophyta > Magnoliopsida > Alismatales > Hydrocharitaceae > Ottelia > Ottelia alismoides. Next base: position 1,351,894 of record JAZKJV010007963.1, on the reverse strand, counting down.
GAGAAAGGGGAAGGAAGATGACGGTATGTGTTGGGCATGTGCGTTGGAGGCACGTGACCATCATGTGCAAAGTTTTAATAATTTTTTCAAAATAAATGAATATTTATAAATACTAGAATGGGTGACACATGACGGTTTCAAGAGCTACCACATGTCACTCCTAGAATATTCGATAATTAAAATGCAAAGAAAATGAAAATAAATAGCAAACGATCTCGAATTAAAAACATTTATTCATAAAAGTTGCTTGTGTCAATGACATCTACAACTTACGAAGAGAGCAAAACAAAAATAGGTCAATTGCACAAAGTGATATTTTTGGTGGTTCTCTAAGTCCATAATGACTTGATTTTTGGGTTTTGAAAGTTTTTTTGTTGTTTTTAAATAAGATAAAAATCGAAAAAAAGATAAAAAAATAATTATTTACACATTAATTTATTTTTTTTGGATTTATATTAATAAATAAAATGAAGAAATAAAATAAAATACGAAAAATAAAACTTTTGTACAAACTATTAGTGAACACTCAGACTCAGTTAGTTTCTTGGATTTTGGTTTTAGTTTGGATTTGGATTTTAAGAATTTCAATAAAACTTTTATCAAAGAAAACAAATGAAAAAGAAATAAAATAAAAAGAGTAAATGTATACATAAAATAATAGGTCAAAATCAGGTAAAATACATAATTTATAAAAGAGGCCCAAAACCAACTTTCACATATGAGCTTTGATTTACTTGAACTTGGTCTTGTGTTGAATATAATTGAATATACATTAGTCCAAAAGTGGGTAGGATCAAACCGGACACAATATAAGGAAGATATTAACATTTTAGACTGATAGATCTGAAATCAGGGTTTGAGTTTATTTCTCAATTATTGCAGTTAGTAATATTATTGTAATTTTCCTTTATTCATGTTAGTAACATGTATGGAGTAGAGGTGGTTTTAGTCATTTGGTGTTAGCATGAATTAGTTTAAAATTAGGGAAGTTAGCCTATTTTACAGGTCAAATGGGTTGCGCTTTTTGGCTCCTCATTTTATGCAATTATGAATGATAAAATGCAATTATTATTTGCATATACATGAATGCTAATTATGCAATATAGATGAAGAAATGCATATGAATTCTGGGGAACTAAGCTTAATTAATCACTTTTAGAGTGATGAATCATGGATTCATCAACCCCCTATACTTAAACCATGCTCATCCCCGATCATCAAATGAATGAAGTCAGGTGAAATGGGACTGGGTTCAATAACAAAACCATGAAAAGAAGATGAAAATGACACTAGACTCGACCTTTGGATTATTAATGTGGCGGAACTTCTGTGGGAATTAGGGTTTTGAAATGAATAGCCTCCAAGTTCTACACATCATTGCCACATTTTCGACTCAGAAGTCATCTTAGATTACTCCTCCTCCCAAAGCATACCCCATGAACATTGAGCAATTGCCTCGTGTATGTGAATGGTTTAAGCTCTTCCCATCAAGAATGATTGACTACCATGCAAACCTCTGTTCCAATAACTCGTCCTTGGGGAATAAGGTATTTTCTTCTAAGGTATGTCGTGATGTGTTCACAATCGAAAGGGGGAGAAATTTTTAGAGTGGAAAAGAACTGGATGGTAACCAATGTAGTGACCTCTCCTTGTGAAGCTGGACAGTGTAGCCAAGTCTCCAACAAGATCTGCAAGTTTTCTTGAAACTTGGGCCTTTTTGGTCAAATATTTATGTGGTAGTTGGATTCTTTATGTTTTAGTTTTTACTAGCTCTGCTTGGATCCTGTTGTGCCCCTACGAATATGGAAAGAATCTTTTTTGTACAGGTTTTGGGGTCTTAGAAAAATTATACCCGGCCGTCCATCCCTTTTTTGAACCTTTATTTCAACTCGTACTCTGGTCTTTAGATGTCCATGCTACCAGAAAAGAAACTCACATAGTCTTCCAACACCCCATCTGAGTTAAGCTAAGTGCGCAGTTCACGAGTACAAATTACGTCCCTATTCAAGAGTCGTACCCAGAATGAGGCTACCATGATAGACACTCAGAGTCAAACTCAGCACATTGTCATGTGTAAATCGAATAATTAAGTCAAAGATCTGATGCTTCTAAAATCTAGTTTCTCGGTGAAGTTCCTCTAAAAATTAGGTGGATTAAGGTCAAGTCAAGACCACTCTCAGTTTCTGCTCATTAATTCGGTTCAGAACCTAAGGGTGTTTCATAGATGCATGAAATATTGGTGAAGTGCAAAATGTGTGAAATGCAAACAAGTTTTTTATAAGATTTTTAATTCAGAAATTTTTTATTTATTTTGTTTTTTTGAGGAATACTTATGCATGGGTTTTTTTATTTTTATGCAAAAATGAATAAGAAGCCAATTTTCAAAATTTTGGTTGCACACACAATTGGACATAGTCAATGCTAGTTGCAAAACTCTTTTTTGTTTTGTTTTTTGATGAAGTTACCCTCCCCACCCCGTAAAATCATATAGACTTACGTGAAAGTACTAGCTATGGATAAAATATATACACAATATATATACATACCCCCTCTACTTAGAGAGTGTTATGTCCTCAGAGCACAAGAAGCATAGAGAATCCATATCTCAAGCTAAGCGTAGGGGAGTGAAAAAGAACGAGAAAAATAGAGATCGGCCTGCCCCCCAATACTTATGCTGTGAACAATCTGTATATAGAGAAAGCCAAAAATGAGGCATACAATGAGAGAAGTGGATAAAGAGAGTATATACAGTGGGCATCGGTTCCCCCTATACTTTTGCTAAGTACGGAAGAACGGTGGAAATGGGGCGATCAAGAGAAGGAGGGGATGGGGAGAATGGTATAAACAGATGGCATCAGTCCCCCCTATACTTTGGCCTTAGCCTAAGTAGACGAAGAAGATGTATAGGGGAACTGATGGGTCGAGAGGGAGGAAGGGTTGCCGATGATTAAGGTGGTTTTTGGCAGGTCTTTTTGTGAGCTTGTGGGGTGGTCATAATTATTTAAATAAGATGACGTGGACGAGTCCCAGCTATTTTCAGTGTTGTCCTTAGACAAATCATGCTGGAAAGTGTTTTGATATAAAGAAGATGAAACATATGAATAAGATGATTCCCAGTCGTCATCGAAGTTATACTCATATGAATAATACTTAAAGGTGGAGGCACTCCATATATTCTTGTTCGTTTGTTGCTTTATCAAGATGTGTTTAGTCTTGTTAGTCAATTGCCTCATCCTCGGATGATGAATACTCTAAAGAACCCATCTCAGTATGGTCATACGAGATTATTCTAGTATATTTAATGAGACCAGGATAGTCGGCTCTTGAGAAATAGCAGCGAAGGGTAGGAGTCGTCCAATGAGAGTTGAGATTCAACTGCTTGCTTAGAAAGGGTACTAGGGCTGCCAAACTGAGATCACTCATAAAGATCACCTTATCAAGAAATGAAGAGGTATTATGAGAAGATTCCTCTTCCGATGTGTCAAAAGGGATTGTCTTAATCGGTTTACCAGCTAATCGAATAGATGAAGGAGTATCCGGAATGGGATTTTTAGTCCGTGTTGTATGTGACGGTGCAGGTCCTTTGAGTGGGGTGCTGACAATCAGGTCTTCGGATGAATAAACAGTGAAATATCCCCCCCTGGTCAACTGCACATCCTGCATATTCATTCTCAATTGACTGACGTTGGTGCATTCCTGCGTCGTATGGATTTGACCAAGGCAGTTAGAGGAGGTCTTGTCCAGCTCAGGGTAAGCCCATGCTCGTGTTTCCTCATCATAATCACCATATAAAAATTCTTTGCATCAGGTGATCTTCCGTAGGATTTGTCATGATAGTGGTTGAGGTGAAAGCAACAAGGAGTGGGAGGATGAGATGAGTCTTTGAACCAATGGTCTTGTCAACAGTCGTTATCTCAGTTGTAGTAGTGAGGGAGGGCTCTTCTACCGTTTCATGGTCACAGTTGTTGATGGATTTGTGGGTTAACTTGGAATATTATGTATTCTTAAAGACAGTATGAGATCGAACTGCTCCCAATGTAGTAAAATTGATTTATGGAGTCTCATACTCTATAGTTGCCTTAGTTATAGACTAAAAATGGCTCTCCAAGAGTGATTGGAAACTGGGTGAGTTCTCCTTGATGCTAAATATCAATGATCACGAAGTTTACCTTGAGCGGAGCACCTTGTAATGTAATGATGATAGAAATTGTTCCTCTCGCCCATTTTATAGAGCAATCAACCAGCTGAAGATTCTCCCTTGATTTCCTGATTGGTCCGAGTTTGAGCTTGTCAAACATCGAGGTCGGGAGGATGTTGATCGCTTAGTCGTCATCAATTTGGGCATGTGTGAACGTTGTGTCTTTGATTCCACAGTCAAATCGAGGCAATTGCTTCACTCTACGGCTCTTGGTCTTTCTTGTCATCATCAAAGAAGTGGTCATTGATAATATATGTCTTTCGATCTTTGTTCTCTTCCTGCCTGACTTTTCCGACATTAATTTACTCCTTACAAACTTTTAAGGTTGGGGAAGTGTTCAATGACCTAAATCAAGGGAAGTTCAAAAATCAATATTTTATCCAATGCTTACCTTAGAGTAGGATCCAAATTCTTCTCATCTTCTCCATGTTCAAATTTTTTGGGTTTTTCTGAATTTTCAATTTTTTTGGTGTTTCTGAATTTTTCAATTCTTTGGTCTTTTTGGTGTGGTGTGTAGGTGTGTCTATTTGCACAACTGAGGGGGGGCTTCGATGTGCTAAGTCAGAGTTATTCTTAGGGTGCATAGAGTTCATAAATTTCCGAGTATGCTCTATGTTTTTGACATGAGATCAAATCAGTTCATCTTCCATTTTTATACATGAACAAGGATAAGATCCTATTGCAATATCCAGAATTTATTTTGATTTATTGTCCCATGAAATCTTCTCTTGAAGAATCATGGAAGGAGTATGCTCAGTTGGCGGGTATCTATAGGTCTCATATTCAACATGTTGTGACTCAGTTATGTACAGTTGGTTTGAGTAGAACATGTTTTAGTGATAACGATCGGTCCCTCATATAGTGAAGTCATCATACTGGGTTCATGTGTGTTGATATTATCAGTCGGGTCTCTTGTATGAGTGTCCTATCTGAAGGAATGATATGCGGGATTGTAATTAAGAGTATGATCACTAGGGTTAATCTAGTATGTAAGATCAGGATATGTGGGCCTCTCCATTTGGTATTATCGGTCCATAGTGTTATTCCATAAGGTCCAATCTAGATATGTATATGTAAAGTGTTGACCAATCCAAACACTGTTATGAGGAGAGAATGTAGTTTCTTGTAATTGTTGTCTCGTCGGTCATTGGTCTCAAAAGTAGTTCGATCTTCAAATGGATTTGTGAGAAACCGGGAATAATATGGGTTAGACCATGATCAAGTCCGATAATGTTTAGAACTGGGCTAGAGAGGTGGAAAATACGAAGAAGGAGAGAATTCAATCAGATGAACAAAGTAACATGGATTGCAATTTATAGAGTTTGTTGGATTCATCCGAGAGTCAGAGTCTCCCGCAAATGTTGGAGGATGTCTAGAAGAAGGGGGGTTTGAGGATTTGGGTTTGATCGAAAAGAAATAATCACATGGATATAGAGACAAATGTCTTACTAATTTCAAATAAGGTGGATGAGCTGAACTAATGGATCAAGGCTGAGAACGTGTAAGTGCACAAGATATAGATTAACAGAGAAGAAACCCTAATTTCAATTCAAGGAGAGTGATGGAACAAGTTTGTGGTTTCTGATATTCGAGCTCAATTTACACACACCAAAGCAAACACAATTCAAATTCCAGGTTTACCAACTCACATAGTGGAAGCTGCAAGAGTTCGGCAAATTATATTTTAAATTTTAGTTGGTGACAAAATTAATCTTGCATACGTTCAAACAAGCTCTTAGGTGTCGGTATTTCCCTAAAGACTGGCCCGAATACTTATGATTAGTTGCACCTACTTTTAGCCAATATGGGCATAAGTAAAACCTGTAAAACGACTACCCGATAGTTAATGATGGAGCCTTACGCAGTGTCCTTTAAACCACCCACTCTGCTAAGGAGAGACGGACCGTAGATAGCTACATGTGTTTCCTCTCTCTGAAGTAGCTAATCGTTTTTATAGATCAGTAGTCTGAATGAGAATCCCGAAGCTTATCTTTATCCTTAAGTGTGTGTCCCTCACCTCTCAGCAAGATAAATGAATACAAGATGGGGTTCTTCTCCCTCAACAATTCTCAATTTCATGGTCTAATTAAGGTCAGCCTTATTTAGCATTCCTTGTTTAGGTGATCACTGAAAAATTAGATGAGCGAAAATTCACACCTACCATCCAGTTCCAATTTCCTTTTAATTTTTTTGATAAAATAGGAGGGAGAAGTTCGCGAAAAACAGATGCACGTGAAAGGCGATGATGTATGCTAAATTAAAAGACTTACAGTAATTCCTTGCAATGTCCATGTGTGATGCAATACAAGAATTGAAAATTATTCTATATGAATGCAAATTGAAAAAACCACACCTATCAGAAAGTTCTTTTATTCGGGAAGAAATGTGTTAAATGTTTCAAAAAGTTGAACGATCTAATATGTGTCTTAGTTAAAGTGAAGTGCGGTCCTAGGTTCCACGAGCAAAAAAATGATCCTAGTATCTCTAATAATCGCAAGTGTAGGTCTAATCTACGAACCACTCAAGTTGGGCTCCACCCTCACCGAAGAGTGAAACATGCCACAACACACCATTGAAAAAGAGTTTAGGTTTTGTTAGATGTGCGGGAGTCCAAAAGACGTGCGTGTGTCCAAACATACACATTTATAAATGAGAAATTAATTAATAAATTACAAAAATATTGGAGAAATCAAAATCCTAAACTCTACTATCTCTCACAAATCGACTTGATCTTAAATTTAATCTGGCTTAGCTGTCGATGAAGATGCTTCAGTTTCTAGGAAAACCGTTCCACGTACGTTGGGGACCTCACACAAAAAATAAGAGAGAGAGAAAGAGTGTGTATGAGAGTGACACGAAACTAGTCAAAAATAAAATACAGAAAATAAAAGCTAAAAATAAAGATAAGGTAATTAAAATAAATACATGAATAAAAAAAATAGAAAATGTATAATGATGAGATTCGAGGGTCAAACTATACAAATGTTTGAGAAAACCTAACACTAGTTTTCTAGATGAAAAATCTAAGTCATTTGCCTCCCCGGCAACGACGCCATCTGACGAGTCCGAGATACCATCGTTTAATTTATGTGAACTATGTTTTTAAATAGATGAATTTGTCATCATTCGTTGTAGACGGGTGATCAGAATCAATCAAGAAATAACCACTTAATTACTTAATCAATTTTTAATCGGAGTGGTTTTATGTTTATTTAACCTTGCAAGCCTTAAGGTCAAACTCGAGGAGGTAAAGAATAACCTAGGTTAATATCTATCATATTTCTTGCATGATTTTCAAGACGAATATTTTTTGGTATTTTTAATGCAATTTTTGAAATGCAAATGAAAATAGGGCCAATTTTAGGGGCAAGAAAATAAATGTCAACTAGAAGATGTCCAAAAATTACAAAGTTTGGCCCAAATGTTAATTATAGTGAAATGAATGATTTACATTTTTTTTTGGATTTTTTTGATGCAACATGAATAAATAATAAATTTAGGGTTATTTACACCCATAATCTAGAGTAATTTGGTAATTACCCCAGGAACCCTCGGTAATCATGAATTACATCCAGAACCCTGAATAATGCTTAACCTTTACATGACACAACCCTGTGTCAATTTCCGTCTGAATTCTCCATTAACTCTAACGGAAAAAGTAATATGTTGACCATTTTGCCCTTCGAATGACATCATATTTATAACATGATGCCGTTCTGTCAAACAAGATGATGGTCCCTCTCCCAGGCAAGCCTCAAGGCCTTCTGCTCGTCCCCGACAAGTACGAGCTCCAGCCCTCTCCCTCACTGCGCGTCCGCCCCCTACATGCGAGCTCCAGGCCATACTCCATGGTACCGGCAAGCTGCAACCCCCCGAGTTCCTCTTGGAAGACCCGTCGGCGAGGAACCTCGTCGTCAAAGCCCCAGCCTCCCTGAGCCTCGATCCTGCCATCCTCGTGGAGCGCAGCGCCCAGCTTCCCCTCCTCCCCGGTTCGCAGTCTGCCCGACGAACCCCCCTCCCCCCCCCCCCCCCAGTCCACTCCTGTCGTCCCTCCGCGAGACAACATCCCCCCAATGGAGAGCGGCTCTTGCTCCGATGCTTCCCACTTCTCTACCACCCCTCCGCGAGACAGCTTTCCCTCTCCCGCCCTTCGCCCCCACCTCCCCTCTTGTCGTCCCCAGTCCACACCCACTTTCACGGGTCCAACCTCTAAACCACCTTCCCAAGCCAAACCGAGACCCAAACGACCCCCTCCTTCTCTACCAACCTTCCTCTCCGCCGACGTCTCCTCCCTCCCGGCCTTCTCTACGAGGTCGTACTCTCCCTCCGCCTCTTCCTCCTTCGTTAGGTCCTTCAAGCCCTCCTTCGATCCCTCCCAATTCTAGGGAGACGAGCCCACCGTCGCAATCCCTGGAGCCCTGCTCCCCCCCAAGCCCCGCCCGCCATCGTCGAAGCCCGCACCCAACCCCCCAGCCCCCTCATTCGATCCATCCTAATTCCAAGGAGACTAGCCCACCCCTGCGCCCCCCTGGAGCCCCCCCAGGAGCCCTACCCACCATCGTCGAAGCCCGCGCCCAACCCCCCAACCCCGCCCGCCCATCGACGAAGCCCAGGTCGAGCCCCCTCCTCTTGGACCTCTTCTATTTTTTCCCCTGGACCTCTTCCTCTTTTTCCCCCTGGACCACTTCCTCTTTTTTTGGATTAATATCAGCCGTTACATCACTGCTTGGTTAGATTAACTCAGCCATCTGGTTGAGTTAATGGACTAAACTAATGGAAGGTTATAGGTGTAAAACGGAATGGTTATTCGGGGTTCTAGATGTAATTCGTGATTATCCAAGTTCTTGAGGTAATTACCAAATTACTCAAGGTTATGGGTGTAAATAATCCATAAATTTATGAATGCAAACAAAGTGGGTTTCAATAATTAATTATCATAAATATTAAACCTACTTATTTTAAAGGAATAAGATTATTTAAAATATATAAATAAATTAAATATCCTAGAAAAGTCCTAAACCATAAGAATGTGGTGTTTAATACTTATTGAATATTAATTACTGAAATAACAAAATGTTTTTTACATAGCAAATGATGCATGCAAATGTAAATCTTTTTGGGCACTATGTGAAGAATAATTAATTCTACTATCCATGACTTTTTGGCGATTTTTGAACTATGAATAATTAATTATGAATTTCTAAGCACATATTCTGTAAAATATGCAATGTTCTATAAAAATACTAATTATTAATTAAGCATATAACATAAAAGTGTAAATCTTACGCCACAATGTAAATAATTATTTACTAAATAAAATGCCAATTTTGATAAATAAAAAGATGACAAAAAGGTTCAAGTTACATATTGAACATAGGGGTATCAATGTAAATAAATAAATAAATATATGCAAGACTAATGTAAATATTGTAAGCCATGGGGGTAGTTGCTAAATTGCCAGTAGTTTGCATGCGGGACACGTGACCTCTCATCGGGGGCTTCTCTACGAATGGATGGAAACTCCATGGGGCTTTACGCAAAACTTTCCACCCCCACGTATGTAGCACGTGCACAGGGGCTCGTACAGAATAAGACTGATGTAGGGGGCTTAGTCTGCAAATGACACTAGCAGTGTCTCCCTCACGTGACCTCCTTGGAGGTTCACGGGTGGAACGCTCATGTGGTGGAGCAGAGTTCAGCGCGGCTGCAGTGTCAAAAAGGAAAGGGTCCTCGGGTGACGCATGACGGAGGATGTGCTGATGGTATCTACGCTGGCGGGGGTGAATTGGAGGAGTACCAATCGTTGGTGGAGAGTGATGAATACCCATTCATCACTCTTTATTCTTTTATTTTAGCTACAAAACCTATGCAACACACATGTAGATACTTGTAAATAACAATAATTGTCAAATAGCATGCATTGTGTAAATATGCATTATTAGCATGTTTTTGTGCATAAATAAAAGAATAAAAGACTAAAAGAAAAAGAGGGAGATATTTAGACTAAATATTGAGCGACCTAATCCCAAGGGAGGGCTCAGCATGGGCCTGACCTCAAAAAGAACCCAAGTAGAGAGAGACAGAGGAAGCTCATGTGTGTGTATATATACCTGTATATAATTAAAAATATTTTCCTCTAAATAAAACAAAATGCATTTTTTTGTGAATAGGTATATATTTGTAAATATTAAATTAAAATAAAATTGGGAAAAACAAACCAACAATAAAAATAAATAAAAATGCCCTTCATCATTGTATATATGCCATGTGCATAGAATCACTCACTTATTTATTATCACCTTGTAAATAAATAAATAATATTCCAAAATAAAAAAATTTTCTCATCCCATATTTCATGGTGTAAATCAATAAAATAAAAATCATAAAAATAAAATAAAATAAAAAGAAATAAAATCAAAATCAAAATCAACATTGTATATATACCATGTAAATAGATGTATATACCTATTTATTTACCCTATGTAAACAATTAATAAAATTAAAATAAAAATACCATATTATTCCAAATTTTATTCTATGAATAAATAAAATATAAAATTGGAATAAATTGTATAAAAATAAATAATTAAAAATAAAAAATACATATTGTATGTACCTACATATAATAATACTATATTGTAAATACATTATTTTTATTTAAAAAAATAAATAAGAATCAATAAAAATAATTTAAAAATAAATAACCATTTTTCATGATTTAAGTTTTTTGAAATAAAGTCATTTGCTATTTTTTATTTAATTTACAAATATTTAATAAACGGAGGCCTATGATTGGTCCACGGGGGATTGTTGACCCTCAGTCAACACTCCCCCGCGGACCCTGCTCTCGCAGATCTGGGCGCCTGATCCGATTTCTCCAAATTATAGCGCCCTGACCCGAGCACCAAATACCCAAACCCCAGGCTCCATTTGATCCTCCTTCATCCGAGATCCACGCCCGGGGATCTACCTAGGGATCCGAGCTCCGACCACCTCGCCCGACCTTCCTCTTCTCGGACCCCTAGCTGTATATAGCTGAAACTCCGGCGGCCATTCCAATGCATCTTTGGCGTTGCTTCTTCCACCCAGGACCTCCACCCTAATCCCTACAGTGACAGCTTTCGATTGGCGTGTTGTAGAGAGGAGGAGGAGCTCTCCGCCACTGATCCGGCGTCATCTCACCGCCGTGCGCCACCGTGAGCAGCGCTCGAGCCTCGGGCCTCCGACGACCCTCGAGGCGACGACCAGAGCTTCTTTAGCTCATCCCCAGTCGACTCCCACCATCAGGTAAACCTAATTCTTCTTAGCTTTCTCTAATTTTCGATAACCCCCAAATCGATCCTCCACCGTCTCGATCAATTCCACCCACACCACTCATCGACTCGATCATCGGACGACACCATCATCTTCATGAGACCCCTCTTCACGTTCTCCACCCGCTCTCTCCCCCTGTCTCGCCCCGGAGCAGGAGTTCTACCTCCCTCGCAGTCGCCTCGCTGGAGGTCATCGACCCGACTCATCCACGCACCCATTCCACCTCTCACCGGGTCGAGGTAGTTAGCCCTCGACCCAGGAGTCTTCTTGTGCTGTTTTGCAGGTCGAAGGAGACCCATATGAGGGTCAGAACATCTAGGCACAGAGCTCCAGCTCCGCATTCGTCACCGAGGCTCCTCGGAGTTTCCCGGCATCATCGGAGGAGTCCATCAGTTGCGGGAGGCCTTGGCGAGTCGATTCCACACCTTTGCAGCCCCCGCGGAGGTCCAGCGCGCTCGTGGTGCTCCGGCGAACTTCGTCGGAGCCGTGTTCATGCAGGTACTTCAGGAGCCATCCGTTCATCCCCGACGTTCCGGAATTAATCCGGACGCTCAATCAGGCGAAGAGGAGGCCGTTATCCACCACCGTCCGATCGACACATGGCCTCCTCATCACCATCCATCCAGACGAAGGGTTGCTCGAGATCCAGCACCGTCAGATCCTCCACGTGGCAAGCCCTCAGCCGTCAAATCCGAGCTAGAGTTCTTCGTAGAGGTGCATCACCCCTCAGCCGTCCGATCTCACACGTGGCGCGCCTCCAGCCCTCGGATAATAAGTGGGGTAATTTATACTTAGGCCCTTCCTGTTTTGCATTTACTTTTTAGTCATGTAAATATTTTCAGTAGTTGTTTTTTTTGGTTAAATTGCATAGAGGACTTGGATGTTTATAGTATTTGCATATTAGTCCCTGTGAGTGTGGCCACGTGCTTCAACATGTGAGGACTTGGTGTTTTTGCAATATTTACCCTGTATTCCTTGCATGTTATTGTTTGCATTTTTATAAAAAGGAATTGCATTTAAGTCCTTCCAAGCCTAGTCCACGTGCGCTGCGTGTGTTTTGTGGGACATTTTGCATGAGGGCCCTTTTATTTTCTTGTCATGTTACTATTTAGCCCTTGCAACTTGTTTTTATTACACATAGGTCCCTATGAACTGTGAGCCTATTTTTGATTTAAATAAAATATCAAATCCAACCCAAATTGTGTGAAATTTGGATACATGGCTCCTGCCATTGTGTAAAAATTTATCTAATTTTTAGGTACATTTTTTAGGCTTTTTATTATTTTTAAAAATTCAAAAAACTTGGTTTTTTCTTCTGTCCAGTTTATAAAATCCTAAAAAAATTAAAACCCTTTTAAAAATTCCAAAAAAATAAGTTTTGTTTGTTTTTGCGTATTTGAATTTTTGTGTGAATTTGGCTATTTTTGGATTTATAAAAAGTTTAAAAATTAAAGAACGCTTAAAAACTCATAAAAATTCTAAAAAATTATTGAAAATCCAAAAAATCATAACTTCTTTTTCTAAATTTTCTTTATTGTTTCTATTTTTCATAAAAATTACCTCCAAGCATTTTCAGGACCACTTGATATTTTTCTTGGCCCTTTTTAGCTTGGGTGGATAGCAATTCACTGTTTTCACCCTTTTTGATTTTTAGAAAATTCCATAAAAATTATAAAAATCTCAAAAATTCACCAAAAACAGTAAAAAACATATAAAACGTGAAAATATTTTTGTTTGAATTTTGGACCATTTTTTAATATTTAAATAATTGGTTGAAGTTGTTTGCATTTGTCTTTTTATTATTTTCCTTATTATTAAAAATCCAAAAAAAATATAAAAATATTTAAAAACCACAAAAAACCAATGTTTTTATTTTATTTTACTTTCTGCCTACTTCGTAGGCCGCGAGGCCAACTCGTGCTCCTAGAGACCGACCCTCGGTGCTATACCAGGTTAATCATATAGCTAGGACCGCGATTTTGGTTTTCACTGTTTTTCTATCTTTATTTGGTGGTCCGATTTTGTTTCCTTTATTGAGCTCTGAGTTCCGAGAGGTTGAGGTCGCAACGACCATTGACACCTGATTTACGTTAGTCTATCGGGCGACTCATCAGATTGTTCTTTATTTTTCTTGTTGATCTGATTTTCTCTCTCGATCCGGGTCACAACGACCCGAGAGTGATTATTTTTATCTGATCCCGGATTGATTTAGAGAATTTTCTCGCTCATCAAAATGGCGCAGTTGCCGGGGAGCACGGTTTAGTAGTCCATTTTCTTTTTCTTTGATTTTTGCTTTTTTTTTATTTTTCGCATCTTTTTACGCAACTTTCTTTTCGGTTTTCCGCGGCTTTTCGCGGCCTTTTGTTTTTCATTTATTTTTATTTTCTTTTATTTTATTTTTGTTTTTGTTTGTTTTGGTCGTTTTTATTTTTTTATATATATATCTTGTTTTCTTTTATCTGTCTTATTTTTCTCTGGCTTGACACACTTTGTTATTTACTTGCGAGGGCCCGAGGACTGAGGCTGCTCCTTTCGAGGAGCCGACGCAACCGCGACAATCGGAGGCGGCTCTCTTATGCACGGAGCCGCAGGAGAGTGCGAGGAGGCAGTAGAGTGCGGGAGGAGTAGATAGTTTAGACTAGTGTCATTTCAGCACCTCTTTAAATTGTTGTAATAATACAGGGACAAGATTTGGACTTCTGAGACTCTCGGGGTCTGTTTCGCCGAGCACCGGTGTGCTCGGGGGACCCCACGGTTTTTCACGGTTATTACGTGGCTTCTACCGTTTATTTATTGCCTTACTGTTTCTCACGGATTTCAGCATTAGCTTAGGATTTTCACTTGATTGCGCCGTAAATAGTAGGGTCCACACACTTAATAACCTTGCTTGTACCTATAGATCGATTAATTGGACCAAAATAAGAAAGATTAATAAAAAGACTATTTGGTCACCTGAGGGGTCACGCGCCGCAAGAGGTCGTATACAGCGCTGGCAGGACCCATTGTGGCAGGCACCGATCGGCATCCGAGACCGGACACCGACCCCTTGAGATTGACCACTTAGTCATTGTTCATTCGAGTAGAACTGCTGGTTAGGACTCGGATTTCCGCTTGCATCATTTAGGTAGTTTTATTCCTGTCTTTCAATTCTGCGCGGATCATATTTCATGTAGACTGCTGGAGTCAGGTACGCATTTCTTACTCTACATGCATCATTGATTTCTCACGCATCATCTTTTTCGACTTCTCCCCCATTTTTGGACTTAAATAACCAGAGGACCCGAAAAAATCATTAGGCGATTGTTTTTATTTGAAAAATACTTAAAAATTCAAACCATAAAATTGGGATTGTTAACTCTATTTGACCATAAAATACACTCACCCGAAAAAATGTATCTTGTGGAGAGAAACCCCCTCCTTGTTTGGTTTGCATGTGCGAGAGAGTGACTTGTACCCTAGGATAGAGCCACATCTGGACCCCTTTCAGACTACTACTTCTGGGCTAGTCGTTCTCCAGTGAGGATCGCTATGGTCTCCGGTAAAGCGGGTCGTGATATCCTTAACAGAGCGAGCCGATCGGGTAGCCGGTAAACGATCCGCGGCTTGTACTGGCTGGGAAAGATCTAGTTCGGGATCGGGCCAGTCTCCTGGGGGAACCGGATTCCCAACAGGTTACGTAATCGCTCTGCTATCTTGACTTGATCACCTAATAAAAACTGAAAAGATAATTGATCGAACTCTTACGGTCTTCAGCTCGCGTTGAGTAGGTGAATCAGGAGTTTGCTTGTTGATCATATTTGTTTCCAGATCCCATCCGCCCAACTCGCCAGATCAAGATGATGGGCAGGAGGTCCCTTAGGAAGCCTCTGACTGTACCGCTTTCGAGCACTCCAGCCCGTTCATCTAGGTTGGTTCGTGAGAGCTGAGACCCGGTCTCCGAACCTGAGTTCGACTCCACCCTGTTCCCCCTCGACCACCCTTCTTTTGTTTTTGAGATGCTAGTGCTGCATGAGAGACCGCAGACTGATTTATCGACACCTGAGTTTCGGTCTTTTGCTTTTGCAGAGACCATGGCCGACAGCAGTGACGACCGCACCACAGGTCCCCGACCAGAGCAGACATTCATCTTGGAAAAGGGTACGATCAACTCCACCCTGATCGCCTCCCTAGAGACAGTTCAACAGTAGTTGAGGGATCAGGGAGCCTTCATGATAGAGATGAAGCGTGAGATGGAGCAGATGAGAGCAGACCGCGATCAGTGCGGGCCAGTAGATGGGCCGAGGAGACCCGATGATGCAGCAGCAACCGCAGTAGCCGCAGCCGCAGCAGCAGACGCTGCAGCAGCGGCAGCACCGGACCAGCCGAGATCGATGTGGGAGTTACTCAACCCCGGATTGACTTTGACGCACCATTGGGTCGTGTTACCAGCTATCGTGGGGGACTTCAAGTTCCCCCCGAACACTTTGCAGCTACTCCACCGGTTCCATGGGCTCGCCACTGAGGAGCCCCATCTCCACCTACAGGAGTTTCTGATGATTTGCAACACAGTCTACGACAGGCAGGTGGACGAGGATACCATCCGTATGATTGCCTTCCCCTTCTCACTAGCAGACAGAGCAGCCACCTGGCTGAAGCATGTAGGGAAGTTCGTATACACCGGGGAGCAGCTCTGCAACGAGTACTTGAACAAGTACTATCCACTCAGGTGGACGAATACAGCGAGGGCCCTGATAAGCAACTTCTCCATGCTCCCCAATGAGCAATTCCACGAGGCATGGGAGAGGTTCAGAGAGTTGACAGATAGATGCCCGCACCATGAGATCTCGAAGCCGAACCTTGTTCAGAGCTTCTTCTGCAGGCTGACACCAGAGCTGCAAGGCTTGGTGAATGCTTCTTGTGGTGGGTCCTACTTCGCCATGGAAGAGGATCAGGTTTGGGCCACTTACGAGGACATGGCCGAGAACTAAACCGTGATGTCCCATATCCGACTCTACACACAGGGACGCCCCCAGCCACAAACTGTGCAAAACCAGAGGATCGCACGGGTTGACGTCGGTCCATCCACTTCGTCAGCGGCAATAGCACAGGCCGAGTCCACAGCCGCCGACATGGGTATCATCAACGATAAGCTGGATAGGATGGAGATCATAAAGAAGAAGCAGTGCCAGGGTATCACGCAGATGGAGCAAATGGCACAGACACTGAGTGACCTGAAGACACAACTCATGTGTCTCCAAGAGGCACAGACGGCTTCCCAGCCCCGTCTTCCGGCACGAGGCGATCCGAGTAGCACCGGCTGCTCGTCCCAGCGCTCCAACTCCTAGCAGCCTAGAAAGGTCCATCTTGTACAGGCGGAGTCGTACCAGCAGCCGCAGCCCCACTACCAGTCGCCACCATCTCTAGACACGTAGATGGTGGTCTACCAGCCAGATCAGCCTCTAGCCGTACCCCCACCAGCCACCTATGACCAGGAGCCGTTGATGGACGTCAACAGGATTTGGTACGACCGCCCCTAGCCCTGTATCCGATGAGATCATCCCGGATTCCATTGGTCCGCCGGAGGTGCCAGTTCCCAGCAGCAGCCTTCAGGTCAGGGTGGCCTGTACGGCCATCAGAGAGATCACCAGCAGCAACAACCCCTAGTGTACCACTAGCAGCAGCAGTAGTCATCCCAGTATGGTCCTCATCCCTATCAGCAGGGACATTCTTGGAGGCGTGATCAGCCTCATCAGCAGCAGTATCATCCCCAGTCATACCCCTCTCACCAGCAGCACCAGCAGCAGCAACAACCTCACTACCAGCGAGGCCACCCGTCAGGTTCTCATGGACCATCGTATGAGAACCCAGCCTTAGACGACATAGCCCGCCTCTTGACCGATCAGCAGGCTACTTTCAAACGGGAGATGGACGAGTTCCGCTAGGAGATGCGGGAGATTGTGAGAGGGAAGGCCGCCATCCCTTCCCATATCGAGTCGAACCCAAACAACCTCAAAAGGAAGTCTGAGCAGGTATATTTCACAGAGTATGCCACTTCGAGTGATTCATTTGGTGATATGTCTGTCTATCTTTTTGATACTGACTTTGTCACACTTAGTAGCGGTAGGATGCCAGCAGGCGGTGCCTCGTCTGAGCGACACCCCGAGGACACTTCCAGAGTGCCAAGCGAGGAGGAGCGCGGTACTGACCCCGCGAGCGATGATGACGGTGGTGCTGACGCCACCATGGATGCTGATCCCACCGACGGTATTGATGCCGTCGCTTCACTAGATGGAGGAGGTGGTATTGATGCCACCGTTGTTGACGAGCCAGAGCGCGGTGCTGATGCCGTGATTCGACCAGCTGAGGGTGGTGCTGATGCCACCGGTTTTACTTCTTATAGCCATGTAGTCTTTCCTTCTGTTCATGTATCTCAGGACACTTCTGGCAATAAAGGAAAGGGTTTATTTTCTTCTGATCCACCTGTGGTGCTTGATGTATGCGTGGATTCTACCGTTGAGAAGCCTAGACCCTCTCCTAGTCCTTCATCTGAGAAGGACCCTGTGATCCCCTTCCCTAGAGCACTTCACATGGGAAAGGGGAAGAAAATCGAAAATCCAAAAAAGAAGCAGCAGGAAGAGTTTAACCAACATATGATCGACCGCTTCCATATTCATCTGACTCTTCTGGAGGCTTTGCAGCACATCCCTCTACTCCAGAGATCACTCAGAGACATGACCACATTTAGGAGGAAGAGGAGGAACTAGCAGCCTGAGATCCATGTGCTGACCAGAGCCACGTATTTTGCGATCCAGAACCATGTGCCGGCCAAGAGGCCAGATTCATGAGCCCCTTATGTCAGATGCCATATCAGAGAGCAGAGGTTCGACCACAGTCTATTAGACAACGGTTCATCGATCAAACTACTTTCGGCAGCCCTTCTCGACCGGTTCGAGTTGGGCACTCTACGACATAGTAGGACAATCCTTCAGTTTGTTGATCGATCTGTCAAGAGGCCGAAGGGGTTGCTGAGGGACGTTGTCGTCACGATTCAGGGCCTAAAATTCCACGTGGACTTTGTTGTGTTGGACATGGAGATCCCTGAGTCAGTGACCGATACCCCCATCATTCTAGGTTGCCCGTTCTTGGCCACAGCCAAGGCAATGACCGACCATGATAGCAGGAAGGTATACTTTCACGTCGAGGGCGAGAGTGTACAAATGGAGATGGTCGAGGACATCAGAGTCAGAGATTCAGCATGCTCAGAGCCGACCACTGATTCAGAGCAGATGACAGATGCATGGCTTGACATCCACCAGGACTACGACTTCGTGATTATAGATGATGAGGTAGTTTGGGCATATACAGTCGCACAGGCCATCCTCTCACCTTCGGAGTCCCCTGATGCAGAGACGCCGACAGAGGAGAGCTTGGAGAGCGCATTCCTGGTCCAGGATACTTTCCAGTCGGCAGAGCCGGTTCTTGACCGTGAGACTGAGTTTTTATGTGATGATGATACAGATCCCTCGGAGTCAGATGTTGATTGGGCAGAGTTTGATGATTTTATACAATATCTAACTTCTACTGAGCCTACAGTAGGGAGGAGGTAGATGACATGCAGAGTAGAGACAGTCCAGCAGAGCAGCCTTCTCCAGATTCTGAATGTGAGCGAGAGTTTCAGTTTTCCCACGCGGATTTGGCAGCATTCACTCAGAGTTTTCAGAGGCCAAATCCGCCAGCACCGACATGTCCAAAGCTGAAGCCACTTCCTGCGTCGCTGAAGTATAGGTTCCTTGCGGGTGAGCATGAGATGTACCCAGTCATTATCTCCGCCGATTTGACTAGAGAGCAGGAATCCCTTCTGATGGGGGTTCTTGAAAAGAATCGCAAAGCGATAGGATGAAGCGTAGCCGATCTCCCGGGGATAAGTCCGGCCCTGTGCTCCCACCATTTCTATCTCGAGGATGAGGCGAAGCCGTCACGTGAGTTCCAGCGGCGGCTGAACTCGAATCTGAGAGAGGTTGTCATGAAGGAGATTTCGAAATGGTGGACGTCGATTTTACCTACCCCATCTCTGACTCCAAGTGGGTCAGTCCATTACATGTGGTGCCCAAGAAGATAGGCATCACTACAGTTGTCAGCGAGTCTGTAGAGGAGATCGCTACCCGGGTACCCACTTCTTGGCGGGTCTGCGTGGATTACAGACGACTCAACCAGGCCACCAAGAAGGATCATTTCCCCCTACCCTTTATAGATCAGATCATTGACATACTGACAGGGAAGAGCCATTACTATTTTCTGGATGGGTAATCCGGCTACAATCAGGTGGCCATCGCGCCCGAGGACCAGGACAAGACTACCTTCACCTATCCCTTCGGCACATATGCTTTCAGACGCATGCCATTTGGGCTATGCAACGCCCCTGCGACTTTTCAGAGATGCATGCTGTCTATCTTTTCGAACATGATAGGGGAGTGCTTGGAGGTCTTCATGGATGATTTCTCAGTCTACGGCGACGGATTCGACTCATGTCTTGACTGCCTAAACCGAGTCCTTCAGCGATGCATTGAGGTTCACCTTGTGTTGTCTTAGGAGAAGAGTTACTTCATGGTGACTCAGGGGACAGTGCTTGGCCATATCATCCCCAACAGGGGCATGGAGGTTGATCCGACCAAGGTAGATGTCATTAGAAAACTCGCACCACCATCCAACTTGCGGTAGTTACGTTCTTTTATGGGGCACGTCGGTTTCTAACAGCACTTCATTCATGATTTCAGTAAGATTGCCCGACCGTTGACTGATCTGCGGATGAAAGACACTGAGTTCCTTGTCGATGACAAGTGTCTTTCATTGTTTCAGACTCTCAAGAGATGTGTTGTTGAGGCTCCTGTCCTTCAGCCGCCTGATTGCTCTCTCCCATTCGAGATCATGACGGATGCCTCCGATTTTTCCGTAGTGGCCGTGCTGGGACAGAGGAGGGATGGAGTCCCATTTGCCATTCACTAGGCTAGCCGTACATTGGATGCCGCACAGCGGAACTACACAGTCACTGAGAAGGAGATGCTAGCCGTAGTTTTTTCCTAGATAAGTTCAGATATTACATTATCGAATCTAGAGTTACCATATACACTGATCATAACGCCATCAGGTACCTCATGGCAAAGAAGGATGCCAAAGCCAGATTGACCAGATGGATCCTTCTATCCAGGAGTTCGACATAGAGATTAAGGATAAGCCTGTAGTCAATAATGTGGTGGTGGATCATCTCTCCCGATTAGAGAATCTTGAGGATTCTGAGTAGACTGAGCCTATATGTGAGACCTTCCCCGATGAGGCGATCCTTGCTATCGCCTCTCTCCCGTGGTACGCCGATATTGTGAACTTTCTTGTTGCTAAGAAAGTTCCACAGGATTGGCCCAGGCAGAGACTTGAGACCTTCCTCGCGAAGGCCATGTTTTACCACTGGGAGGATCCCATCCTTTACCATGAAGGAGGTGATAGCGCCTGGCGTAGGTGCATTCCTCAGGAGGAGCACCATAGCATCCTCACTTACTGCCACAAGCTTGAGGCAGGAGGACATCACTTTGGGAGGAGAACGACACAGAAAGTGCTCCAATCCGGCCTATGGTGGCCTACCCTCTTCAAGGACTCTATTGAGTTCGTGAGGAGGTCTACTGACTGTCAGAGGATGGGCATTTGTGGACAACGTGATATGATGCCGATGCAACCCATTCACTTCTATGAGGTTTTTGACGCATGGGGTATCGATTTCATGGGTCCATTCCCTAAGAGTCAGGGATTCGAGTACATTCTGTTGGCCGTGGATAATGTGAGTCGTTGGGTTGAGGCCATCCCCGACCGAACCACAGATGCTAGGATTGTTTGCAGATTTTTGAGGAAGCATATCATTTCACGGTTCGGGGTACCTCGAGTGTTGATATCTGACGGGGGGTCTCATTTTGTCAACGACAAGGTAAAGGCCCTTGCTAGCGTGTTCGGCATAGACCATCGAGATGCCACTCCTTACCATCCTTAGACGAATGGTCTTGCCGAAGTGTCGAACAGGGAGATCAAGACTATATTGCAGAAAGTCGTCCGCCCTGACCGAAAGGATAGGTCACAGCTTTTCGACTCGGTCTTGTGGGCATATCGGACGTCTTTCAAGACACCTTTGGGCACATCTCCCTTTCGCTTCGTTTATGGCAAGCCGTGCCATTTACCTGTTGAGTTGAGACATAGGTCACTTTGGGTTGTCACTGATATACTTTTGGATCCAGATAGTGTAGGAGATCAGAGGAGGGCAGAGTTAGCAGCCTTGGAGGAGCTTCATGATACCGCCTTCTCAAACAGCGTACAGTACAAGGAGAGAGTGAAGGAGTGGCATGATTCTCATATCAGCCACAAGCATTTTGAGCCTGGACAGAGAGTATGGTTGTTTGATGCTAGGCTTCGTCTATTTCCAGGGAAGCTACAGAGCAAATGGAAGGGACCGTATTTGGTGAGAAAGGTACACGACAATGGGAGTATTGACATATCTGAGTTGTCTTCTGAGAGTACCTTTTGAGTGAACGGCCAGCGGCTCAAGCCATATCTTGATCATGAGCCGCGGGTCGTTGATGTTGCCCCTATTCACTTTGCGTGAGATGTGGTCTCTTGACTCGCATCTATTGCATCTCACGCCTGTTTATCACTGTTCTCCCGACTTGTATAGATCCAGTTGTCCATATCACTCCATTCTTTAGTCCCACATCCCTTTCCTCATCTTTTGATTATGTTATACTTAGGGTGTACTTTACCCTAAGTATAGGGAGGATGTAGGACTCTCGGGTATTCTTTTGATTCATTTCTACCCCTGTATTTGCTGCTTATACTTAGGGATATTTTACCCTAAGTATGGGGGGGTAGACCCCGTACATTCTTCACTCGGTTTTCCCTTTGTGTACAGCCTGCTATACTTAGGATTATTTGATCCTATGTATAGGGGGAAAAGCCGAGACCCTCTTGATTTCTATTCTTTCATTCGTCTTTGTATATAGCCTTCCTTTTCACTTCCCTATACTAAGCACGAGTTATGTCTTCTTCATCGCTCTTGACTCTAAGGACATCGTTCGAGCTAAGTATAGGGGGGGTGTATATATTTCATATATACTTTAGCCATAACTCGTACTTTGTGTGAGTGTGCTAATAAATAAAAATGGCTAAAAACCCTAAAATCCATAAAAATTAAAAATTTTTCCTGTAAATAAACATTCTTTTATTTGCACATACATAGCTATTGTACAAATTATTTTCGTAAAAATGTTTTCAAAAATATTTTTGTGTATATTGTGTGTAAATATGTGCATATCAAAATTATGTATATAGTACAAAAATTTTTCCAAAATGTTTTAAAATAAAATGTTTGCAAAAACCTTGTGTAATCTTGTGTAAATATTTTGCAAAACGTGCAATTATGCACACATTCATGATTTCAAAACATTTTTCAAAAATTTTGCATGTGTGTAAATATTGTGTAAATAGCATCTTTGTATATACTTGTATAGTTTTTCCTGGATTATAGTTGACATTTAAACTAGCCTGGAATTAAATTGGGAAATGGAGCTTGATTAAGATCTCAATCCACCTAATTCTAAGAGGAACCTTATAGGGCTTAGGGTTAAGGCTTTTCAGGTCCATGGTGACTTAATTCTTTGAGTCCACTAGGCTATGATCACATGTCATCTCAATGAGCCTAGGTAGAGCACTTAACAACACACACATGACTCATATAGACAATGGCTTGACTTGGACCCGCACTTTACACCGAGCTCTCTACGGATGAGGTGGTGAGGAGGCAGTCTTCCTTGACTTGGGGTAGCATATGAGGTTAGTACTTCTAGGCGGAACCTCTCTTCTTCTTTTAGTGAAGAAGTGCATCTCAACTTGGTCTGGTTGCCATGTGGTCTAACGACAGGAGTTGTGGGTTGCAATAATGTTTCAAAAGAGGGATAGTCTACTGGCTCAAGAGGAAAAACTCCTTATGTACATATGCTACACCATGTAAATATGTTGTATAGATGCACTTGAAAAAAAAAAGCAAAAAGAAAATAACTCCAAAAAAGTGGTGGGTCTGATAGAAAATGATAATCCCGTCGGAGTATGTATATAGTGCAAATAACCAAAGCTTGAGACTCATGTTCCATCTTATTTAGCTTACAACAGGGAGACTTAGCTACACTGGTTGATCTCCCAAGGATACATGGCTACACAGGCCATGGTCCATTATATTCTTTCCCGTCTTCTTGAGTCGGTTGAACTTGAACTTAGAAGGGAATATCCCGCTCCTCGAGGAAAGAGTGGCCAGACTAGGGTCATAGAGTTACCTTGTTGGGGATGGTTGTCAAGTTGCTACTTCTGAGGTGGAGAGCTATACCTCACATACACTGTACAAGGGAAGATTCATAGTCTTCAGGGTTTGTGTATGTAGACTTGCTCTGATCTGGATTGTTGAGGAGTCCTGACTATAGATTAGTGGATCTTACAGGCTGTTGAGTTTTAAACCTAAGTCTAAATAAGGTTCCGACACATTAATAATCCAAAGATCTGATTGAGCTCCATATTTCAATTTAATGAAGGCAAGTTTAATTATCAGCATTGATCCATGCATTTTCTCCTCTTTTTCTTTTTCTTTTTCTTTTTCACTTCTTTTTCAATTAAGTGTTTGCTAAGGGACTAGCAAATTTAATTAGGGGGGTGATGAATACCCTTTCAACACTCTTTATTCTTTTATTTTAGCTACAAAACCTATGCAAAACACATGTAGATATTTGTAAATAGCAATAATTGTCAAATAGCATGCATTATCTAAATATGCATTATTAGCATGTTTTTGTGCATAAATAAAAGAATAAAGGAATAAAAGGAAAAGAGGGAGATATTTAGAATAAATATTGAGCGACCTAATCCCAAGGGAGGGCTCAGCATGGGCCTGACCGCAAAAAGAATCTAAGTAGAGAGAGATATGGGAAGCTCATGTGTGTATATATACCTGTATATAATTAAAAATATTTTCCTCTAAATAAAACAAAATGCATTTTTTTGTGAATAGGTATATATTTGTAAATATTAAATTATAATAAAATTGGGAAAAACAAAACAAAAATAAAATAAAAATGCCCTTCATCGTCGTATATATGCCATGTACATAAAATCACTCACTTATTTATTATCACCTTGTAAATAAATAAATAACAATCCAATAAAAATATTTTCTCATCCCATATTTCATGGTGTAAATAAATAAAAAAATCACAAAAATAAAATAAAATAAAAAGAAATAAAATCAAAATCAAAATCAACATTGTATATATACCATGTAAATAGATGTATATACCTATTTATTTACCCTATCTAAATAATTAATAAAAATAAAATAAAAATACCATATAAGTCCAAATTTTATTCTATAAATAAATAAAATATAAAATTGGAATAAATTGTATAAAAATAAATAAATAAAAAACATAAATAAAAAATACATATTGTATATACCTATATATAATAATACTATGTTGTAAATACATTATTTTTATTTCAAAAAAATAAAAAAAATCTCTAAAAAATAATTTAAAAATAAATAAACATTTTTCATGTTTTAAGTTTTTTGAAATAAAGTCAATTGTTATTTTTTATTTAATTTATATTTAATAAACGGAGGCTTGTGATTGGTCCACGGGGGATTGTTGACCTCCAGCCAACTCTCCCCCGCGGACCCTCCTCTCGCGGATCTGGGCGCCTGATCCGATTTCTCCAAATTATCGCGCCCTGACCCGAGCACCAAATACCCAAACCCCGGGCTCCATTTGATCCTCCTTCATCCAAGATCCATGCCTGGGGATCTACCTATGGATCCGAGCTCCGACCACCTCGCCCGACCTTCCTCTTCTCGGACCCCTAGCTGTATATAGCTGAAACTCCGGCCGCCATTCCACTGCATCTTTGGCGTTGCTACTTCCACCCAGGACCTCCACCCTAATCCCTAGAGTGACAGCTTTCGATTGGCGTGTTGCAGAGAGGAGGAGGAGCTCTCCGCTACTGATCTGACGTCATATGACTGTCGTGCGCCGCCGTGAGCAGCGCCCGTGCCTCGGCCCTCCGACGACCCTCGAGGCGACGACCAGAGCTTCTTTAGCTCATCCCCAGTCGACTCCCGCCATCACGTAAACCTAATTCTTCCTAGCTTTCTCTAATTTTCGATTACCCCCAAATCGATCCTCCGCCGTCTCCGATCAATTCCACCCACACCACTCATCGACTCGATCATCGGACGACACCATCATCTTCGCGAGACCCCTCTTCACGTTATGCACCCACTCACTCCCCATGTCTTGCCTCGGAGCAGGAGTTCGACCTCCCTCGTCGTCGCCTCGCCGGAGGTCATCCACTCGACTCATCCACACACCCATTCCACCTCTCACAGGGTCGAGGCAGTTCACCCTCGATGCAGGAGTCTTCTTGTGTTGTTTTGCAGGTCGAAGGAGACCCATCTGAGGGTCCGAACATCTAGGCATAGAGCTCCAGCTCTGCCTTCGTCGCCAGGGCTCTTCGGAGTTTCCTGGAATCATCGGAGGAGTCCACCAGTTGCGGGAGGCCTTGGCGAGTCGATTCCACACCTTTGCAGCCCCCGTGGAGGTCCAGCGCGCCCGTGGTTCTTCGGCGAACTTCGCTAGAGCCGTGTTCATCTAGGACCTTCAGGAGCCGTCCGTTCATCCTCAACGTTCCATACTTAATCCAGACCGCTCGATCAGGAGAAGAGGAGGCCGTTATCCACCACTGTACGATCGAAACGTGGCCTCCTCATCGCAATCCATCCAGACGAAGGGTTGCCCGAGATCCAGCACTATCAAATCCTCCACGTGGCATGCCCTTAGCCGTCAGATCCGAGCCAGAGTTCTTCGCAGAGGCGCAGCGCCCCTCAGCCGTCCGATCTCACACGTGGCATGCCTCCAGCCCTCGCATAGTTAGTGGGGTAATTTATACTTAGGCCACTCCTGTTTCATATTTACTTTTTAGTCCTGTAAATATTTTCAGTAGTTGTTTTTATTTTAGTTAAATTGCATAGAGGACCTGGATGTTTATAGTATTTACATATTAGTCCCTGTGAGTGTGGCCACATGCTTCGACACGTGAGGACATGGTGTTTTTGCAATATTTACCATGCATTCCTTGTGTGTTAATGTTTGCATTTTTATAAATAGGAATTGCATTTAAGTCCTTCCGTGCGTGGTCTACGTGTGATGCGCGTGTTTTGTGGGACATTTTGCATGAGGGCCCGTTTATTTTCTTGCCGTGTTACTGTTTAGCCCTTGCAACTTGTTTTTATTACACTTAAGTCCCTATGAACTGTGAGCTTTATTTTGATTTAAATAAAATATCAAATCCAACCAAAATCGTGAAATTTGGATACGTGGCTCCTGCCACTATGTAAAATTTTCCCTAATTTTTAGGTACATTGTTTTGGCTTTTTATTATTTTTAAAAATTTAAACCTTGGTTTTTCCTTCTGTTCAGTTTATAAAATCCTAAAAAAATATTAAAACCCTTTTAAAAATTCCAAAAAAAATTAGGTTTTATTTATTTTTGTGTGTTTGAATTTCTATGTGAATTTCGCTACTTTTGGATTTATAAAAAGTTTAAAAATTAAAGAACACATAAAAATTCATAAAAATTCTAAAAAATTATAGAAAATCCAAAAAAAACATAAACTCTTTTTCTAAATTTTCTATATTGTTTCTATTTTTCATCAAAATTACCTCAAGCCTTTTCAGGACCATTTGATATTTTTCTAGGCCCTTTTTAGCTTGGTTGGACAACAGTTCACTGTTTTCACCCTTTTTGATTTTTAAAAAATTCCATAAAAATTATAAAAATCTCAAAAATTCATCAAAAATAGTAAAAAAATATATAAAACATAAAAATATTTTTGTTTGAATTTTTTGACCATTTTTGAATATTTAAATAATTGGTTGAAGATGTTTGTATTTGTCTTTTTATTATTTTCCTTATTATTAAAAATCCAAAAAAAATAAAAATATTTAAAAACCACCAAAAACCATTGTTTTTATTTTGTTTTTCTTTCTGACTACTTCGTAGGCTGCGAGGCCAACTCGTGCTCCTCGAGACGGACCCTGGGTGCTATACCAGGTTAATCACATAACGAGGATTGCGATTTTGGTTTTCACTATTTTTCTATCTTTATTTGGTGGTCTGATTTTGTTTCCTTGATTGAGCTCTGAGTCCCGAGAGGTTGAGGTCGTAACGACCATTGACACCTGATTTACGTTAGTCTATCGGGCTGCTCATCAGAATGTTCTTTATTTTTCTTGTTGATCTGATTTTCTCTCTCGATCCGGGTTGCAACGACCCGAGAGTGATTATTTTTATCTGATCCCGGATTGATTGAGAGAATTTTTGGCTCATCAGAGAGTGGGTGAATGTAGATGCTGGAGATGAAATCATTTGTCGATGGTGATGAAGTAGGTGGCTAGTGGTCGGCGGAGTGAGGGGAAGCATGGATGGGGCTCAACAGCGTTGTGAAATGACCGGAGCAGATAGCGATGGCGGAGCGCAGCGCTTGAAGAGTATAGAGATGGCCTCATATCTCGCCTGACAAGGAGCTAGGTCAGTGTTGTGACCACCATGTGCCCCTCTATGTGGTGCAATTGATGGACGCATTGAAGAGGTCGTCGGCATGAGGCTTTATAGCAGAGGACCAGGGTGACAGAGATGCAATGATGAAGTAGATGAGGGCATGATTGATTGGCGATGGGGTTTGATTGAGGACTGAATCTTAGAAAAGATCGGAGATTGGGATTCGATTGGAGTGGCGGCTGCACAAAGATGGAAAGGAGATCAGGGAGGATTGAGGAGTGTGGCCGGTGATGCGAATAGGAAGGTGGCTGGTGAATCTGGAGAGAGATCAGGATATCGATCTGATGGAGATTAGATTGGAGAGGCAGTGATTATTGATTGGTGACTTGATTATGATGGGAAGTTGGATGACGACGCATGGTTTGGTAGTAGATGGAATATGCAGAGAAGAAGTGGAGAGGCAGTGCGACCCAAAGGGAAATGGGAGGGACGACAACGGTATGTGTGTGGGAGGCACGTAACCAACACATGCAAAGTTTTAACAATTTTTATATAATAAATGAATATTTATAAAATACCATAAATGGGTCATGTGGCAGCTCCAGGAGCGGCTACGTGCCACTCCCAGAAAAATCGATAATTAAAATACAAAGAAAAGTAAAAATTAATAGCAAACAATCTCAAATCGAAACATTTTCTTCACAAAAGTTGATCGTCTCGATAAGATCTACAAAAGAGACCAAAATCCAAATTGGTCAATTGCACAAAGTGATATTTTTGATGGATCTCTATGTACATAGAAGACCAGTATTCTTAAATAAGATAAAAATCGGAACAAATACGATAAAATACAAAATAATTATTTACACTTTAATATTTTTTTTGGATTTTTAATAATTAAGAAAATGAATAAATAAAATAAAGTATTGAAAATACAACTTTTGTACAAACTTTTAGTAAACATTCAGACTTGATTAGTTTCTTTGATTTATGTTTTAGTTTGGATTTGGATTTTTATGCATTTTAATAAAAATTTTGTCAAAGAAAATAAATGAAAAAAATAAAATAAAAAGGGTTAAATATGCGCATAAAATAATAGGTCAAAATCAGGTAAAATATATATAATGTACAAAAGAGGCCCCAAACCCAACTTTCACATATGAGCTCCGATTCACTTGAACTTGGTGTTGTTTGAATATAATTGAATGTACATTATTTCAACAATGAGTAGGATTAAATCAGACACTTTATGAGGAAGATATCAATGTTTTAGACTGACATATCTGAAATTAGGGTTTCAGTTTATTTCTCTATAATTTCAGTTAGTGATTTTCCTGTAATTTTCCTTTATTAATGTTAGTAATATGTACACAATGGAGGAGGTTTCGGGTCATTTGGAGTTAGCATGAATTAGTTAAAAATCAGGGAAGTTAGCCTGTTATATAAGTCAAATGAGCTGGACTTTTTGGCTCCTCATTTTAAGCAATTATGAATTATAAAATGCAATTATTATTCACATATACCTGAATGCTAATTATGTAATACATACGAAGAAGTGTAGATGAATTTTGGGGAACTGATCTTAACTAATCACTTTTAGAGTGATGAGTCATGGATTCATAGGAGGCTTGGGCAGAGTTTTGTGGTTCTTATAGGCTATTGTATTTCAAGTCCACTTCCCAATAATGTTCCGATCAAACCTAACTTTCAACGGTCTGACTGAGCTCTAAACTTGATTTTATGAGGTTGTTCTCGATAGTTAAAATCAACCCAAATTCTTTCCTTTTTCTTTTATTTATTTTCATTTCTGTACTTATAGGCATAAGTGTTTGCCAGGGACTAGCAAAGGCCAGTATAGGGTGTGATGAATCTCCATTTCATCACTTTTATTCTTTCATTTTTGTCCTTTAAACCCTAGCTAAATGCATATAAATAACATTATTTTGCATAAAATAACAAATAGTATGTATTGTATAAATAGTGTATAAAATATTATGTTTAAAGTTAAAATAAAAGAATAAAGAAAAGTAAAAGAAAAGAAGCAGAAATGAGATGCCATAGGTATTAAATGACCGTAAACCCTGAGACCTACGCATCACGGTGACCATGTCGACAAGGAATAAATTATGGGGAGAAAAGGGACAAAAATACAATAAAACCCAAATTTCAATTCATTAATAAGTCATTTTAGGGACCTATTTTATTCTTTATTAATTATACCTCAAATCAATAAACATGAATGTTGTAGATAAAAATAAATAAATAAATACAAAATTTATTTAACATAAAAATAATGCACCATGTGCCCTCTACACTCAAAAGTAAAAAAATCCAAAACCTCTACTTCAGAGAGATGTATGTTCTCCATATGAACTCAAAATTCACCAAAACCACCATTAATTGTATAACTTTTAATTAGCTATTTAAGGAAGGTAGTTTCATCGAGTTAAAATGCAAAAGTTAGGTTTTTTACCCATAATATACGATATATAACAATAAAATAATCATTTTATGTATTCTTTATATTTTTCATTATTAAATATTTTTATAATTTCGTAAATAATATATGAAAGCCATGTACATAATTAAAATAAAAGATAACAATTAAAAATACAATATAATAAATAAGTAATTCAAACATATAGATGATTTTTTTATTATATACATATACCTATATAATAAATGTATCTATTTATTTAAGTTTTCATATAAGTTTAGAAAAATACAATTAATTTTTTTAATATGTATTGAACTAATTTCTAAATATATAAATTGTATATATAAAATAATAAAATCTCAAATAAAATATACAAATAAACTACTTACTATATAGGTAAATATATCTATATTTATGCTTGTAAACTAAACTTACAACAAATAAACTCATAAAAAATACTACATAAAAAATTAATATTTTTATATTTTAACAAAAAATAAAATAAATAATTTATTATTTTATTTCTATTTATCTTTGAATTTCTTTTCTATTTTATCTTGTTGTAGCTTACGTGGACCAATTGGGTTGTGGCCTCAGTTGACTCACTAGTCAACGGAGCCCCCTGCAACCCTAGGTCATGTTGCCTCGCTGACTGCGTGACTTCCTTGATTTTCCCCCAACTTTCCTTGCGTCCTTTCAACTAGATCCCTTCTCCACTTGTAATAATTAATCTTTGGTCTTTCATGCCCCTTCTATTTCTTGATCAATGGATCACTACTATGACTAGGATTCTTGGTCAAAGGCACGCCTGTACATATATCCTTCACCATCTTCAATTTGATTTTGGTCCTCATTCGTCCTCGAAATTCCCAATTCTTTGATTTCCTTCGCTTCTTGGTGACAGTAGGGAGCTTGATGGATCGATTAATGAGGAGGAAGAGACGCAAAGGAAATTATCCAAGCATTGTCGTTCCTCTACAGAAGAGCTCCAACCAGGATCCCAGCTTATGAAGGTAGAGCCATAGTTTAAATGTTCTTTCTATTCGTAGGAGATAGATTAGCGTAGTTAGGGTTTAGTTTTACAACAAATCCTGTGTTATTTTGTTAAATCTCATATTCATAGTTAATCGGTGCTCAGCTCAGTGACCATTTCAATGTAACTCTACCATTCTCCAACCACCAAAATGCCTCACCTTCATTCCCCCTCGTTTCTTCTGCATCCCCCATACCTCCATTCAACTCGATCTTGCTCAAATCGAGGAGTTGCCCTCCTCCTCTACCACTTCGCTGGAGGGCTCCATCCAACCTCACTACCTTCTCATTCACCCATCAATATGGACCCCAAAATCCCCTTTGTGCTTGTTGCTACTCTTTTGTAGGTTCTGGATGGACAAAGGACCCCATTAGGGTTGATTTTTGCCCAACTGAATTAGCTCCTAGTATTACACCCTCCTTCAAGCTCTACGACCCTATCAATGGGTCCTAGGCGATTATGAGACCATCACTCGACACGAGGAGCATCAGCATCAGTATGGACCTCTTGGGAGATGCCCAGGTGGTCGGAGTCATCGAGGAGCAAGGATCAAAGCTCTCCCGGGAGAGCTCTTCCTCAATTCTTCCAGATGGGGTTCCAACTGTCAAATCACGAATGACAGAATAGATCGCCCAACAACTGTTGGATGCACGCTCCCTCAGGCCTCAGAAGTTCCGTTGTGATCTAATATCAGCCCTACTGCATGAAGCATCATCCACTCATCCACCGTTGGTTGAGTGACTCAAGGCAAGTGAAAGTATCTGAGCCGTCAGCCAATGCCCTTATGGGGTGTAATTTTGCTCTATACCCCCTTCCTTTTGTATTTTATTTTTAATTCATAAACTTTCATCTGTAGTATAAAATGTTTTGGTTATTTTGCAAGTAGACCTCCATATTTATTTTATTTTCAATGTGGTCCCTTACCGCGTCACCTCACGTGCCCATACACGTGAGGTGGTGGGCTTTTTACAGGGACCCCTGTATTTGTGGGTTATTATTTAGTCCAGATATTTTGTATTTTAGTTTAAAATTTTTTGGGATAATTGCATGTGTGCCCTATCGTGTTTGATAAATAGCATTTATACCCCTGCCAGCATGGAATGAATTAAATATTCCTAGGAAAATTATGCGAAGGCCCTTCTACATTGGAAATTAGTTCTGGATTACATTTTTATTTAGTTTTATTTGCATTACAGGCCGTGACAGTATTATATTTTTATTTTGTTTATTCCTTCCATTAAAAATATTATATTGCATTCAAAAACTATAAGAATTTTATTATAAATGTCTTATATCATATTTCAACATACATATTTTAGTAGGGCATTTAAAAATTATTTCTAATATTTAATAATCCAAAAATATTAAATTTATTTCTATTTGCATTAAAAATCAATACAAATTACAAAATTGTTTTGAAAAATTATAACAAAATTATGGGTTATTTATTAATTTATTTTGCACAAACATACCAAAAAATCACTAAAAATCAAAAGATAAATGAAAAAAATAACAAATCCCTTATAGCCCTATAAAATTTATAAAAATAATTTAAAACTCCAAAAATATTGCATTTTTTAAATTTCTGAATTTTCTTTATTATGTTTATTATATATTAAAATTAGCTTTGGAATTTTTTGATATTTTTATATATTTTTAAATTCTAGAACATTTCAGCTTATTAATATGTGTCACTATTTTTTATTCATTTAAAAATACAAAAAAATAGCAAAATAAGTAATAGGTAAAACATAAAAATGAACCAGAATATGAAAAGAACAAATATAAAAAACAAAAATATTTATTTCCTTCTTTTTGATGATTTATGGCCATTTATTTCAAAGTAAAACCCTATATTATATATAGTTATATTTATTGATATTATTATTAGTATTATTATTAATATAAAAACCTACTATGTATAATAAAACCTTTTAAAATTATAAAAAGGATTGTACCTTAGGGTATTTTCCTTTTTTATCTTTATTTTATATATTTACTATCTATATTATATATATGTTATACATACTTATCTTATTTCTAGGAAAAAAAGAAAATAAAATATAAAATCAGAAAATATAAGAAAAATAAAAATTCTAAAATTATGAAAAAATGTAAATTAAAACTCCTTAAAAAGTTTTAGTATTGAAAACCCACTAAAAATAAAAAAAAATGCATTAAAACACGAGAAACATTTATTGTATTTTTGCCAATTCTTATTGTTATTCCCCTTGCTCTATTCCCTTTACTTTTGAAATTTTATTTACTAGATATAATGCACATTAAAATTGATTTATGTTTTATTTTGGACTTATATATATATATATTATGAAAATCCTAAATAAGTTTGTGAATTTAATATATTCACTGTTTTATGTATTCATTATTTAAAATCCATAAAAGATATAAAAAATGCCTTCAAAATTACAAAAAAAAGAAAAATATTTTATTTACCTTATTTTGACTTTGTTTAACTTATATAAAAAATCGGAAACATATTTTTTCATTATCTATATTGTTATTGATATGTATTATTTATGTAATCTATATTATTATTATTTATCTTACTTTAAAAGTTAAATAAAAATTACAATTTTGCAAAATTAAAAACACATAAAAATATAAAATATTTAAATATCATAAAAATTTGAATATAATTAAAAACTAACAAAAACAATTAAAACAAAAAAATAAAAACGAGAAAATATAAAACCAAAAATCATTATTAAATAGAATAATTAATGACAAATTTGTCTCTACTCTTGTTTGCTTACAACCGCTCGACACTCTTCTCTACTTATGTGTATACACTTTAGTGAAGAGTTATAATAACATTTAACTCACACACTTTGATTTTCATATATAAATTGTGGGTTGACTTTTGTCTGATTTTGTGAGATCAATCGACACAGTGACGGCTGCCTAATTTATTAGCATAGCACAATCGTTATCTTCACCATTTCAATAGTGTGATATACGCTTTTGGAAAACATATGATCTATACAAACTCCCAATCATCGTGAGAAAGTTAATGATAAAACCATGAAGATGATAGTTCAAATATGATCTAAAACTTTTGTTTTATTCTAAGTCTTCTAGTATGCAGGATGTACGGCTATTAGGAATACTTGAGGATGATGTGATCATAAATGATTGTATAACCATGAAACTTCCATTTCGAGGGAGTGATGAGATAGGTTTGGATTTTAGTAACTCCACTCAGAAGATTAGTAATATGATCTTAGTTTAAATGTTGGACGTTGATCTAAATATGATTCGGATGCAATGAGAAGATTAGTTTATGGTATGATTTAATCAAACATCTTTGAGTGGTCACCTAGATATAGATATGAGATAATATCTCAATATCCAAGTCGCTATACATGGAATTTAAATTGCCTTGTCCTTATCTCCAAGTATCCGTGTAGAAGGCACATTGTTCTAGAAACAATTCAAGAATAATCCTAGTGCTGATAATATATCTGAGCATTGGAAAATAGATGATTAAATGTGATTTAATTGTCACAAATATTGTGAACGTGATTCATATTAGTTTGACACATGTGGAGAGTCATATAAGATAATTAAATGAGATTCAACAATCAAAGATATGATTAACATGGATATCATTATCTACAATAATCATAAATATTATAAATATAATTTATAATATCATGAAGATATTTAGTTGTAAAAAGGATTTATAAATTAAATGTCAATGTGAATTGGATTCTTATAATATAATTACTTTTAAATGTAATTTCATTTTATAATGGATGGTTGAATATGGTTCATAATTATCTATGTCATGATTGAAATTGTCACAAAATAATGTGGAATTAATTTTGTGAAAATTTAAGCAATAATAGTTGTTTTACATGTGGAATAATTGATGAGATATGAGATTACATCAATATTAGAAAGGAGAGAGCTCCATTCCATAACAAGAGGGGATGTCCACATGAGGTCTCTCTCCATGGTGGTCGTCCCCCTTGTTATGGAAAGAGGTTCTCCATCTTTCTATATTATTCCATATGAATTGATTCAATTGAATTTAAATTGTTGAATATTCTTCAACATATTTATTTTCTTTTAAATTATTAAATTGCTATTACAAATTTTATGCAACAAAACCATGGCCATTCATTTCAATTAGGAATTCATCTCCACCATATAATTTGATATAAAAGAAAGGCTAGCACTAGCTCTTTCTAACACACAAGTTAAAAGAAACCAAGCTTTCTCTCTCCTCTTCTCATACACGTCTAAGAGGTTCTCTCTCTCAACCCTAGTGTTCATCCACTAGGTTGTTCTTGAGAGCATCATTGTAGTCACGATGTTGTTGTGTTGTCGGATTGATTGCTTATGGATCTCCGCCTTCTTTGGTTCTCCATGCTCTTGAGTAAGGCTATAGATTTCATGAGACGAAATCAGGAGGTTCCATGCTTGGATCTTCAACTTGGATTGCGGGAACCATACACCTATTCCACATGCCTGCAAGTGTATGCTTCATTAGATGGGACTTGAGACAGGAGGTATATTCTTTTAGATTAACACGATCGCAGACGGACTTCAAGTATCAATCCTTTTATTCGTTTGTGATCTTTATGAAACGATATGAGAAATGTTGCCATATCATGTGGTTTCATCTTCGTTAATAATTTTAATTTTCACTGCCCCTTGCAACTAGTATGACTAGTTGTTCTTTAGCGCATGTGATGCGATCTTCATAATTCTGTGATGCACTAAGACTTATACCATGGCCTTTACAGTGACGATATAAAAAGTCACATACCCCATACAAATAGGGGCACCATATCTTCTGTGCAAGGACTATAGTCTTTAACTCCTACTCGAGTGGGATAATTGCACTCATGGTTCTTTGGTTGTTATGACACTTAAGCCACAACTTTCCACAACGCCCAACCCTTTTTTGGAAGCATTCATGTAAATCGTTATGTCCAAGGTACTAGAAGGAAGGGTGAGAATGGGCACAGAATTCAACAGCTCATTGTGTTACGGAAGCTCAATTTGTATTTGTCACTCCAGACAAATGGCACAACCTTTTACATCAACTGGGTAAGGGATAGAGCGAACTGAGAGAACCATCTGATACATCCTTTATAGTACCTGATGAGACCAAGGAAACTGTGGACCTTTGTAACCACCTTGAGCTGCTCCAAATACACAACTGCCTCTATCTTGGCAGGATGGATTGGCACCTCCCCCTAAAATCATGTATGATAGGAATGCAACCTAGAAAGCAAAAACTCACACTTACAGTATTTTGGCATAAAATTGATGCTCGTGTCTCTAGCATAGTGCAAAGATGGTACTCATGCTCGTACTCATCATGGGAGTAGATTGGAACATCATTGATGAATACGATCATGAATCTATCCAAGTACAGATGGAAGACTCGTTTCATCAAATACATGAATTTGACAGATGCACTCGTAAGTCCAAAAGGAATCACCACGAACTCATAGTAACCATATCTAGTTAAAAATGTTGACTTCATCATGTATGCATCCTTGTTCCTCAACTAGTGGTATCCAGATCGCAGATCAATCTTGGAGAACACAACTGCTCCCTATAACTAATTGAATAAATCATCAATCAATGGGAGAGGATAACGGTTCTTGATCGTTCTCTTGTTCAGTTGCCTATAGTCCAGGCATATCCTTAAGGATCCATCCTTTTTCTTCACGTAGAGGATTGGTGCTCTCCATGGTACTCTAATGGAGTGTATGAATCCCTTCTCCAATTGATCCTATAACTACATTTTGAGCTTCTTGATCTCAACAGGTGTCAACTTGTATGGAGGGATAGAGATCGGTTTTGTGCCTAGCAATAACATGATCTCAAACTCTATGTCCTTCATTGGTGGCATCAAAGGTAAATAATCTAGAAACACATTAGGAAACTTGTGCGTGACTCTAACATCAAAGATCATCTGATTCTGCATGGCTGATTCCACCATGTAGGCAAGGTAGCCTAGACAACCTTAGTTGAGAAATCGGTGTGCCCTCAGGCAGAGAAGCACTCAAATCTACCATCAAAAGTATGCTCAACAAACTGAAATGACATCACCCCAAGTAAATGGGAGATCACCGTCTTCCCAAAATAGTCCAAGCATGTGTGGTTCCTCTCCAGTCAGTCCATGCCTAAAATGATGTCAAAGTCCTCTAACTAGATCAGTAGTTGGAATGTGGCCATCTCGTACAATCTGCATGGCTACATCCTATACTTCATGGCAGATGATAACAATCATCCCCTGGGCCTTTATTATAATATAAGGAAGAAAAAACAAACACGAACTTACCCAAAGAGGGCTCCAATAAATGTGCAAAAAAAGAATGTGTATCCCTAGAATAAAGTAATGCATGTAAGGAAATCCCATGGGCTAAAATCATACCTTTGACAGAAAATACAGAAGCATGAGCTTGCTTTTGCATCACTGCATTCAGCCACCCTCATGGTGGTGCACTAGATCCCCTAGCAATGAATGCATGTTTTAGGGCTCACTGAAAATCATGCTCTCCACATCAGGATCCTAAGCCCTAAAACTATTTGGAAAACCCAACTGGTCTTCCACTCTACCGATGTTGCTGCATGCCCGAACTGTTGGCATGCAATGGGCACTAGGACTTGAAATGGACTGACTAACTGAAGTGGTAACATACATGACTGCTTGACTGAGACAAGCTCTCTCCAGAAGTAAAATTGATTCCCCCATGCGTACGACTCGATGTATGCATAGGGGGATGGGAAAAAACTAAACTACGACCTGCCAAGGCCTACCCCAAGGTAGGGGATGGTGTAAACCTACTGTTCAACATGCAAGCCCATTCTGATCCATTGTGAAATAAATGTTATAGCAATTCCTTCCCTTATCTGAAATGAAGAATAACTAATTGCCATAATAGGTCCTTTAGTACAATTAGGGTTATGTACTACGTCCATCTTAATGATCACACAACTGTTGATTCAAATGTTGAATAATAGAGGTTGATTCTTCGATGATATCCAATGAGTTAGATTGAGAACTCATCAAGCACCATCAAGTGTTTGTTAAGAGAGGATCTCCAGTCTGAGAGGAAGATGGAAATTCTTCTGTATAGGTTGATATCTAACCAAACAAATGATGTAGGTCATGTGTATAGGAAAAGAGATTCGTAGGTGTTATATAAGTTAGGTCAAAGAGTTGACTTAACGAGATCGAGATAACCAAGACATGTGTCATACATTGTCACGATATAGGCATGCATACTCTAACCGGAGACAGATGTGTTACTATATGTTTTAGTTTGTATGTCTGGAAGATTGAGAGGTTGATGATCTAATTAAAGTCTATACACCAGTGAGCTCGTGTGCATACAAGGTATATGTGTAATACGATCTCTCGAAGGGATCATACAGGTTCATTATTGAACTGGAAGACATGAGCTCACTCATGAGATATTGGGATCATATTCCGTGCATGATCGTCTCGCTTTGGAAGCTTGACTGAATTTTTAGGTTTGACATATTCTTTTGAAAAGTATATGATCAATACCTACGCATGGTACATTCTTTTGGAAAGTATATGTTTGATACCAACTCCCAATGATCTAATGAGAAACTTAATGATAAAACCCTGAAGGAGATAGTCTAAATAATATCAAAAACTTCGGGTTTGTTCTCTGTCTTCTAGTATGCACGATGTATGAGTATTAGCAAAATTTAACTATGATGTGATCAATAAATAATTATATACCATGATGCTTCCATTCTGATGAATGATGAAACATGTTTGGATTTTAATGACTCCTCTTAGTAGAGGAGCAATCTAATCTTAGTCCAAATGTTGGACATTGATTTGAATGTGATTCAAATGCAATTAGAAGATTAGATCTATGGTCTTAATTTAATCAAGCATCTATGAGAGGTCCTCGAGATCTGGATTTGAGATGTGATCTTAATATCCAAGTCACTATATGTGAAATGTACAATCTTCCTATCCTTATCTACAAGTATCCACGGAGAAAGCACATTTTTATTGAAAGAGTTCAAGAATAATTCCAATAATAAATGTTTATCCAGGCACTGAGAAATGTATAGTTAAATGAGATTTAATTAATATGAATAATGTGAATTTGATTCATAATATTTAGACACATGACAATGATGATCCAATATAAATAAATTTGATTTAATTATCGTGGATATGAATAATATGGATAGTATTATCCATATTAATGATATATATTATAAAAGTATTTTATAATATATAAGAGAGAGAGATTTGTATATGGTATTTACAATTTAAATAATGATGTGAATTTGATTCACTATGTATAATAAATTATTAATGTAATTTACATTTCAATTTGTGTATGTGAATATGATTCAGAAATTTCTAATGGTATGATTGAAATTGTCACAAAATAATTTGAAATTACTTTTTTGTGAAATAATTTACAATAAAAGTTCTTGTAAATAATTAGAAGATCATGTGAGATACATGATCTCACATAAATAGGAAAAGAAGCTCCCCTTACATATAGGGTGAGTAGACAACCACCCTTGAGTCTTAATTCATGGTAGTCGACCCCTTATATTAGGAAGGAATTTGCCTTCTTTCCTAATCCTTTAATGCCTATTGATTTGATTGAATTAATTTACATTGATTATTATTCAATATATTTAATTTAATTTAATTAGTTGTAGTTGTATTTTTTACAATAAAATCATGACCATAGCAAGAAACACAAAACAATCTCAACCATTGGATTTTGTTGTCCATGGATTGAGATCTATGGACTCCCAAAATATTATAAAAGAAGAGGCATCTTATTTTACATCATAGAATTCTGAAGCTCTCTCTCTCATCATCATACACACCCCTTCACTCTCTAAGTGGTCGTCCACTTTATGACCTAGAGAGGATTTCCATCATCGCTTTGCCATTGTGTTGTCATTTCGACTGCTCATGGATCTTCATATTCCTCAGTATTTCGAGTACGTGAAGAATAAATCGGATTTTATGTGATGAAATCAGGAGATTCGTCGCTTAGATCAGCATCTTTGATCACAAGAAGGACGTGCATCATTAATGCACTTGCAAAGTGTCTCCACCATGGGTTGGACTTAAGACAGATGATCTATTCATTTAGAGGCTTCGATCGCAACCACACTTCAAGAGGTATTCTTATATATTCTATGTGGTTTGGATGAAATGATTCGAGAAGTGTTCTCAAATATTGTCATCTCATCGTTTTAAAATTTTTAAATTATGATGCCCCGAGCAACTAGTATGACTAGCCGCTCTCGATAGCCTATGATGCGATCTTCATGTTTTCGTGATGTTCTTAAGGTTTTTCCATAACCTTCACCTTATAGTTTCCGATGTCATCATTGTAGTGTATTGGATATGGTCTCTGTAGAGCTTAGAGAAGTCCTGACATGTTGCTCTACTAGGTTGGGTGGGAGGAAACTATGAATGTCCTCCACGTAACTGGCTCTGTGTATCTGAGGGTCGTGAGACAACTCTGTGTAACAGATCATGTACTCCTGTGTTGTCATCGACCCATAGGTCAGCTCAGTAAACTCTCTCCTCTGGACCTCTACCCAATGGTCTGGGTAGAACTCACTGTGATACTCATCAAAGAAGATCTCCCAAGTTATGGGCTTTGTCATATGCCCCCTACTATCATTCCACCACCTAAATACATACCCTTCTAGTGAATACTCTGCAAAAGACACCCATGCATCCTTAGGCGCATGGACTAATCTCAAAACCTTCACCACATGTATTACTATATGTCTAAGTATGTACATAAGGCAGACCATTAGGTTGATGACATAATCAAGGTCTATACACCTACGAGCTGGTGTATATATGAGGACGTATGAATAATGTGATCTTTCAAATAGATTTTACATGTTCAGTACTTAACCGAAAGACATGAGCTCGCTCGTGAGATATTGGGATAAACCAAATTCGAACATTGATCGTCTTGTTTAGGAAACAAGACAAGATTTGAAGGTATGAAATACGCTTTTGGAAAGCATATGATTGATACCAACTCCCAATAAACGAATGCGAAACTTAATGATAAAACCCTAAAAGTGACAGTTCAAATAAGATCAGAACTTCAGGTTTATTCTACGTATGACCGTATATAGGATGTACGAGTATTAGGAATACTCTAGGGTGATGTGGTCTTAAACGATTGTATACGAAGATGCTTCCATATGAGGGAGTGATGAAATAGGTTTTGATTTTAGTGACTCCACTCAGTAGATTACTTATTTAATCTTAGTCCAAATGTTGGACATTGATATGAATATGATTTGGATACACTAAGAAGATTAGATATTATGCCTGACATGATCAAACACATCTGAGCGGTCTTGTAAATCATGATATGAGATTAGATCTCATTATCCAAGTAATGTACATGGCATATACAATCACCTTGACCTTATCTCCAAGTATCTGAGGAGAAGGCACAATTCTTGAAAGAGAGAAAATTAAATGTGATTTAATTATAACAATTACTGTGTGGACAGAGTTATCCAAGATAATTAAATTGGATTTAATTATCACAGATATGGTAACTGAAAATAGTTTTTTGAGTTTTTATTAAATGGAGTGATAGAATGAAATGTGAAGGGAATATGAACATGTGTGTCATCATAACCCAAAATCGTCTTAGAAAAAAATTATTAATTATAGCAGAAACAAATCAGAATGCGAGTGACATTATTTTACCTGTATAACTATGTAGGATCGAACTTAGAGAGGTAACATTACATGAGGGTTATTTAATTATTGCATATTAATGAAGGATTCTTTTTCTCTTCTTTTTCTTTTTTGTTGTGTTTATGTCTTTATTAATATTTTTTATATTTTATGGATTTTTCATAATTTTTTTATTTTTTTCTGATTATGAGTTTGTTATGATTTTTATATTTACAATTTTTTCTTCCTAATTTTGAAAAGAAAACAAATAAAAGAAATATAAAACAAAAGAATCAAAGTCTCTTTTTGGATTTTTTAGAAATTGTAAACATATTCAAAAATAAGATAAAAAATATGTTTGTGTTTTATGTAATTTTATACCATTTATTTAATTTTTATGAAATTTTTAGAATTTTTTAAGAATTTTATAAAGAATAAAAACTCAAACAAAACATAAAATAAATTTAATCGATTCATTTTGGATTGTAAAAATAAAAAATCAAATCAAGAATATTGGAAATAAAGTCAATACAGAAGAAAACAATTCAAGCTTTAATTCTTTCGCAATTTTTTATTTTTCTGATTTTTTATGTTTTTAGATGAATTTTTATAGCTTTCTTGTGGTTTTCAGTATTTATGGTTTTCAAAAAGAGTTATGAAATGGAATGTTTTGAGGGATAAAACTATATAAAAGACTACTTCATGGACTTTTTAGATTTTTTAAAAATCTTTTCCAAATTTTAACAATTTTTATAAGTAAATATGATAAATTTAAGATGTTTTTAAATTTTAAAAATAACAAAAAAATTACTTTTTAAAAGAAAAATTAAATATGATAAAATAACTAATCAGGAACATAATTTAATTTTTAGGAAATTTTTAGACATGATTAGTTATTTATTAAGAGCAATAAAGAGCCAAAAGTTAATTTGCATAATAAAGTACCAAAATACAATAATTTTATGTTTTAGGACTAAATAATAACAAATTTAGGAACTATAGGATGAAATATGAAAATAACCCAAAAATACACGTGAATGAGCATGTGAATAAGAATTATAAGTATCTAATTGCAATTATTTCAACTTCGGGTACTAAATAATAACAACAAACAATATTCAATTTATTGCAATTTTCCAATAAGTAGGCGCTTATGTAGTGAGACTATTTTAATAGGATTAAAAATCAAATAAAATTAATTGACAAGATCTTTATGCAATGATTCTGGCATCAATAGAAGGACACGTGTTTATTAAAGACTCATTTACAATTAAAAAGAACTGTGGGGATAGGAGTGCCAAATCACCAAGGAGGCATGCTTTGCACCTACTGATCAGAAGGCTCTGATTGGGCGATGAAGATCTGATTGCGCGATTAGAATTTGGGGCTGAACATGTGACTGCGATCGATTCTGAAGCAAAGTGTTCTTAATCGGGCGTTGTTCAATCCATCTGGAAAAACAAGCTTGAAGGTTTAGGCTCATGAGTTTTTATCACCTCGATATCGTTTCGTTATGCTCCGATCTACTACCCGATGGCCTTAGTAAGCTCCTGGTGAAGTCTAGTGTTGATCTAACGTGAAGATCAAGTCTAGGTCCAGCTAATAAGGGACCTAGAGCTCGAGGTCTG
Organism: Ottelia alismoides; assembly: GCA_037367405.1. Classification (NCBI taxonomy): domain Eukaryota; kingdom Viridiplantae; phylum Streptophyta; class Magnoliopsida; order Alismatales; family Hydrocharitaceae; genus Ottelia; species Ottelia alismoides. The sequence goes on along the minus strand of JAZKJV010007963.1, from coordinate 1,307,951 downwards.
CTACAAGTTAAACTCGACCCTCAGATGCTCGATCTCACTCCTGAACATGTCCAAATCACCTACAGATCCTTTACTGCTCAAAGGTAATGCTGGGGTCAGGTTATTATATTAAAAGCTAGGGAAATGAGGGGTGAATGAGTCAGGTTCTAAGGGAAATGAATGACTAAACCTGAATTTCCTTATATATGATTATTTGAGGTTAATCAGATCATGTGGGAAAGCTATGAAGAAATGAAGTACATCAAGTGAGGCGAGAGGGTAATCAGATTGTGTTCAAAATAACTTATAGACTTTGTTCTCGTAGATCAGAGGTGAATCAGAGCTCTATCGATCTAAGTGTAAATCAAATGAAATGTGAATAATTAAGATGCATAACTGACATGAAAATTAATCTATAGTTACCAACGGTAAACGATAATGGTCGTGTCCTCGATCTGGCCTTGGCAGGACAGAGAAACTCGACTAACCGGTGGATGATTAATCTCCATTTCAGCACTTTTATTCTTTCATCTTGGCCTTCATTCCCAAGTTAAATGCATATAAATATCATTATTTTGAAAAAATTAACATTCATTCTTTATTGAATAAATATTGTATAAAATAAAGTATTTAAAGCCAAAATTAAAGTATAAAGTAAATAAAAGAAAAGGAAATAAAATTTGAAAGTATTTTATGACTCTAAACCTCGAGACCTAGTCATCGTGATGACTGAGTCGACAAGGAATAAAGTAGGGGGAACATAAGGGACAAAACACAATAAAAACCCTAATTATTTGTTCTTTTATAATGCATTTTTGGGACCTATTTTATTCTTTATTATTTATACCTCAAATCAATAAACATTGTAGAAAGTTGTAGATAAAAATACGTAAAAAAATACAAAATTGATTTCATCTAAAATAACCCAAAGTGTTCATTCTACACTCTGAATAGAAAGCCAAAACAAACTTCCCAAACCCACCCATATCTTCTCCATAAAAATTCAAAATGCATCAAAATCACCTTTATTATATAACTTTTAATTAGATATTTATATTAAGGTGGTTTCATTTTATTTGGAGTTAATATGAAAAGGTTAGGTTTTGGACTCTTATTGTACAATATATCTGAATAAAATATCCTTTTATTTATTTGTTATATTTTTCTTTATTTTATATTTTTATAATATTTTAAATAATATATATATTGTATTTACAAATTTAAAATGAAACCGTTAAACAAATACTAAAATAAATAAATGTATAAAGTATATGGATGAAATACCTACACTTATACCTATATAATAAATACATATATTTATTTAGGTGTACATATTATATATGAAAAATAAAATAAAAAAATATTTGTGTATATTTAAATAAGTTATGAATATATAACCTAAGCATGTAAAATAATAATATTTAAATATGAAATAAAAATAAAATAAGATATATATAGGGAAATAAATAATAACTCACCATAAATTAATCCAAAAAAATAATAAAAATTATAATTAAATACTATAGAAAATAATAAACAGTTTTTTATAACTTTTATTTAATTAATTCATTTATTATTTTATTTCTTATTATTTCTCATTTTCTAATGTGTTTTGTCATCTAGTGGTCTATGTAGACTAATGGGAGGTCGTCTTTTGTTGACCACGGGTCAACTACGCCCTTGGAGCCTCTATGATGTCAGAACTATCGCATCCCCATTTTTTGCCCCTCTTTTCTCGGATGATTCATCATCACATTTCAGTTGATTTCTCACACAAACCATTCTCTGATCATTCCCTAATACATGTATAATACTTCCATCCTTTATATAGAGCTCCAATTCATAGGAAGCCCTAGGTCAATAGCCCTCCTCGGCTCTATCTATAAATAACAACATACGACCTTCTTATCAAATTTGATACATTTTCGAGCCCCATAACCCAAATCCTTGCACGTTAGTGTGTTCCTGGTGACAACAGAGTACCTGCAAGGTGTCGGCGAGGAGAAATGAGGAGGAGAAGTGGTCCACCACCGCAACAAAGCCATCTACGGTGTGATCTCTACTCCCTAGAATCCCATGTGTGAACTGCTTATTTTTTGCTTTTTATATTGCCTTTCCATTCCTTGGTATAGTTGTAGATTAACTTTCATCATTAAACCAGTACTTTAGTTAAAGACTTTGAAATAAAAGATTGCTGGAGCTCTCTGCTCTGGCCATGTCCCATTGTACCTCTGACTATGCCGACTCACCTAATAATGCCCATTCCTTCCCTCATTACTTCATGCATTTGTTCCACCCTTCGATCCAACCTGACTCGTTCTAGATTGGCGAATCGGAATTCCTCCTCCGCCCATCGCCAGAATTCCTCCGTCTCGCTTACCCCTTATGCACAACAACATCAAATTAGGTCGAATGAATCGCCTCGAGCCCAAGGTTCTTCTTCTACAGGTAGGACGTGCCAAAGACCAGCAACATGTCGATTTCAGCTTAAGAGAAGGTTCCCAGGTGCCTGGTTCTCTCTCGAGCTCCAGACATGTTCCCAACGAGGTCTGGACCATTTTGATGGCATCAACTAGCGCGGGACACTTCCAGGAAGATCAAGAACTCGTTAACGATGAAGATGGTGGCTGGAGTGAGGAGTTATTCAAGATCAAAGGGAGGGAAGAAGTTGTTCTTCCCTTTTCTTCCTCCTTCCTTTACATTCGTCGGATTCCACGTGCGATGTAGATCTCCTCTGGGCCATTGATTAAAGATGAAACACTACCTCATTTTAGTTGCCAGATGAAGTTAAGTGTGCCTACATGGCACACTTCTAGCCGTCCACTGTGCATCCTTTGGGGGTAAATTTCATCGACACCCCTCTACCTTTTTTATTTTACTTTTTAGTTCTTTAAAAAATTCTCATAGATGTAAAAGTTTTGTAATAATTGTAAGTAGACCCACTACACTTTGTTAATCGTAGATATAGGTCCTTGTCAGGTCACCTCTGTGGACCCCCATGTGAGGGGAAATTTGCATGTATATCCTTACAGTCTTTGAAATTTTAATTTAATCCATAAAAATTAAATAACAGTTGTAAACTTTTGTAAAAATTGCATGTACCCCATGGCTTATATTTTCATTACAAAAATGTCCTTTCTAGTTTACAATATTGTGTGCAAGTTTTTCTAATTTTTATAAATCTCGTATGTGCTCAAAGAATCATGCAAAATAGTATAATGTACTTGGATGTCTGATCTTTCATGTTATATTTTAAATTTGCATTTTATCCACATTTCTTGTTTATTAAAATTCAAAATAGCATTTTTTTATTCCATATCTAAATAGAATAATACCCATAATTATTAAAACATTACCAACAATTCCGAAAAAATCATCTATAGTATGTTATTGTATTTTATAGCTTCAAACCAAAAATCCCTAAAAATAGAAAAAGAAATTTATAAAAAATAAAAAGCTCCATGATCCTTTAAAAATACAAAAATATTGAAAAATTCCAAAAATATTTGTATTTATTTGATAATTTCATAAATATATAATATTGTTATATATAAAAATTAGTTTTGAATTTTTTGACTTTATTTTTTATTTTTAAATCTCAAAACAATTTGAACTATTTATTTAATCCCTATTTGTGATATTTTGTACTTACAAAATACTTAAAAATTAGCAAAAGAATATAAAAAAATCACAAAATAGTAGAAAATAATAAAAACCCAAAAACACTTTATTTTGCAAAATATAAATTTTCTAGTCATATTTATAATTATGATACCCTTTATTGTATTATAAATATACCTATAGATGGGTTATACTATTACAATAATTATTATAAATAACATATATATATATATATATATATATATATTTATATATATAATCTAATCAAGACTATAATTATTAATATTTTCTAATTTTTTTGTATGTTTATCGTAATTATTATTATATAGATCTTATATCTTATGTAAAATATTATATAAATATACACATACCTATATTTACATTATTAATTTAAAAAGAAATTAAAATTAAAAAAATAATGAAAAGCAAATGAAAATTAAGAAATAAAAACCCACAAAAAAATAGACATTTATGTACATAATTCATTTTTGATTAGCAATAATCATTAGGCTACCATGTTTTCTCTCAGTGTTTCGACCTCTACATGCTTACATGATATACATATTTGTTTTTAGAGTATAATAAATTGTTCTTCACATTTTTGTCATTTATTGATGAATTATATATTGCGGGTACTTGTTCTTTGAACTGGGATTCATGAGCGGTCGCCTCAGTAACACTCTATCTTCGCTTTTCAATGAGTATATTTTAGACTCTCGTGAAGCCCGGCTCAACAAATGTTGTCGTTGTCAGGGATCATCGTATTGTAGCCTAATTTGTGCATAATTTTCCTTTTTTTCTTATACATTGTTTTTCTTTGTTTTTCTTAGTTGTGAGTATGTATAGCTCTTACTTCTTTGTAAAAAATATTTGGTTATTTATGCTAATATCTCTCTTGTTGTGTTTAATGCGAGGGCTCGCCACGTGAGATTGACTTCTTAGAGAGTCGATGCAGCCAAGCATGATGGAGACTGGCCATCTTACCCCGATCAGTAGGGCATGCAGCAAGCATGACAAGGAGAGCACTTAGCATAGATGATAGCTTACAATTTTCAATTTATTTCTGGTAAGAGAGTGATTTACTATTCATTTATTCATTACTATTTGTAAAAATATAGGGACTTGGACAATACTCTACTTAACGAGCTCCATTGCTTGGGTGATTGTTCACCTAGGGGCGTCGTCATGGCTTTTCAAGTTTGTCGCATTTCATATACTTTTTTCTGATGTTTTGAGTTTCTGCCTTTGTTTTTATTTGTTTTGTGTGCATGGAGCCCCTAGATTTTAGTCCAGCTTGTCTCAGAAATTAGGTCCAAACCCAAACAAAAATCATGTTCCTATAGTCTCTTACATTTGGATATATCCAAACTTATAATTGTTAACTATTTAGACTTGTACACACGCACTGAGAAAGGAACCATACGACGCTAGCAGGACCCATTGTGGCGGGCACCAAGGTATCTCCAAGAATGGACTCTCATGTTTAATTTTGAATAATTAACATATGATTTTTCACGACTAATAACAGCTAATTTTTAGCACGATTTTGTTGATTGCACACCACCATATAGATAGGTTCAAAAATTTTGTTTTGCATACCACATGGTGAGAGCTTAGAAGTATTGTAATCCTCTAACTTAGAATGCATCATTAGATTATATGATGAGATTTCCATCATTGAACTGACTTGCACAACATTTTCGCTATCTCTCTCTTATTTTGAGCACCTAGGACTTAAATTAAAATTCACAAAATCATTTAGGTGCTTGTATGCAAAATATCCAAAAAAGTGAAAACTCAAAAAACTAAAACAAGGGGACTGCTAATTAAACATTGACCTTAAATAAAATATGTAATGAATTGCATTGTATAGGGTTCTTAAAGCCATCATTGTCCTCAGGCACCTCAGGAGGGGGCCAAATTCCCTCCAATGAGTAAGGTGCGACCCACTAAGGATTAGAGCAAAAAACTCAGTCTATAACTACCTTGTGTATCGCCTAGATTTCTGAAGTATTGGCGCATGTATCATATGTGGATGAGTTGGCCCTGGTCAACGATGATGTTCTCGCCTTTTGTAGAACATCGACCTTGTTTGAAGTACAAAGCTTAGGCCACACCCTCATAGGTGTGTCTGTGTCATTGTCTTGCGTACGAGTGACTAGCCCTTTAAGAGAGCGGGATTAGCACTAATAGGTCATCGCAACCAGGCTGGATTCGGTCCATTAAAGACCATCCGATTTGATATGTCAATGAAATCGGATGGTCATGAATTTATATTTTACTTGGTAAGTAACCAAGGTCAAACTCAAGGACACGAGCCTCTCTCGTGTTAACTAGACTCTTATTAATTTTATTAAGTGTTGAGTTAGAGATTAGTAGGTCAAACAATGCATGAAGACAAGATGAAATGCATTAAGTGAAACATGAAACATGCATTTTTTATTTGATTTTTAATCATGCGAAGAGATGAAATTAAATGCAATGCAAATGAGTCCTGATCATGTGAAACATATGAGCAATTTAAGAAGTGATCAATTTAGGTTCAAATTAAGAAGTATTCACATGAATGAAATAATATAAGGCATACAAGCAATTATATATGAGACACTTAGATAAAAAATAAACATCAAAATTTTGAGTGTCAAATCAGAGACCTAAGCATGTCATTAAAAAGATCATTAGAATAGCTTCAAAACGAGACTGAAATCAACTAAAACTGAGATGCGATACTCAAGTTATTCACAAATGAAGACAGGGGCTTAAATGCAAGAAAACATGAAGATAAATAGCAAATAGGTCCCTGGAAAGGACTAAAATGCAAATAAAATAACCGTGATGCCTTCCCTGTATATATCCCACATGCGCGAGGGTATATTTCCAATATTGAAACACGCAAGGGTTTGAATGCAAATCACCCCAGGTGTGCGTGGGAGGCGCGTGACATCAGGACCATTATGCCATTTGGAGAAGTTGGCGGGGGACCCATGTAAATTTTCCAGCCATCATGTGTTTTGAGCACATGAGATCAGGCTCGGGAGGCTATGCAGGGTCAGAGCTGCTTCGGCTAGGCATGGAGTGTGGTCTAGGCTCGGACGAGGCTCGGACAAGGCTCGAGCACCCCGAGCCTATAGGGTTGTTGCCACCCCCCAGTTGCGGACACGTGGAGGAACCTGGACCGTCTGACCATCGTGATCAGATGGTCGCTGTAGCTGAAGAAGACGTCATCGTGGCCTCATGTGGGCCGTTAGATGGTCACCGAGATAAGACGATCCAACAGTCGTTGTACCTCCTTCCTCATCTACGTTGGGCGGCGAAGACAGACCTCCAGCGATGAGGGTTGAGCTCCGCCACCTACTTTCAAGCGCAGTGAAGTTCCCCAGCAGCTCCTAAATGGCTAGAATTCATCGTGGAGTCTTAGCGAAGCATCTGGAAGGCCTAAAAGAATCGGAGGAGCCGTGGATACCGGAGACGTATCTTGCGAAATCTACTCAGGTGATGGTTCCATCCATTCAACGAAGGTACATACCGTGTTAGTCCAATAGCCGAGGCATGCACATGCAAATGATTAGGAATGGAATGGGGTCTTGTGTAGGCGTAGAGATGGGAGACCGGAGCTCCATCTCTAGCGAACTGGAGATGAGGTGGGGTGGAGGTGTTCAGATTATGGAGAAGGGGAGATGGTGATCTAGATTGTGTGCGAAGATGGGGGTGGAGGTGCAAAGCAAGGGAGATGGTCAATGGAGTGTTGGGAGGTGATTGGCGGGCTAATTAATTGCTAGAAAAATCAAGAAAAATGCAAGGGAGGTAGAGGGAGCTTACCTGGAGGATAATGGTGGTCGGAGGCTTGGGCATGGGGTTCGATTGAACCCCAGGTCTTCGCTGGACCCCTTCAGCCAGGTGGGGCAGCTCGAGCGGGCTCGAAGCTCTGCGATGCAGCCATAGAAGATGACAGGTCAACACCGGAGTCTAGCGTTGTCATGGCGCCTCAATCTATCATCCCCCTGTCACGGGGAGGATGAGAAGTGCTGGGTGTAGCCCCGCATAAAGGTGGACCCTTGTAATGGGTGGGGGAGAGGGGCTATTTGAAGGTCGAAGCTCGGTGGTTTTAGTAGAGGTGGGTGTGGATTGAGTGAGAGAAATGGAGCTTTAAGAGCATCTATAAGGCGACCCATGGGATTCGCGAAGATGGTGGAGGATGAAGCTCCTTCGTGGGCTAGTTGGGGAGTGGAGAAGTGTGAGGATGTGGTCAGAAAAATAGAAAGGGGGAGGTTGTCGCGCGAGGTGGAGCGACGTGGTAGCTTGCTGAACGGAGGTTGACGAAGGGTTCGAAGCCTTCGGATCATGTGATCCAACGGCCAGGAGCGAGGTGCTTAAGAGTGGTTGTGATGAGAAGTAGGTGCCGATCGAAGGGCTGAGAGAACCAAGTGGATTGAGCAGTTAAGATGGGAGCATCCAGATCAGATCAAGTTGTTGGAGAGCATACACGTGGTCCACGGATGAAGCGGAGCTTAGGTACGGCCTGGATGTGATCCTGGGCTTGATCTAATGGCTGAGGTGCAAAGCTGGAAGAAGCGGTTGTGATGGAATGGAAGGAAGCAAATCGAACGGTTGGGGGTGGTAGTGCTTGGCACCGGGAGAGTGGGCCACATGGTTCAACCAGAAGGAGACACGTGGCCCAATCAGGTTATTTAGAGAAAGATTGTGAGATATGAAGGAGAAGAAAGCCGATTTGGAAAAAACTCAAAACATGAAAGTTGTAAATCTTGATGAGATCTACAATTTTCATGTTATCAAAATCGGAGATGAAGTCAAACAACGATAGAAATATTTTTGAAGGTATTTTTAAGGCTAAAAACACCATGGATTTTAATTTTGTGATTTTTTTGTGGTTTTTAATTTATTCAAAGACTCCGATAATTATAAGGACTTTCTGGTTTTTATTGACATGTAGCCTTAGATAGGGGGTTAATTTCAGTGAATTAAAGTCATGAAACAAGGTTTCATCAACCCCCTATACTTAAACTATGCTCGTCCCCGAGCATCAAAGAAAATGAATGAACTGGATTAACCCCCTTGTGCATGTGCTTACATGATCCGATATGTTCAAGTCCACTCAACTTTAGAGATCCAAAATCTTATACCTCAAACCCATCCTTAATCAAGAGGCATCCAATTCCTCTAGTTATCTGGGTTCTCTCTGATGTACGTATAAACTAAGGATATGACATTTAATGTTGACTGCGTTCATGAGAGTCGAGTCAATACTTCACTCAAGGTCTTGGTCCAAGAAATTCTCCTAAGGACCCAATCCTCAACACTAGGGAATAAATAAAATCTTGCGTTCAGTCCACTATCTCTTTAGTTGTCAGACATGAAAGTGTAGATGGAAGGCCAGTAATGGAGGGCATGGTAATGTGTCATTTCTTCTCTCCCTCTAATTGGAACAAGGATTCTCTCTAGTGCCTTTTTATGCAACACATTTTTTTGGTGTTGATCAGTGCGTCTGTCAAGAGAATTTAGAGCCGTCTGCACTTGTTTTCTTGGGATTACACCGGTGTGTGCCTTTTTTCAGTACCTATCATACCTTCAACACCTAGACTTGTAGCATTTACGATGCAGAGCCCTTTTTTGGTGCAATCCCGACTCCTGGTCCTAATAGCGGTGGTCCAAGTGGACACTTTGAAATGTTTGGGAGCGCTCACCTTCCTATTTGACTTTTTGTGATGAGAGCTTTTGTTTGACATTTCATTGATTTGTAGTATTTTTGGCTAGCTCCACTGATTTTACCAAGAGTTGGTGCATACTGATCAACATTTTTTTGTTTATTTCACACCCTGGCACTTAGGTTAATGTCAAGAGATTAGTACAAGAACCAAGTTCTCAAACTGGCTAAAGATTGCAGACACTCAGGTTTCATGAAGCCTTCAAAGATTTTATCCCATCGTCAAGCATCATTAGATTATGTCCACACTCAAATCCCTCATCCCAGTCCCTCAAATAAAGAGTCAACTCATCTCATCGAAATCACAGTCGTACATGTGATGTGTTGATCATATTCTTAATGGTCTGAGACTAATCATGAAATATAGCATGCAAATCTAGAAATCAAGGGAAATGTGGATGATTAAGTCTAAGACCCTGATGGCTAAGGTTGGTTAATCTAAAATCTCAAGTCCACATGAAATCAAGTTTTCTTGAACATTTCAGATCCTGGGTGGAAGTGTGATTGTAGAGGACTAATCCAACTCTTTCATTAAAAACACATTTTTTTCCTTTTTTTCTTTTTTTTACATCAAGATACATTATGACTGCCTAAACTCAATTAAGTAGATGCATCTACACTGAGTCAGTATAGGTGTAAGTACAGGCCAGAGCCCGTTGCTTGAGGACGGGGCCTTACGCGATGCCCTCTAAACCACCCACTCTGCTAAAGGTGAACCCTCATTGAACGCGGCTACTTATTTGGGCTTAGTAGTCACTAATGACTCTTAAAGGAATTTGAATTTTCTGTTTTTTATGGATTTTTAATTAAAGGTTAAAACACTAGTTAGACTCAACTTTCCTTGAAATCAAAAGAAAAATTCAATAACATTTCACATAAATTAAATTTTTTCAAAATATTTTCAAAAGATTAATTAAAACAAGGGAAACTCATTTTTTTTTCAAATCATTTTCAAAAATATTTTCCTATAAAATAGTGTAACATAATATAGAAAGTCGTGAAAACCACTGAGTCCACTTAGTTCAATGGTTTTTACTTTAGCCAAAAAGTTTTATTTTTTTTACAAAATTTTCAGATTATAGCTAAAGCAAATATACTGTATATTTGGTATACCCCCCTATACTTAAACTTTGATATGTCCTCATAGCACTAGATGATACAAGTCCATAGGTCTATTTAAATATAGAGAAATATACGGGAACTAATGAGAGCTCCCCCTATACTTAGGTTAGAAACAACCTAAGTATAAAGGCAAGGAAAGAAGAGTAGAGAAAATCACAGGGACTCGGGTATCCCGTATACTTAGGCTGAGATTAGCCTAAGTAAAAAGATGGAGATTTGATGATGGGAGGGATCCGAGGTGAACGAAGAAGATGAATGGATATACAAATGAGTGGATGAATGTGCGGAGATTAATGGAGTATCTAAGGCTCAAGGGAGGGTGTCGGAGCAAACAAGGCTCGATCAAGCATGCAACAAACTTCAATTTCATCAACTCACACATGACACCAACCGAGGTTGGTGTATTATCTTGTCGGTTTTATTGGTGATTAAAACTTTCTATTTTTACGTGGAAAAAAATGTTAAGGTAAAACCAATGCGTAAACAAGGGTGTTGCTCTCCCAAAACAATATTTTACTCCATTTTAGATTGACTTGCAATTAACAGTCCCAATTATTTAAGGTTGTCACTGAATTAAGGTGAGCACATAAATCAACCAATCATCGTCTACTGTTCATTCCTATTTTCCAATAACCTAGGTGATCAAGCAAGGAGGGGAAATCTAGAAAAACCATGTATTTGATAAAAACCATGATCTAGGCTAAGCGAGAAATCATGCAGTGCCTTGGTGAAAACTTGGACTGTTTTGAAAACCAAAATGATATGTATGCAAGTCGATTAAAAGCCACACCTAACATGCTTCTATTAGTGAGGAAGAATGTCTTTTAAATTTGGCTAAGTGAAGCAAGGCTAGTGCGTCTTGGATTAACGTGTGTCCTACCTACGAAGAAACACATCAAAAATGAATGATAAAATAAGCTCGAAGAGCCACGTGCCTGGTCCTAGGTCGACACTCAAGTGGGGACGATCCCCAGACAACCACATATATTCGTTCATTTACAATCGTGAGTCTTCGATCGAAGACCGTTGTAAAGACGATTATTACATGGTAAAAATGATATGCGAAATGAAACATTTTCTTTCTTTCTTTTCGACTTGCTCCAAGCATGCTTTTGCGGCTCCTCGCAGCGCGAAGCACCTGCTCCTTGCCTCCTTGAACACCGAGGGCCCTGCCACAAAAGCAAAGGTTAGAGATCAATTGAAAAGAAAACAATTTGCAATGCAATATAGAAGAACAAATTGACCTATATAAGAAACACTTAATTAAATAAATAAAAATCCAAATAATACAAGAAATGAGCTGCATCCCCGACAACGGTGCCATTTGATGATCTGAAAATCCAGCCCTTTAAGAGAGCGGGATTAACACTAATATGTCATCACAGCTGGGACGGATTCGACCCGTCAAAGACCATCCGATTTGATATGTCAATGAAATCGGATGGTCATGAATTTATATTTTACTTGGTTAGTAGCCAAGGTCGAACTCAAGGACACTAGCCTCTCTCGTGTTAGCTAGACTCTTATTAATTTTATTAAGTGTTGAGTTAGAGATTAGTAGGTCAAAAAATGCATGAATACAAATTGAAATGCATTAAGTGAAACATGAAACATGCATTTTTTATTTGATTTTTAATCATGCGAAGAGATGCAATTAAATGCAATGCAAATGAGTCCTGATCATGTAAAACATATGAGCAATTTAAGCATTGATCAATTTAGGTTCAAGTTAAGAAGCTATTCACATGAATGAAATAATATAAGGTATACAAGCAATTATATATGAGACACTTAGACTAAACAGAGGCATCAAAATTTTGAGTGTCAAATCAATGACCTAAGCATGCCATTAAAAAGATCATTACATTAGCTTCAAAATGAGACTACAATCAACTAAAACTTAGATGCTCAAGTTATCCATAAATGAAGATAGAGGATTAAATGCAAGAAAACATGAAGATAACTAGCAAATAGGTCCCTGGGAAGGACTAAAAAGCAAATAAAATAATTGCAAGGCATTCCCTGTAAATATCCCACACACGTGGGGGTATATTTGCAGTTATTAAAATACGTAAGGTTTTGAATGCAAATCACCCCAGGCGCACGTGGCAGGCGTGTGACATCAGGACCATTCTACCATTTGGAGAATTTGGTGGGGGGGGCATGCAAATTCCCCTGCCATCACATGTTTTGAGCACGTGAGGTCAGGCTCGGGAGGCAATACAGTGTCTGAGCTGCTTCGGCTAGGCATGGAGTGTGTTCTGGGCTCGGACGAGGCTCGAACAAGGCTCGAGAACCCCGAGCCTGGAGGGATGGTGCCACCACCAGTTGCGGACACGTCGAGGAACCTGGATCGCCTGACCATCAAGATCAGACGATCGCTGTAGCTAAAGAGGACGTCATCGTGGCCTCATGTGGGCCGTTAGATGGTCACCGGGATAAGACCATCCAACGGTCACTGTACCTCCTTCCTCATCTGCGTTGGGTGGCGAAGACAGACCTCCAGCGATGAGGGTCAAGCTCTGCCACCTCATTTCAAACGTGGTGAAGTTCCCCAACAGCTCCTGAACGGCTAGAATTCATCGTGGATTCCTGGCGAAGCATTTGGAAGAACTAAAAGAATCGAAGGAGGCGTGGATGTCAGAGACGTATCTTGTGAAATCTGCTCTGGTGATGGTTCCGTCCATTTAACGAAGGTGCCTACAGTTTTAGTCCAATAGCCGAGGCTTGCACATGCGAATGATTGGGAATGGAATGGGGTCTCGTGCGGGCGTAGAGATGGGAGTACAGAGCTCCATATCCAGCGAACTGGAGAGGAGGTGGGGTGGAGGTGTTCTAGTTTTTGGAGAAGGGGAAATGGTGATCTAGATTATGCGCGAAGATGGAGGTGGAGGTGCGAAGCTAGGGAGATGGTCAATGGAGTGTGGGGATGTGATTGGAGGCCTATTTAATTGCTAGAAAAATAAAGAAAAATGCTAGGGATGTAGAGGAAGCTTACCTGGAGGATAATGGTGGTCGGAGACATGGGCTTGGGGTTCGATTGAACCCTAGGTCTTCGCTGGACCCCCTCAGCCATGTGGGGCAGCTCGAGCGAGCTCGAAGCTCCGCGACGCAGCCATGGAAGGCGGCGGGTCAACACTGGAGGCTAGTGTCGTCATGGAGCCTCAATCGGTCCTCCCCCTGTCACGGGGAGGATGAGAAGTGCTGGGCGTAGCCTCGTGTAAAGGTGGACCATTGTAATGGGTTGGCGAGAGGGGCTATTTGAAGGTCGAAGCTCTACAGTTCTAGTAGAGATGGGCATGGGTTGAGTGAGAGAAATAGAGTGTTAAGTGCGGCTAGAAGAAGACCCATGGGACTCGTGAAGATGGTGGAGGATGAAGCTCCATCGTGGGCTAGTTTGGGAGTAGAGAAGATGGAGGATGTGGTCGGAAAAATATAAAAGGGAGGTTGTCGCGTGAGGTGGAGCGACGTGGTAGCGGGCTGAATGGAGGTTGACGAAGAGTTCTAAGCTATTGGATCATGTGATCCAACTGCTGGGAGTGAGGCACTTAAGATTGGCTGTGATGAGATGTAGGAGGCGATCGAAGGGCTGAGTGCACCGAGAGGATTGAGCGGTTAAGATGGGAGCATCCGGATCATGTCAAGTGGTTGGAGAGTAGACACATGATGCACGGACGAAGCGGTGCTTAGGGACAACCTAGATGTAATCCTGTGCTTGATCTAATGGCTGAGGTGCGAAGCTGGAAGAAGCGGTTGTGATAGAAGGGAAGGAAGCAAATTGAACGGCTGGGGGTGGAAGTGCATGGTTTCTGGATAGCGGGCCACGTTGTTCAACCAGAAGGAGCCATGTGGCCCAATCAGGTTATGCAGAGAAAGATTGTGAGATATGAAGGAGAAGAAAACCGATTTGGAAAAAACTCAAAACATGAAAGTTGTAGATCTTGATGAGATCTACAATTTACATGTTGACCAAAATCAGAGATGATGTCAAACAACGATAGAAATATTTTTGAGGGTAATTTTAAGGCTAAAAACACCACGGATTTTAATTTTGTGATTTTTTGTGGTTTTTAATTTATTCATAGACTCTAATAATTACAAGGATTTTCTGGTTTTGTTGACAACTAGCCTAAAAAGGGGGTTAATTTCAGTGAATTAAAGGCATGAAACAAGGTTTCATCAGCGAGTAGGGCATGGCATACTCACGGGTGATTCCATTATGAGCGGGGTCCGAAGTAGTGGTTTAACCTATCGGCTTCCTCTCTCTCATTATTTGGTTGGGTAGGGATCCAGGAAGGGTTACAAGGACTCAAAAAGTGCAGACTAAAGGTTACAAAGGAGGAGGACAAGTACATGATACCTTTTCGGCAATACTCTCGCTCCTATAGGGTTAGCGTCTATGGACTTGTTAAAATATATGCTTGACATAACAACTCTGAAAATGAAAAGATAAAAATAACTGATCCCTTACGACTTCACATGAGTAGATATGGTGAACCAATTTTTATATTGTGTATTGTATGGATATAGATTAAGGTTCAAAGATCAAGTCCCACATGCTTGCGTAAACTTTTGTCATATGTGTTTCCTCTTTGATCCCTTGATCATTTCGAGCCTTTATACTGTTTTACATTCCTATTATTCCTAGTTGACCATCGTATCCTTCCTTCTGCATCGATCATTCTTTCCCGCCCTAATGCCAATCCATGAATGGTCCAGTCAGTACTCCGCCAGCACCTACATCAATTCCATTGACTCGATATTGTTAATAATTCAAGACAATTCCTGAGAACCAGGTTCGGAACGTGCGAACTGATCTCTGGACTCCTCGTCTTCTTTATACTCTCTTTCTATTTCTTACTAAATCGGGGTCACTCTTGTCCCATCTTTATCCATTCCGAATGGAGGTCAATTTCAGTCCACATCTTTTTATCCATTCACAACTATATTGGATTGACCCGAATATCTGGTTCATCACTACAACTGATCTTCAGTTTCATAGATGGTATTATTGGGATTCCTCTTACATTGCAGAATGAATCCAGTCATGGATCCCAGTCTAGAATTCATTTCCTCAAATTCTGACCTTGGGATGGGCTCCTCCCGGTAGAAAAGGGAAAGGATCAAGACAACCACCACCCCAAATAGAGTAGGGCCCAGCGCCTGATCAGAACAAAGTGAATGCTCAGTTGTTGGCCTCCATCCAAGCCATTCAGCAACAACTAATTGATCGGGAACAGGTGTAGATTGCCTTTCAAGACATGCTGAACTGTATAAGGAACAGACCAACAGGACGAGAAATAAGAAATGAAGAACTACCCCGTGATAACCGAGAGGAGGAAGAAGAACCAAGGAAAGAGAACTCTAAACCTACGCTTAAAGAGACTTATAACCTTGGAGACAGCCAGATGACCAAGTGGATACACATCCCACTAGTGCATGCCCACTTTGAGCTAAAGCTTTAATTCCTTGCTCTCCTTCCCACGTTCCACGGGAACACCAACGAGGAACTATACATTCACATGTAGTAGTTCTCTCACATCTGTAGAACTACATACTACCCTAACATCCTGTTAGGTGTAGTCAAGATGACCGCATTCTACTTCAGTATCCAAGACAAGGCCCTGTACTAGGTCATCCATTTGAGAAAGGTCGTGATGACCTAGGAGGAATTCACAAGTTTTATCCTCTTGGTCGGCTCAACCATATGCGAGACATGGTTAGCAACTTCTCCTAGGCTACCCATGAGTCCATTCATGAAGCATGTGTGTAATTCAGGGATCTGCAAAAGAAGTGCCCCCACCATGAGAGCGAAGACCAGTTCTGTCCAACATTTCTTCGGGGGCCTTAATATTGAATGTCAAAGTCTAGTTGACGCTGCTTGTGGGGGATCCCACTTTAATACGGATGAAGATGTTGTCTGGCTGATCTTTAAAGAAATGGTCAAAGGAGATGCTGCCCTATCTTCATCCCATGTTTATTAGAGATGGCCCCAGATCCTCCATAAACCTTTGCACATGGTAGCCTCACAAGAGGTAGAGCGAGAAGAGAGCTCGACCTCGGCATCATCAGGGGACATCTCTCCAAAGTTGATATCATAGAGAAGCAATCACAAGTTCTTGAAAACTCGTTGTGATCAAACAAAGAACTAAAAATCTGGACAAATTAGATCGGATCACCAAGCAACTGGAGTCGTTGGAGAGTACTATCAATGCATGCCGGTTGGAAACATCATCGTACCAGACTCCGGCCGAGAAGAAAGATGAGCCAACATGACGACAACCGCCTCATCCCAGTCAGCAGCAACTGAGAATCCAGCACATGTGTTTCGTGCAAACTCTCGACTAGGCACGGAAATAGCAATAGTTGGTGGTATACCAACCAGAGCCACTATATTCCTATTATCTATTCTCTCCTCCACCACCTCTCATTCGAGAGGTGAATGGAGTTTGGTCGAATGACACATAGCTGACTCGTTCAGGCGGACCTCAGCAGGGACAACCTGCAAACTCACGCCCATTCCCTCAGCATCAAGGAGGGAGATTTGCATTGTCTCAGCATCCTTGATACCAATAGTTTCCATAATTCCATAACAGTTGAAGATTGAATCAACAATACCCACAACCGTCGTACCGTCAGCAACAGACGTACCATTAGTACATAGCTACACCTCACTATCAGTATCCTCCTACCAACAAACATCAATATCAGCTTCATCCATCTCAGCAGATGTATCAGTAGCACCCATCTCAGCCTCATCGGCGACAACGTGGTCAGCACGTTGAGCCTCCCGAGACAATTCCAGTAAATTGAGCCTCGACTGTCTAGCCCAGTTAGTAAAGGGCCTAGCAGAGATGACTCAAAAGCTCGATGACCTGATGGCCACAAAAACTCCAATTCCAACCTTTGTCAAAGCCAATCCCAATAACTTTAAGCAAAAAGAGTAGGTAGAATGTGAAGTCCCATCCGTGCCAATAGATTGAGATGATTATGATTTTATTTCGTTTATTTCTTTTAATCTCAAGAGTGGTAGGACCTTACCTGCGTCTGCCACTATCAGAGGGAAAAATAAAGCTTCATCTAGTGAATCGTTGTCTTCTACAACAGTCATGCCAGCAATAGGTTTGTGTGAGGAAGAAAAACAAAGAGGAGCCATGCTAGCTGCCAGTTGCCACCATACCCAACAAAAAGAAAAAATTTAGAAAATTGAAAAATACTAAAAAGATGATCGCAGTCAAAGCGAAGTAGTGCCAACCATGGAGGAGAAAGCACCAACAACCGATCTAGCACAAGTCGATGGAGCGGAGACCGTAGTTTTTGGATGTCCACCCCCAGCTCCAGCATGAATACCTTTTTGTAGCACAGTTGTACAAAATGTTGTGAACATGAATTCTGATGTTAATAAAAATAATATTTTTTATTTCAGTTCTGTACATATTCCTTTTCCTGATGCAACTGAAAAATCTAAAAATAATTGTAAAATGATAAAATGCATTATCTAATCCAGGTGTTGTGTAAATTCTTAAAAACTTGACTGTTGAATTACCTTTGTTGAAAGCCATGGAATATATGCTCGTTGTGAAGAAGGGATTGAAAGAAGCATGTACGAACAAGTGTTGGTCGAATTACAATAACATACATGATAGAGTAGAGAAGCATGTACTCACCATGGCTATAGTTGCAGACATCGGCAATCTCCGAGAGAAGAAGCTATGTAAAGGAGCACCTTTAATTAGATGTGAGATTTTTGACCAAGTCTTCACACGAATTTTGCTTGACAGGGGATCTTCAATCAACCTCATTCCCGCCTCATTGCTCACAGGATTTAGGCTGGGACCACTCAAGCAGACACGCATGATCCTTTATTCTGCTAATTGATTAATGAAACAACCCTGAGGTTTGTTGGAAGATGTTATAAGGGTGTAGGACATGCAGTTTCCTAATGATTTTATTGTCCTTGATATGGACTTTCCTACACCATTACTCCAGACCCTGATTATTCTTTGCCAACCTTTCCTATGAACTACAGAGGTTGTAGTTGATTATTGGTCTGAGAAGATCATCTTCTGCTCGAGCTGCAATAAAGTGACAATGGAGATGGTCAGTGAACCTAAAGTTGTGTATGATCAAGGTCAAGCATAATTGTCTAAAGCATATTGAGACTTTATTGCAGAGATCATAGATACATAATTCTCTTTGGATGACACATGGGTTCAGTAAATTCACTTTCTATAGGAGGACATGGAAAGCACGGTTGATACAGGTTCTTACTTGCTGATGGACTTTTTTGAGGCAAAATATTCATGCCAATCCAAACATTATGAGTTCATTGATGATTTGGTTAGCACATTATCAATAGAGACACTAGAGATCGAGGTGAGTAGCACCTCCAAAATCATGGCAGATCATCTACCCACCAGTTCAGTTTCTGAAGCGACTCAGAAGCAGGCTCGATTAAAATCAGAATTAAAGCCACTTCCGGCAAGCCCTGAGTATGCTTCCCTTACGGGCGCAGAAAACATGTATCCGGTCATCATCAACAACAATATGACCCCGAATCAAGAATCTCAACTACTCGAGGTTCTAGAGAAAAATTACAAGGCGCTTGGTTGGCACATATCAGACCTCTGTGGGATAAATCCATCTCGGTGCTCACACGACATCTACTGGTAAGAAGATGTCAAGTCATTTTGAGAATTTCAAAGAAGATTGAACCCTAATTTTCAGGACGTCATCATGAAGGAAACCACGAAATGGTATGACTTAGGGTTTATTTATCCCATCTCTGACTCAAAATGGGTGAGCCCCTTGCATGTAGTTCAAAAGAAATCTGGTCTCACTTGGTTACCAATGAAAGAGAATAGAAATTTTCCACTCGGGTACCAACATCCTAGCGTGTATGTGTTGATTATCACCGCCTCAATGCCGTAATGAAAATGGATCACTTCCCTTTGCCATTCATTGGTCAAGTTCTAGAAAGATAGGCTCGAAAGGTGTTCGTCTAGTTTTTGGATGGGTATTTTTAGTACAACCAAGTGGAAATCACCCCGGAGGATCAAGAGAAGACTACTTCACTTTCTCATTCGGCACCTACACTTTCAGGAGAATGCCCTTTGGTTTGTGCAATGCACCTACCATATTCCAGAGGTGCATGCTTGTAGTTTTTATTGATATGGTAGTAGTTTCCTCGAGGTGTTCATGATTGACTTCTCCATCTATGGTGAAAACTTTGAATCTTGTCTTAAGCTCCCAAATAGAGTACTTCAGAAATGTCGTAAAGCCAATCTCGTAATATCTTGGGAAAAAGCCACTTTATGGTCTCTAAAGGGATTGTATTGGGACAAATCGTTTACAAGTGTGGCATGGAAGTCAACATAGAAAAGATGGATGTGATCTCCAGTCTTGAGCCTCCTCATAATGTCATAAATGTGAGGTCATTCCTGGGGCATGTAGGTTTCTATAGAAGATTCATCTGAGATTTCAGCCACATCACTCGACCTCTAACTGAGTTACTGTGCAAGAAGATCGAGTTTCATGATGATCAGCATGTTCTTTCATTCAATTAGCTGAAGGAGCTAATCACTCTAGATCCAATCCTACAGCAGCGGGATTGGTCTCTACCCTTTGAGATCATAATGGATGCGCTGGATTTTTTACTTGGGACTGTGTTAGGACAAAGGAAAGATAGTTTCCTATGCCATTCACTACGCTAGCAAGACTTTAGATAAAGCACAACGTAACTATACTATCAAAGAGTAAGAGTTGCTCGCTATATTTTTCGCCTTTGAAAATTTCATATCCTTTCTTCTTGGATCTAGAGTCACCGTCTATATTGACCACTCTGCTATCGGGTATCGGATAGATCCTTCTCCTCTAGGAGTTTGTCTTAGAAATTGAAGACAAGCATGGAGTTCAAAATGTGGTAGCAGATCTCCTCTCCAGAATTGAACATCATGAACCTCCACTGAGCAATGCACCCATCACAGACACCTTTCCTGACGACTCGATTCTTGTCGTGGATTCTCTCCCTTGGTACTTTGATATTGTGAAATATCTCATTTCTGGTGTAGTCCCATAAGATTGGATGATAATCAAGAAGGACAAATTCTTATTCGCAATCCATTTCTACAAATGGGAAGACTCACTTCTATTTAGGGAAGAAGCATATTTTATTTGACGATAATGCATCCCTTAGGAGGAGCATCAGAGTATCCTAGAACATTGTCATTTGCTCGAATATGGTGAACACCACTTTGGAGACAAAATAACAACGAAAGTATTGTAGTGTGGCCTTTGGTGGTGCACACTATTCAAGGATGTCGTAGCATATTTCAAAGACTACGTTGGGAGGAACCCTCATAGTGAAAGACTCAATGCCCCTGAAATTCATTCAGATTTCAGACGTGTTCGATGCTTGGAGCACCAATTTCATGGACCCCTTTCCTAATAGTCATGAATTTGAGCACTTCCTTCTTATCATTGATTTTGTGAGTCACTGGGTTGAAGTTATTCCTACATGAGTCGATGGTAGATGTAAGGTTTGTCAATTTCTATGAGAGAACATAATTTCACGGTTCGAGATACCAGAGATTCTGGTATCATATGGGGGTAGTCAATTCATCAATAATGAAGTCAACAAATTAATGAACGAGTATGGCATCAAGCACCGAGTCACTTCTCCTTATCATCCTCAGACCAATGGCATGGTAGATCTCTTAAATAGAGAAATAAAGACAATCTTGCAGAAGCTTGTGTGGTTGGATAGGAAGAACTGGTCCCAATTCTTAAACTCTATACTTTGGGAATACAGAACTACCTACAAGTATACATTGGGCATGTCACCCTATCGTCTTCTGTATGGAAAAATGTGTTGTCTACCCATTGAATTGATTCATAAATTATTATGGCCATTGAATTGTTGCAACTTGGACTCATAGAATGGTGGTCATCAAAGAAAAGTGGATTTGAACAGACTCCTAGAATTGTGAGACTATGCGTATGATAATAACTTGATATACAAGGAGAAGGTTAAAAGTTAGCATGACCGACAAATTAGATGAAGGACTTTGATACAAGACAGAAAGTCTTGTTATTCAATGCAAAGTTGAAAATATTCCCAGGTTAATTAAAAAGTAAATGGACAGGTCCATTTAGATTAAAAGAAGTGTGTGACAACGGAAACATTTTGATATCAATGTTGTCATCTTACGCACAACCGTTCATCGTCAACATTCAGTTACAGAGGTCGTACTTCGAGCATGACACTTTCTGGTCATTGTCGACTCAGTCCAAGTGGTCTTCAATGATACATCATTCACAACTCTAGCAACATCAAAAGACTCAGAATGCTCCTAGAAAACTCTTTCTTTAGTTTTCTTCTTTTCTTCTATTATTTTCTTCTGTTATTTTCTTTCTTCGCATTCATTTTTTTCATTCCTCTCAGTCATCACCACTATACTCAGGATTTGCTTCATCATAAGTATAGGAGGGATAACTAGGTTTCATTGTTAATTCCTTTATCCCTCACATGTCTTCTCTCTTGTTAATATTCCTTACTATACTTAGGGATGTTTTATCTTAAGTATAGGGGGAGACAGGATGAGTTGTTGCTCTATTCATTCCCATCCTCAACCCTCCCTACATGTAGATACAACCTTTTATATTTAGGATTATTAATCCTAAATATAAGGGGGACGGTTGACTTCTCACTCATTGACTCTTTATTCTTTAGTTGTTGTAGCATAGGTTCTTTTATATTTAGTACGAGTTATGTCTTTTCTCTTCTCTTCGATCTATGAGTACATAGCTCAATATAAGTATAGGGGGTCATATAAACGTTGTATATACTTTATCCATAACTCGTACTTTCATATTTTCAATAGGTTTGAACAATCAAAATAACACACTTATATAAAATTCATTAAAGATTCACTATATACTAATCAATAAATCTAATAAAATTTTTTTGAAAAATGATTGGAAAACATTTCTGAATAATCTTTTGACAACTGCTTGGAAAATATTTTGTAAAATGTTTTCAACCTTTGTAAAAACATTTTATTTGTAAAATATTTCTTTTCTTGGTGCGAATAAATGACTTTGAAAATCTATTTGCAAATGGTTTTGAAATGGTTGAAGAAATAGTTTGAAAAATCTACATATACTATTTGAAAAATCTTTGCAAATTTTTTTCACATTTTGTAAATGTTTTTAAAAAGTATTTATCAAATTAGTTGCAAAATAAAGTTTTCAAAATATTTGCAAAAAAATTTTCAAATTATCTTGAGAACTATGAAAATAATTCAAGCAAATAAAGACCCTCTACAAATCCTATATATCAAATTGGTGTAAATTCTTAAAATCTGGATTCTTGTGAATACCAAAGAAGTACTCCCATGTTAATATCGGCACATATTTCTTATCTTAAAAACTTATTGTTTATCATGTAGAATTTAAAAAATCCCAAAAACATTTGCAAAATCTTTTCAAAAAACCTTCATAACAATTTGCAATTTTTTCCAAAAATCCATAAAAATTTCAAAATATGAAAAGTTCATCGCAAAAATGTTTTCTTTGCATTGTACATAGCATTTGCATTTTTCAAATTGAGTTTTATATTGAACAAGTCTAAGTAAAATCTGAAGATTGGAGCTTGGTTGGACCTTAAATCTACCTACTCATAGGGACATTATGGGAATTAGAACTGATATACTATAGGTCTGCTAGACTTAATTCTCTGAGAACATGAGACTCGGTTCAATGTCATCTTGATTGCCTAAGTAGAATATCTCGGGATACGCGCTTGACTCTTGTTGATATTGACCTAGCTTGCACACTTGCACTTCACTCTGCTCACCACAGTTGAAGTAGTAGAGGGTTGGATTTGTCGATATGAGACACAAGCCAATCAAAACATTGGAAGACACATATTTGTGGCCATTGTACCCCAACTCGATCCAGTAGCCATGAGGTCTTATGACAGAAGTCGTGGGTTGCAATAATGCTTCAAAAGAGGGATAGCCTACTGGCTCAAGAGTAAAATTCCTTATGTAAATGTTGTTGTATATTGTATTAAAAAATACAATAAAAACTCCAAAGAAGTGGACATGATAGAATGAAAATAAAATGCCTGACGGAGTATGTATATATTGGCATATCCAATGAGCAAGCTTAAGCTTCGAAGTCCTATTCATATGAGTCTGCAACCAGATGACTTGGCTACACTGGTCAAGCATCATAGGATAGGTAGCTACAATTGCTACCGTCCATTCTTCTCTCCTCCTCCTCTTTTTAAGCTGGTTGTACTTGAACATAGAAGGGAATAACCAGCTTCTCGAGGAAAGAGTTGTTGGATTTGGGAATTAGGGTCACCGTTTTAGAGAATATTGACTTTTAGCGCTCCAGCCGAGGAGAGCTACATATAACTCACACCGTACAGGATAGCTTCATTATCATAAGGGTCTGCGTATGAGTTGACTTATTCTGATCTCACTATTAAGGACACTTGGACAGAATTTTGTGGATCTAAGAAGTTGTTGTGTTTCAAATCTGGCTCCCACACAAGGTTCCAACCACACCTAAATGTCCAAAGGTCTGACTTAAGCTTCAAACTTTGGTTTTGTGAAGACAAGTATAAGAATTAAAATCGATCCATGTTCTTGCTTTTTCTTTTCTTTATTTTCTTTTTTGCACTTATAGGTATAAGTGTTTGTTAGGGACTAGCAAAGACAAATAAAAGCGTGTAATGAATTTCCATTTCATCGCCTTTATTCTTTCAATTTTCCCTTCATTCTCTAGCTAAATGCATGTAAATATAATTATTTTTTCTAAATTAACTCATTATTTATTGAATAAATATTATATAAAATAATGTATTAAAAATCAAAAATTAATGAATAAAGACAAGAAAGTAAAAAAGAAATAAAATGCTAAAGGTTTTTTATGACTCTAGACCTTGATAACTACGAATTAAGATGGCTGGGTCGACAAGGAATAAAGTAGGTGATATAAGGATTAAAAACACAATAAAGACCCAAATTATTTATTCTTCAATAATGCATTTTTGAGACCTATTTTATTCTTTATTATTTATACCTCAAATCAATAAACTTTTTACATGGAATTTATAGATGAAAAAACAAAGAAAAATATAAAATTGATTTCATCTAAAAATAATATACAGTGTTCATTCTACACACTGAATAAAAAGCCAAAACCCAAACTTCCCAGACCCATATCTTCTCCACAAAAACTCAAAATGCAACAAAATCATCTTTAATTGTTTATAACTTTTAATTAGCTATTTATTGAAGGAATTTTCATTTAATTTGGAGTTAAGATGCAAATGTTTGATTTTGGACCCCTATTGTACAATATACTTGAATAAAATATTCAATTTATTTATTACTTATATGTTTTCCTTATTTTATATTTTATATTTTTTTAAATATTATTGATATTAAATGTATAGAATTAGAATAAAATAAAACCATTAAACATATACTAAAATAAATAATTGTATAGAATACATAGATAATTACCGATACTTATACCTTTACAATAAATACATCTATTTAATTAATTGTACATATTTTATTAAAAAACTAAACTAAAAATATATTTGTGTATATTTAATTTATTTATAAATATATAAACCAAGTATATAAAATAATAAATTTTAAAATGCAAAATAAAAAAAATAAACTATATATAGGAAAATACTCCTGTAACTATAACTATAAATAATAACTCAGCATAAATTAATCCATAAAAATAAATAAAAAACATAATTAAATACTACAGAAAATAATAAACATTTTTTATAACTTTTATTTAATTAATTCTTTTGTTATTTTATTTCTTATTATTTCTCATTTCTAAATTATTTTGTCTTCTAGTTGTCTATGTGGACCAATCGGAGGTCGTGTTGTGTGGACAACAGGTCAACTGCACCCTTGGCGCCTCTACGATGTCAGAGATATCACCTCCCCGATTTTGCTCTTTTCTCGGATAATTCATCATCCCATTTCAACTGATTTCTCATGAAAACCCTTCTCTTATTATCCCTAATGCTTGCATGATCCTTCCTTCCTATCTACATAGCTCCAATTCATTGGAAACCCTATGTCAATAACCCTCCTCTGCTTGTCTATAAATAACCACCACCAACCTTCTTGTCTAATTTGATCCCTCTTCGAGCCACGTAACCCCAATCCTTTTGCATGAGTGTGCTCCTAGTGACAATAGGAGTACCGCCCAGGTGTCGGGGAGGAGAAAGGAGGAGGAGAGGTGGTCCACCACCACCGAGAAAACCATCTCCGACGTGGTCCTGCTGCATGGAATCCTAGTGAGAGGTGCTTCTTTTCCACATTTTATCTTACCTTTTCATTCCTTAGTATAGTCGTTGCTTAGTTTGTTGGCATTAAATCAGTAGTTGAGCTTAAGATTTTGAAATCAAAGATCGCCACAGCTCTCTGCTCTGGCCATGTCCCATTATACATCCAACTGCGCCGACTCACCCAGTCATGCCCATTCCTTCCCTCATGACTTCTTGCATCCATTCAACCCTTCGATCCAACCCAACCCTTTCTGGATCGGTGAATCTGAACTCCTCCCCAACCCATCGCATGAGTTCCTCCATCTCACTCACCCCTTATGCACAACAGCTTCAAATTGGGTCGAGATGAATCGCCTCGACCACAGGGTTCTTCATCTACAGGTAAGATGTGCCAAAAACCAACAAAAGGTCGATTTAAGCTCAGAAGAAGGTTCCCAAGTGCCACAATCTCTCTCGAGCTCCAGACCTCTTCCTAGTGAGGTTTGGACCATCTTGGTGGCATCTGCCAACACGAGACACATCCATGAAAATCAAGAGCCCGTTGACGACGTAGATAGTGGACAGAGTGAGGAGTTATTCAAGATCGAAGGGAGGGCATGGAGTTGTTCTTCCATGTTCTTCCTACTCCCTTTAAAACTGTGGATTCCACATGCAACGCATATCCAATCTAGGCGATTGATTATAGATGAAACACTGCCTTGTCTCAACCTCCCGATGAAGTCAAAGTGTGCCTATGTGGTGCACTTCTAGACGCCTATCTCGGTGCCATTTGGTGTAAATTTCATCGAGACCCCTCTGCCTTTTTTATTTTACTATTTAGTCTTGTAAAAAAATCTCATAGTTGCAAAAGTTTTGTAATAATTGCAAGTAGATCGCATATACTTCGTTAGTATTACATATAGGTCCTCGTCAGGTCACCTCACGTGGACCCCCACGTGAGGGGACATTTTGCATGTATATCCTTGCGGTCTTTGTATTTTTCATTTAATCTATGAAAATTAAATAACTATTGTAAACTTTTGGAAAAATTACATGTACCCCTTGTCTTATATTTTAATTGCAAAAATGCATTTTCTAGTTTATAATATTGTGTGCATGTTTCTCTAATTTTTATAAATCTCATATGTGCTCCAAAAAATTATGAAAAAATAGGATAATGTATGCGGATTTCAGACCCTTCACAGTATATTTTTAAATTTACATTTTATGCACATTTCCTATTTATTAAATTTCAAAAGAGCAATTTTTTATTCCTTGTTTAAATATAAAAATCCAAAAAAACATTAAAACATTGCCAAAAATTATAAAAAAATACATGTAGTATATTATTGAATTTTATAGCTTCAGACCGAAAATCCCTAAAAATAAAAAAGAAAATAAAAATCTCTAAAATCAAATAAAAATATCAAAACTCTACAAAAATTCTAAAAATGATTGTATAATTTGATAATTTTTACATATGAAAATTAAGTTTGAGAACTTTGGACTATATTTATTTTTTTAAAATCTCAAAACAATTTGACCTATTTATTGAATCCCTGTTTTGGGATATTTTGGACTTTCTAAGTGACTAAAAACTAGAAAGATATATAAAAAATAAAAAATAGTAGAAAATATTAAAAAACCAAAAACATTTTATTTTATTAATTTTGATTATTTTTAGCCATATTTATAATTATAGTACCATATATTGTTTTATATATTTTTATATACCTATACATGGGTTATATTATTACTATAAATATTATAAGTAAATTATAAATATTTTACAAACAAAAATATATAATATATAATTAGGATAATAATTATTAATATTTTTCGATTTTTTGTATAGTTATTGTATTTATCATGATATATATCTTATATCTTGCATACATAAATATATATATACACCTATATATAGATATCTATACGTTATATAATATCTAAACGAAATAAATTAAAATTTAAAAAGCATAAAAGAAAATCAAGTAAACAATTAAAAACCAAAAACCCACACAAAAAAGACATTTGTGTACATAATTCATTGTTGATTAGCAATAATCATTAGACTACCATGTTTGCTCTCAGTGGTTCGACCTCTGCATGCTTGCATGCTATAAATCATTGTTTGTATAGTATAATAAATTATGCATCACATTTTTGTCATTTATTTATTAATTATATATTTTTTGTACTTGTTGTTTGAAATGGTATTCATGAGTGGTCGCCTCAACAACACCCTATCTTCAGTTTTAGTGAGGATATTTTTAACCCCCACGAAGTTCGGCTCAATAGCGGAGCACTGGTAACTCTGCAGATCTTGATCTTCAGATAAATTCAAGCATTCTCAATCAAGGGAAGCCTCAATTGTCACCTCAAGCTTGCTCCAAGAGTTGATCTTGGGGCAAAATGATGTAAAAATCAGATCATATTGAGAATGGGAACCTGGGTCTTATTTATAGATGAGAGGTTTGGGTGATTTTGAAAATGAAATGGGAACACGAACCGATGCCATGTGGATGAAAATTATTCTGGATGTTGGTTAATCGAGTCATAAAGTGGAGAAGAAATCAAGAGAAAATGTGGAAGACTCAAATTGGGAAATCAAGGAAGCAAGGGCAGTATGGTATTTATTTAGGCGAGAGGGTCAAAGGGGAGAGTTGACTAAGGTCAATGGACTCGGGTCCATCCAATGAGAAGCCTAGATCTGAATAAATCCAAACAGAAAAGTACAAAATTAAAGAAAAATATACAAATAAATATAAGATAACTTAAAAATTAAATTAAAACGTTTTATAAAAAAATATTTGTAAATTAATAAGTTATTTTTGGTGATTTTTAATAAATTAAATAAATTAATTAATTAGGTTAAAACAAATAAATACCTTTATTCATAGATATAAAATATCAATAGATACAACATATCAACTTTTAGTTAATTATTTTTACATTGCATTTTTATTTTAGTTGATTTTTTTATTTACATAATAATTTAAAGATTTTAAATAAGTTTTTATATTATTTGCATGAATTAATTAATATCTTAATTAAATAAGGCTATATACAATATAGGTACGTGATACCTATAGTAGTAATATTCTTGTTTTATTTTTTTATTTTTTTTAATTTTGTTATTTTTATTTGTATTTTATATAAATAATATAAAATATATCGAAATAGTAAAAATACAATATGTGCAAAACTATAATGAAATAAATGAATGAATAAAAATATCGTATACAATGTAGACAAACAGTACAACAACACTCCAAAAACACAACTTTCGCAACTGAACCCCGATTTTTTTGAAACAAATTCCATTTTAATGTTAATTTAATTTTCAGAAAAATGAAAGTGAGTCTGAGTTGTTTTGAGTTTTTATGGAGTAGATATTGATCTATCAATTTTTGCTTTATGGCTTTTTTCAGAGTGTTGATTCTCTTATTCTGTATATGGTTTCTTCTTGTAATTATTTTTATTATTTTCAAC
This sequence comes from Ottelia alismoides, assembly GCA_037367405.1. Taxonomy (NCBI): domain Eukaryota; kingdom Viridiplantae; phylum Streptophyta; class Magnoliopsida; order Alismatales; family Hydrocharitaceae; genus Ottelia; species Ottelia alismoides. The sequence continues at coordinate 1,278,699 of JAZKJV010007963.1, read as the reverse complement.
TTATTTCTGTATATAAGTTCTGAGAAGAAAAATATTTTTATTTTAGGTTGTTTTGGTGATAAATAAAATAGTAGAAGATATGTATGGTATTCACAATGATAAATATGCATTTGTGAAGTTTAATTTTTTAGATTTTTATAGATAAAGACCCTATCTCTCCCTACTTTATACCTTGTCGATTAGTTCAAGCCTTGACCCACTCTTGATGTTAGTACTAGCATGTATTTATTATATATATGCAGTCTTCTTTTTTTTCTTATTTTCCCTTTATTTATTTATTTATTTAGGAATAAAATAGTTATAAATATACACTATATACAGATGATATGGGATTTGTTAAAAAAATAAGAATTAATGAAATTTACTGGCATTGTGTAAGGGATTTTAAGCCAAAATGAATGAATAAAGATGATGAATTGGTGATTCATCATCGGGTCAATGCGGATAACACTATCCACGATAATCATGGATAATGTGGATATGATCCACGATATCCTAGAGAGAGATAATTGTAATGAGATTCACAATTTATATGTTAATTTGAATTGGATTCACAATTCAATGCAAATATGGTTTACATTAAGTATTGGATTGAATTTATTAATTCTTAGTTGTCAATGGTTTTGTTGTAATTATCACAAATGACTTGGAATTATTTGATGATAAATGCAACTAATTCAAATATTAAAATTAATAATAAATAAAAATAAAGTTGACTTATTCCCTTTTTAAAGGGCGACAACCGGGTGAGGTGTCACCATGGTAGGCACACACCTTAATTTAGGAAGTGGAATGCTTCTTTTATTTTTTTAAATATTTATTAATTACTTGATGTTTGAATTAATTTGCAGTGATAATTTTGGATATTTTTGTTCAAAATTATTCTTTTAATATTTATTTGTTTTTTTTAGAAACACAAGTGAATCTAGGGATTTACCCGACACAGGCTATAATCTTTATCAGTTACCTCCATGACCTTTGAAACAACCTAATTCCCCCCTCAACCTCGTAAACATGCTTGTCCTTACCCTACAAATCATGTAGTTAACACCCATCCATTTACATGTTGAAAACAACCAGATTCTGTTATATTCTTTTACATTATACCCATTTTATTTATCAAATTTACATTGAGTGACACTCCCCCCACCCTCCTCCTCATCTCCTCGAGCCCTCCACCCCGATCGTCTTGAGCCCTCCACCTTGAGCCTTCCATCTTGTCCTCTGCCCCGAGCCCACCCACCTCTTTGACATCTGCCACTCTCGCCTTCCTCCTCCCTAACCCCTACCACCAGATTAAACTTGGCCATGACCACCACGAGCGGCGATAACATTGTCGTGAAGGACACACAGTGTCGCTCGACGATCTTCAGCATCTCCACAAAGTCGAAACTCCGTATCAGCACGACGGTATCCGCCACCACCACCAACATCACTAGGAATGACAAACTAAACATGTGGAAAAACAACACCATTAAGAGCGACACGTACGACATCACCCTCTAAGCTTTCCTTGCCTGCGAGTCCAGCGCCGACTACCGTGCTGACATCATGAAGGTGATGAAGTTGTGTTATGAGAGCACTGCCACCTTCATGTGCCCCATCGTGCCGGAGGAGTAGAGCACCACGTGGGGTCGTATTGGTTCACGGTCAACAGAGGGTGGCAGTTGAGGGTCCGATTGATGGAGGAAGGAGCGAAAGATAGGGGAGTCGAGGAGGATATCCACCATTGGACTTCCATTGGTTAGATTAACTCAAGACTAACCAAAGCAATTGGCTTAAATAAAGTTAAAACTGATGGCAGGGTTTGTGAGGTAAGATGGAGCATTTTTACGGGGTTGAGGGCGGAATTTGGTTGTTTCAAAGGTCGTGGAGGTAATCGACAAACATTATAGGGCATTTCAGGTAAAAATTCCATGAATGTAAATCGTTGATCTTAAGAGCACATGGATTGAGATCCATTTACTTCCAAGAGACTATAAAAGGGCATGCATTCCCTAGCCCTAAAAAAAGTCGACATACGAATTGGCTACATAAACGAATATATCTCTCTCTTTATTTCCACACACATCCAACCTATGCCTCTCCACAACCCTAGGTTGTTCCCATGCCCAAGGTTGGTGGAGATGGCGATCATTGTTGCGATGTCGTCATGTTGTCATATAGATCGCTTGAGGAACTCTGTCCACTTCCATGCTTCGTGCTCAGACACGTGATTTCGTGAGATAAAAACAAGAGATCATTCGATTGGATCTATGCTAAGAATTATTGGATGTATGTGATTCATCATCAGGCTCTAAATGCACTCTTGTCGGATCAGACTTGAGCCTGGAGGCTTCTTACATTAGAAGCTCTGAATATTACAACCATGCTTCAGGAGGAAATCTTAATATCCATGTGGCCTCAATGAAACATTATGGGAAACGTTTCCATGTATTGTGGTTTAATCTTAAATAAAATTTTGTTTTTCTGCTACCATGCCAACTAGTATGACTAGTTGACCTAGATAGCATATGATGTGATTTACATGCTTCCTTGATGTGCGAGGGCCAATAACCCGCCTTTTAAAGTTGTATCATAGACACATTTAAGGTCTTGGATATGATTCAAAACCTAGAGAACAAGTCATTGGATATTGGATGCGTGGGACTCGTAGTATATACATAATATGCATGATTCAAGCAGCTTTTCAGGAAAAAGAAAAGCTATTGTTTCTGTACTATTTGAACAAGATTTTGGGATATTTAAATGTATTTAGATTGTCTAAATATGTCCCCAAATTAATTTTCAAAGGGTTGCATTGAAGGTACATTGATTTAGATTAAAAAGTTCCCGTAGTGAAATTGCTTTTTTCATGTAATCACGAATTTGTGACAAATTAATTTTTTATTATCACTTTCGTTTCATGAAACACATTAAAAACATATTAATTAATTATAGATCTAAACCATCAAACCTCTTGAATTTTCTTTGTCAGATTCTGACTCTCTTTGCCATATATATTCTATATTTAGTGGAGATGGATCGGAATATGATTAGATCATAAACCAAGCTTTTTTATTGTGTTCATAATTCAATAAAAATCATTGAAATTTGGAATTAACACTGATTAGTTGTTGTATCATTTATTTATAGAAAAGACATGACAAACAACAACCTTGAATAATCGTTTCTTGAAATAAAAAACCTAGTTTATCCCATAAAAAGTTGGGGTACAACTTTTTACATGCAAAACCAAACTTCTTAGCTTGATATGACTAGAAATTTAGGATCTCTAAAAATATTTTAAGATGCTTAAATCTTTGTCTATATTATATAGTATCGTGCCGATCATCAATTTTATCGATAAAACTGCAAGTATATTATTCCATTCTATTGTTCTAAATCAGGATGGTAATAATGTCTATACCGATTTATGTCGGGTTGATTACCTAATTAGCTCCTTGCATGTCAAGGAAATGATCCCTCCTAGAATACACTCCAGCATCTGGTCGGATCCATTTTCGAGGAGGAGTAACATGAGTAAGTCAAGTTGTAATTTAATTACTAAAAATCATAATAAAGTGTACTTGTGAGAGCTAATACTATATAGTAATATCAACCAAACCCTAATTGTTTGTTGGTTGCATTGGATTGATAATTAATTTAATTTGATTAAAATAATTTGAAATAAATAAAAATCACAATCTATATTTAATATAGATTGGGATTCCCTTGCAAGAATTAATCATAAGAATATGATTCATGATGATTAATTAAAATTTGAATGGGATATGGAGGATCATATAAGTTGAATCCATGTTTCCCATCAAGGCGAAGGGTTCCATCGCCATAATTGTATATTGAAGATGCCTATGCGAAGTCATAGCTCCAGTATACAAGTGTATATGGATCAGGCTCTTTGCTTCTCGAAAGAGTATGGTCATATGTGTAGTGATCCCAATGTTGTTCTTCATACCTGTTGATGATTGGTCCAATTAACAACAAGTCAACATCACGTTAGGGGTGGTGTGTTCAAATTGGGAATGCAAGTTGGACTTGCAAATGCAGAAAGAGTTCCTTCTTCCTTCACCCGGGTTGCAGTTTCTCATATTATTGTGATGTAAAAAAGGTGGAAGAGAGATCCCAAACCTCAACTGACGTACTTTGTTTAGCATACCTCATTCGTTGAAAGTTAAAAAGGGAATTAACTTTCAGGGTAATAAAAAGCAAGACAACTTTAATTTAAAAATATTAATAACCTTAATCAAAATAAAAATATATTTATGCAATTTTTCTTATTACAGATAACCTTCATCAAACCCACTCAAAACTATACTCAATCATAACTAGTAAAATATCATGGATTGGATCCATGATCAAGATGTAGTCTTGTAGTTGGACACGCAATGTATGTGGTTGCAATGTGAAAGTTTCCTCATGATAATGAGGATAGACAATTAAAAGGAAAATAGGACAACAACCAAGGATTTGTGTGTATCCATAGTCTTGATCTCTCATTAAGTGTGCTTTAAGTAACATGTCAATGATGATCATTATTGTCAAGATCCTTATAAAAAAATCAAAGAAGATGTTTTTGGCAAATGTATGCACTCTCAACATTTAATCATGAAATGACATGGTTCGCTGCATTATGCGTAATGGTGGCTCCATAAGAGATGATGTACTCAAAATGTTTGAATACCTTCCTGAACATAACTCTTTAAGAATTAAGATGGATGTAGATATGATGAGTATCATCATTGTACTACATATACATAAGTCTTTCATGAAGCTTCATAATTCATACATTATTAATAGGATAAAGCATGTATAAATGTTGAATACTCTTATATTGAAGTCATTCGAGTTTAATTTAAGAGATCCTTTATCTTAAGCAATGGTTGTTTATAGATCAAGGAAGCACAACAGAAGAACGTGTTCGACCCAAGTAAGAAGGAGAGTCAAAGAGTTGGTTGTACTTCAACGACTTTCACACCTATGACATCCAAAGAGTTGAGTAAATGCTAATACTGCAACAAACCGATATATTGATAGTATAACTATTTGAACTATCTAGGATCCCTAGAGAAGGACTCGGATAGTGCATCGAGATATTCTACATCTACATATCATTATTGAAATTGACTTCTTATTAGATAAGATTAAAGTCATATGATTGTATCTCATTCTTCTACTAACACCTGCAATCGGTTGCACAAGTTTATGAAGACTAGAGAACTTGACGTTAAGGTTAATCATCATCCACATGGGAGTAGATGCAAATGTTGCAACAATCTCCATTGCAGATATAGACTACATATTTTAAGTGGGAGATCCCTTAGTCTTTGAGAATGCCTCTATGTCCTAGATATTAGAATACATTCATTGTTTATTTCTAAATTTGTTGGAAATAAACATACATTTATAGACCTATCATAAAGAGTTATGATGGATATATTATAGATAGTAATCTAATATCTAGATAACTCTGCTAAATTAGGATATTAATAAATGGTTCATTAACATTTCTAATACCGGACATTAAACCTTAAAGATCAATAGGAGGATGACGATCATGTAATGATCTAGCATCATGATTTTGACACAGGTTTGTTGATGAGAACAATAGACTACTAAGATATAGAACTTTAAGTTGTCTAAAAGTTCAAACCTTACATACTTTTGAATAGTATATTAAAAATAAAATATCTGATATACCCTTCTTTGGGAATGGTGTAGGATGCATAGGTATTCTAGATATCATACATATTGATATATGTGAAATATCAATACTATAATAAACATTGATGATATGTGATATCCATTGATGATTATTTATGTTATGATATCTCTTCCTTTCATATTAGAAAACTTTGAAATGTTCAAAGATTTCAAATTTTGGTTGAGAACCAAAGTTAGAAGGAAGATGAATAAATTCAATGTAACCAAGGTAGCTAGTACCTATTAGATGAATTCAAGAAATACTTTATAGATATAGGAATATAGTTCATATCGCACTCCTCCTAATATACCACAACTCAATATAGTTGTAGGGAGATGCAATTAAATAATGTGGGACATGAGTTGGTCAATAATGATTCTTAGAATAATTACATCTTAGTTTTCGAATATGCAGTAAAGACTGCAATATATATCATTAGTAAGATTCCAAGCAAATATTTGCGTAAAACCCCTCATGAGAAATGGTTTGGAATCAATCCCAGTATTAGACACGAGGATTTAAGGTTGCTTGGTCCATTACGTTACATGGATACTTTAAGGTAGCTTGCATACCTGTTGAATGCTAACTTTTAGGGTTTTTATTTAATTGAATTATTCACATGTAATATGTGGTCGTCGTAACCCAGAGAAGCATTACGAAAAAATTATTTGATTTATTTATAGTTCAAGCCAATAAGCAAGGAAAAAGAATGTAAGCACAAGAACTATGACTACTATTTATTTACCTATATAGTGTACATGATCGAACTTAGGGAAGTTACAAAAAATCCCAAGGGTTATTAGATTAATGAAAACTCAATAAATAAAGGAGGAATTTCTATGTACACAACTCTTGGTTTTTGTATTTATTTTTTTATGGAATTTTGATTTTTTTATTTGTTTTCTGATGTTATATTTTTTTAAATTATGCAATTTTTTTTATGTTTAAAACAATCAAATAATAAGTAGAGAAAATAAATAAATACACACAACCACTCTTATTTTGTATTTTTTAAATATATAAAAAATATACAGAAATTTAAACTAAAATTATTTTTTGGTTTTTGGATTTTTGCTACTATTTTGTGATTTCTCTAGTATTTTTAATTTTTTTGGATTTTTAGTTAATTTAAAAACATGAAATAATGCAAATAGAATATGTAACAATGTTTTTGGATTTTCAAAAAAAAGATGAAATTAAAAATGGATGAAAAATGCATGAATAGTAACATAAAATTTTATATTTCCAGACAATACTTATATATATATATTTTTTGGAATTTTATGTGATTTTAAATAAGTTTTTAATTATTTTGAATGTTTTTGATTTTTTGGTTTTTATGAGGAATTTAAATAAAAAAAGGTACGGTAATTGAAAGAAATAAAAATAAATGGTCAGGATTTTTCATATTTTTTTAATATTTTTTTTTGTTGATTTTTAAAAGTAATAGGGACTTTTTATTGTGTTTGATTTTTAAAAATAAAAAAAATGATGAAAATTTAAAATGGAAATTAAGATGCAAGAAGAACTTATAAGAGAGCTAACATGATTTTTGTGGATTTTTAAAAGATGTTTTGCTATTTGTTTAATGCATTTTACCATGCAAAAAAATAGGCAGGTTCATAGGGGCATGGATTCAAAGAAATATAATTCATGGACCAAATAATAACGCAGAAAAAGTTTCTAGACAAATGTGCAAATATCTAGAGAAACGTGTGCACATACACATGATGTGCGCTGGACTGTATATAAGTGCAAATACTTTTATTTTGGGGGCCAAATAATTACAACAAAAATGCATTTTTATTGCAAATTTCATAAAACATCACGTGCAAGGTGCATGCATAGTTCAATCAAGACTATAATGAAAATAAACTAAATGGTTGGGAACAAAATGCAAATGTTCAAAAATGCACAGTCCGACACGTGTCCCTTAAGAGACTTATTTGTGTAATAAATAAACTATAGGTGCTTGGGCATAAATATTATAGTGTTACATGTGGAATTTCAAATGTAGCGATGCGCCGAAATGCTTATTGGACGGTTGATGTTGAAATGTTCTTGAACAACCTTGATTTGATCTAGATACTCTGATCAATGGTGTGGAATTGGGTGAAACTGAATGGTGGTGATTGAATCTCGAACTTGTTTTCTTGATTGAACGAACCTGAAGCTAGCTGGATGAATGCGGAAGAAGGTCGACACTGATGGAGTTCGATCGACTCATGCTCTCTCGATCTCCACCCGAATCAACTTCGGGAGGTCTAGATCCACTCCTATAAGTCTGTTGTGATGATTGGTGGTGAAAGTGAAGACCAAAGATGCTTTCTGGAGGATCTGGAGGTCAGAAAGGTCGGGACATCAGATAAACCTCCACTTCTCGATTAATTGCTCCTGCTACATTTTTAGACCCTATAATGTAAATCTCGTGCTGAGAGGAAGCCTACGGCCAAATTATTGGTAAAAAACATGGGAAATGGTGAGGGAATGAAGGCTCCGGTGAGGGTGTTCATAGTAGGAGTTGAATCACAGATCTGGAATGACATGGGAATCAGGATATGGGGACAAGGCTAAAGAAGGTGATAGTGATCGTGTGCGGATAATCGAAGATGCGTAAAGATTATTGGAGAGCCTCCAATAGGTCAGATCGGAGGATGAGCAGGCGGATCTAATCTATGCTTAACAGAGAAAATAAAATGCAAAATGAAATAAGAAATTAACAGTAAACTACCTAGATTACCTTAGGATGGAAGCGATAGGGTTGTCCCCTCGATCCAATGTGTTAGGCAGAGAAGCTCAACTGTTGGGCAGAGCTCCTGCAATAGTGGTGGATCACGTCCACCTTAGCTCAAATTTCTCTCCCGATCGTAAAAGTAATACATTGTCACTATATTGCATTCCAGTGCTTAATCTCGATCGATAGAATTAGGGAAAAATGGATCAAACAATGACTAGAGGTGGAGGGTTTGTATATATAGTAATGACTCCGTTGTGCTTTTAATTTTTAAATGTGAGCGGTTTGAGGTGTGGTTTATGGACCTGAAGAGATGGAAATGAAGAGGGTTGATTAGGCTAAAATTTTCAAGAAGGAAGCATGGGTAGTTGAAAATGGAGCGTGTAGGAAAATTTGAGAAGAGCTACAGGTGCACGAGATGAGCGGAGATGGAAGGAGGAATAGGCAATTGACCCGAGTCAAAAAACCCAGGTCCAGCCAATCAGGAGGTGCCTGGGATGAGAAAAAATAGGCTACATGACAAAAATCAATGAAAAAATTTAAATAAATTAGATAAAACTCGAAAAATGATTTTAAATAATTAAATAGTATAAATACAAATTGTTAAGGAGTAAATATAGTTAGTTTAGGAGTTTCTAAATTAATTAAATAAGGTATATACATGGGTGAAATAAATACAATGTGTTATTTATAGGTATGTGATGAATCCCCTATTCGCATCCTTTATTCTTTTATTTTAGCGAAATTTCTTATGCAAATCGCTATAATTTTGTATCAAATGTACTCACATATCATCATGCTTGCATTTGTTAATATTGTGTAATTAACATTCTTTTTTTCCAAAATAAAAGAATAAAGAAGAAAAGAAAAAGAATAAAACAAGGATGTATTTATGTAATAAATGCAGACTGACCTGAACCTCGAGAGAAGGTCAAATGTTGGCAAGATCAACAAGGAATAAACTAGGGTGGGATGGGGTCCACATTTTTTACATATTCAGCACTATTCTTCCTATATATATATACATAGATCATATATTTTATTTCTAAATAAAATAATCTCGAATAAATAAATTAATTTCCTTAATAAAATTTGTAAATAAAAGTATAAATAAAAATAACAAAAATTGGTAGAAGGTGTATAAATGCACAACACTTATAATTGTATATATATCTATTTATTTTTTTCTTTTGTAATTAATCTGTATATATTTTATATTTTTGATTCTTGTATATACTCTTAATATGTAAATAAAATTAAAATAAAACTCATAAAATACAAAATAAATTAAAAATAAAATCACCTTCTCATTGTACAAAGTGTCAAACATGTCTATATTGTATATAACAAATATTTATTTAATACATATACTTTATTTATAAAAAAACCAAATAAAAATTCTTTTATATTCCTTAATTTTTTTGTAAAAAATAAAATATAAAATAAAATGTATTTTAAACAAAAAATAAAATAAAAATACATGTAAATAATGTTTAGGTATATACCATAATATTTTTATTTTTAAAAATAATTAAAAATCATAGAGAAATAGTTTACAAAATAACTAAGATTTTTATGCTTGTGACTTTTTATTTTGAATTCATTATTATTTTTAATTGAATATTATTTGATTTTTTATATTCTCGCATTGTGATTGGGTCACCTAGGATTGTTGACCACATTCAACCCTTCCACTCAATCAGATCAGACCCAATTTCCTGTCACCGGAGTTGTTTCTCAAATTTTTCTTGTCCGATTTCGACCACTCCAGACCTTGGATTGCGGACCCGATTCTTCTCTAGAGATCCATGATTCCCACGGATCCCTATATAGGTCTGGATCGCCCTAGGGTTTCACACTACTACTCGATCCTTCTAGACTCTGAGAATGCCTATAAATAATGTCCTCCACCTCCACAGCTCAGCAGTTCGTCCCTGTCACCTCCTCTTCTCCACTTGCATCTTCAGGATCGTGACAGGGTTCTGGTGCACGTTTTGGAAGCTCTGATTGGTGCTTGGATGCAAGTTTCTCATCTTCGTGGCAGAACCTCCGCTCCTTCACCTTCCATATCAGAGTTGAGGCTATAACCCTACCTCTGCCTTCGCTTTCCTTTGTTGATCACCGTAGATAGCTAGGTACCCTTGCCTCCACTTCATTTATTCATTTCGCTTAGATTCCATCTTTCAGCCACCTTCCGCCACCATAGCTCTAACCATCAAATCAGAACTCCATTTCACTCAACCATCCGCATAGATCGATACCCTACTTCGCCCCCATCCTCTACACACATCCTGATCACCTAAAGTCTCACTCATTAGAGCGAGATCAAGCCTTGATGTTCATCCCTCACCTTCGCCAGGAATCAAACTTCACCCCACTCTGCCTATTTCATTTTTATTTGCAATAACCTCATGTTGAAGCTTCGCCTTCTAGATACAATACCTCTTGCAGATCCAAGAGAGCGAATGAGGCGAATCCGACCCCAGCAGGAACGACAAAGCACCTCCATGTGCTGCACCCCCATCTCACCTATCTAGTCATTCCTTGATTCATCGGAGCCCCTAGTTCGACAAGGAATCTCTAGTCAAGCATGATGGACCCTCTAGCTGGTTTATCGCACCACAACAATAACAGCTACCTCAGATTGCATCAACCACAAATCCCCCTTCTTCCGGTTCTTCCAGCCTATGTTGGAGCCGTCGGATGTTGGGACATTTCTCCAGAATTGATCGTCGTCATCCATCCATGGCCGAAACCTAATGGCTTATTATATCACTGATCAATCTGCACTGCTTATCAACAGCTTTACTCAGAGCCGTCAGATTCATTCAGTAACGGTTGATCCAGATTGTACGCCTGTGCCAATACTTCGACCATCATATCTTTCTTAGATGCAGATCAGGACCGTACATTAGTGAGACACGTGTCGCCCTACGTTTGCAAGGGTATATTTCCTTTCCAACCGTGCTTTTTATGCTATTTAGCTTTAGTCCGATAAATTTAATAACAAGTGAAGAACTTTTGCATTAATGACCTCAGACTTTTCTTTTTTACATTTTAGTCCAGCTGAGTTTTAGTCACGTGTAGCCTCACATGTTTTCGTGGGTATTTTACATGTTTTATCCCGAGATTTTCGCTTGTTAATAAAATAGTTGACGTTTGTATTATTTATATTTATACCCCTATGAGTGGCTGTCATGTGTTGCACATGTTTTTATGTAGATAATTTGCATTATAGATCCCGCATTTTTAATGCTTCTTATTAGTTTTGCCGAGAACCATAACTATTTTCATGGAGGTCCTTGCTTCAATACATTTTTGTCTTTTATTAATTGCAATAAATATTAATTTGGCCCTAAAATACCCCTAAAAAGTAGAATTAGCTTCTGCTAGTGTCTAATTTAGGTGGTAATTTTTGTGTGCCAAATTTCTTTTATTTTCTATTATTAGAAATTCATAAACCACTTAAAAAGTCCATGTTTGCTTTATAAAATTCATAAAAATTCGAAAAATTCTTTAAAAAATTACAAAAAATAATGTAGTTGTAGTTTGTTTTATTTTAGCTACTATATAAAATTGGCTTGAAAATAATTTATAAAAACCAAAAAATTTGTAGAACACCAAAAATCCTATAAAAAATCAAAAAAATACATTTTTTGTTTCTATTTATAGACATTTTCTGATAGTTTCAAATAAAAATTGTTTCCAGGAGTTTTGAGCCCTTTTTGTATTTTTAAGTTGTAAAATTCTCTTGACTGTGCATTGTTTGCTTGTTTTCGTGGATTTTGATTTAAATAAAAATACAAAAAACATTAGAAAAATTCTCCAAATTTTTTTATAAATAGTAAAAAACCATAAAACCCAAAGATATTTTTACTTGAATTTTCTGTGTATTTTTAGCCTAGTTGAAAAATCCAAAAAGAATTGTTCGTTTGCTTTTTGTCCTTTGTTCTTATATAAAAATTAAAATTTTGCAAAATTCAAAACCACTAAAAATTAAAATAAAATCCCTTGATTTTCTAAGATGACTGCCTAATTTAATAATTGTTCTCCTTGATTTGACACTGGTCGCTATGCCAAGTTAATAAAATAGTATACCACGTGCTTGATTTGCTTGATATGTTCAGTGGTTAAATATTTTTCCCGATATCCGATCTGGTTGATTTGGGTCACAACGACATTGTTAGTAATCAACATAACCCTAGTTAGTCGTTGTCGGGGAGCACGGCTAGGTAATTAGTATTTTCGTATGCTGGTTTCATATTTGTCTCTTTCTTCTATAACTTCCTCTTACATATTTCTATTTCACCTTTGTTTCGAGGGCCTGGGAGCAAGGGAAACGATCTTTGGAGAGATGACACATCCGAGCGAGACGAAGATCGACCGTTCAACACCAATCAGTAGGCGAGAGCATTCGAGGAGGAGCAGGAGGAGGTGGAGACAGATATAGAAAATAGATTCCTTTTAGCATTTATTTATGAATAACTTGTAGTAACATATAGACATCCTTGGACACTTAAATATTCGGGGTCTATTTCGTCGAGTGTCGGTGCACTCCAGGGACCTCACCGGATTTTCCGTTATTTTTATTGCCTTTATTTTTATTTGTTTTCTGTAGATTTCAACCCTTAGACATAGGATTCTATTTGTTTGACTCAGGTAGCATCAAGTCCAAAGCCCCTAATAGAATATTTGTTCATGTAGAATTCACTTGGACTTAGCCAAATAATAAAAAGTTAATTATTTGGATTAGAGACCGCGTGGCGAGAGAGTTCGTATACAGAGCTTTCAAGACCCGTTATGGAGGGCACCAATCGACATCTAAGATAGGACATTGGTCTCTCTTCTGAATAGTTGGGTCTTTGTTCTTCCCGAATAAGAAGCTTATGTTTTAGTGCATTTTCTTCATGCATCATATAGATAGTTATATTTCTGTCTTTCAATTTATCACGAATCACTTTGCATGTAGACTGCTGGAGCAATGCACACATTCTAACATGTGCATGCATCATTGATTTTATCGTGCATCGACTTTTCTATCTTCCTCCCTCTGTTTTCTGGACTATCGAAATAAAAGAAAACCGGAAAATTTGTTAGATATGTTCTTATCCAAAAATAGTAAAAAAGTGATGACTCACTAAAATTGGGACTGCTAAACAAACTCGGCCCTAAAACTGAATTAAAGGATCAAAAATATTATTTTTGGAGAGTAACCCCCTCATTATCTGATTTTATCTATAGAGAGTTGAGCGACGAACACTAGGATAGAGCCAAGTCTGTACTCTCTTTAGACTACTAATTCTGTAAAAAAATGATTAGCTACTTTTCAACAAGGGAATACGGGTAGCCGCCCAACGGTCTGTATTTCCTTAGCAGAGTGGGTAGTTTAGAGGACATTACGTAAGGCTCCGTTCATAATTAACGGGTAGCCATTTTTACAGTCCATACTTATACCTATACTAGTTGGAAGTAGGTGCGAATAGTCATATGAAATCAGGCCAATCTCTAAGGAAATTCGTGCACCTAACAACTCACTAACTCATTTTTAAAACTGTATTATCACCAATAATAAAATTGAAAAGATTAACGATCGAGTTCTCACAGTCGTCACATAGTTTAGTTGGTGAATTATGTGTTTGATTTCTAATCATTGTTTTCATTCCATATCCAATCTTCGTAAATCCCTACATCACGATCATGGGTAAGCGTTCTCTTAGGCTACCTTTTGTGGCACCGCTTCTCAGCACCCCTATCCATTCATTAGGGTAACTTCAGAGAGCTCAAACACACTCTCTGAACCCGAGTTTTCTCCCACCCTGTTCCCCCTATACCTTCCATCTTCTACATCACATGAGGTACAACCAGAGAGGCTAGGATAATTATATGTTCACTTGACAGCAGTTGAGCTTGATTCCTTTGCCTTTGTATAAACCATAGAGATGGCTAAAGCGAGAGAGTTAATGACTAGCCACAATCCTCTTCATTTGCACTAGATCAGGAAGCCAACAACAACACCTGCTAAGCATCCCTAGAAACCATGTAGATACAGATTAGAGACCAGGGGATGATCATGTCAAAGGTGAGGAGGGAAATGACTCAGATGAGAGATGGGAGTGTTGAGCCAGATAGACCATCTGGTGGTGGAGAGATACCAAGACAGGTGGAACTAGTGTATGACAGACGTCAGGAGGAGGCTCGTGATCCACAAAGACCCATGCACACCATGAGAGCATTGCACAACCCTGGTGCAACTCTCACTCACAAATGTATTCAGCTGCCAACCATTCTTGAAGACTTCGAGCTACGACTCTAAACGATTCAGTTGTTCCCCAAGTTCCATGAGCACCATGTTGGACGCACTTTTTCTCAGGTTTTTTTAAATGTATTATGAACTAGTGTCTTCGCAACCCAAAGAAGTGTAAAAAATTTTATTCTCAATCCAATAAATACAAAAAATGTAACAAGAGAATTTGTTATTTAATTCACCTTTATAACAAATAGGATCGAACTCAGGGAGGCTACAAATCCCAACGGTTATTCTAGTAATTGAAAAATCATTGAAAAGAACAAGGAATTTCAATGTATACAATGCTTGGCATTCTTTCTAATTTATTTCTTAATTTTATATTTTTATATTTTCTGATTTCTAATTTTTAGTGGTTTTTATTTTTGCAAATTTTGTATTTCAAGTATATAATTTCCATAGAAAATTTATATACAAAAAATAAAGAAGGGCTATTTTTATTTTTAAAATATAATAAAAAATGTTCAAAAAGGTTAAAATAAAATGTTTTTGTGCTATATACATTTTACAATGTTTTTGGAGATTTTTAAGATTTTACAAGTTTTTATTGATTTTATAAAAATAAAAAATTGAAAATAATGCTAAACAGTGAACAAGTAGTGATATTTTGGAATTAAAAACAGTCAAATAAACTAAAAAACAACAAGATTTATTTTTCTATAAACTATAAGAAATTATCAACAAGTAGGAAGTGAAATCACAATTTTCGGAATTTTCTATTGTTTTTATAATATTTTTTATATTTTATAAATTTTTTGGGTTTTAAAATTACTTATTACTTGAAATTTGCACGGGAAGTAAAATACATAAAAATAAAACTATTACAATTTTTTGGGAATTTTGACACAATATTAAAATTTTATGAATTTTCTAATTTTGATGTATGAAAAATGCGATGTTTTTTTTCTAATAATAGAAATTATAAATAAAAGTCAATGAAAAATTTACGTTATAAAAAGGCAAGTAATAGGATTCTAACTTGAATTTTAGAGAATTTATTGACAACAAATGATATTTACTTCAACAAGAAATGATTTTAAACTAAAGTTTGGAAAACGTGGATTGAATAACATTTATTTAATGTTTTTGCATGAAAAATTAACAAGAACAAAATGTGGGAAATTGCAATTTTCCCACGTAAAGAGCACATAACATGTGTTGGATGCTTGAGGGGACTTTCTTGCATATTTCAGGAATTTGTGGTGCAGATTGTAATTTACCCAAAAAATAATGCTCTGGGTTAAATGAGAGTGTCCTTCATTTGATTCCCTCCAAAGAAAATGGGTGGGGTTGCCACTTCTTTTCGTCCTTTAATTGAGGGCGGCAACGGTGACATCCAAGAAAAAAATTGTAATTTTTTTGGAGAAAAGCAACTGGATTTTTTTGTATTTTTTATTTTGTCCTACGTGCCTGCAATAAAATAGAATGAAAACCGACTTGAACATGATGTCCCGGTCTAAAAAATCAAATAAGAATCTGTGAGCAAGGAGGTTCCATCGGTGGTGATGGAATGGAACCGTGTCTCTGGCTACCGTACATGGCCAGTGGTGAGAGATCGTGAGAGATAGAATGTGAAGTGCTGAGAAATTAGAAAAAAAAACGTGAAATCGAGAATTGGAGGAGGATCAAATCGTGATGAACAATTAGGAATGATTAACTAAGATTACGAATCTAAAATAATGATTATGAAATAAAATACAAATTACACTATGATTAACCAGATAAAAGACGGAAAGTAAAGATTTAGATCTCACCGTGGGAGAGGATGAATGTCGTGGTGGCCTCGATGAAGATCGCCTCGCTGTCACCAGACGACTCGGAAGGTAGGCACCTTTCTACCACAAGATTGCTCTTGGAGATTAGGCTCCTCTCACTAAAGGATTGATCAAATTCGGATGAGGGAGGAGGAGCCAAATAAATAGAAAAAAATGAATTTCAAAAAATGAAGTAATTGGGAGGGAATAAAGGGAAAGATGTTAATGGTGGAATTAAATTAATTAATTAATAATATAATTTTCTAAATTATATTAATTAAAATAATAATAAATACCAATAACTTAAAGAGCTACCTTAATGGTGGGTTAATTAAGAATTAATTATATTATATACATATGGTATATTATTTACATAAATAAATAAATAAATCATTTTCATCAGTTTATTAATTTAAATAATAAACATTAGTTATTTATTTTTTGTGGTGGTTATTTAAGGAAATTAATTATATAGATAATACATAGTATGGTACATTATACACGTGGTTAAACAATGAAATTGTGTTATTTTATGTTATAAATTTTTAATTTAATTTTTTTAAATAATTACTAAAAAATATTTACAATTATTAAAAAATACATTGTTTATAAAAATAAATATGAAGAAAAATAGAATAAATAAGTGCTAAAATTGCAAAAACCACCCCAGAAAATCGTCCTTCAAACTTGTAACTCCAAAAATTATGAAACTAGCCATTTTAAATATAATTTAATTTAGAATATAATGGAAGAGATTTTGATTCAATTCGAGTTCTTATGGGGCCTCAATCGACCTTTCAATTATCGCTTTACAACATTTTTCCGAATGTGGTTATTTTTATGCTATACATGATTCTATTTTGCTAGCACTTTTATTATTTAGAAAACATTTTTAGTTACAACTTCCACTATGACAATTATTAAATTTGAGGTCAATTTATGAATAAATAAAATAGTATAAGTTTTATACAAATATACATAGAATAAATTCAAAATAAAAAATGAAAATATTTTGATTTTTTCTAATTAAAGACCCCATCTCCCCCAACTTTATTCCTTGTCGATCGGGTCAAGTCTTGACCTTCTCTCAGGGTTCGGGTTAGTCTGTATCTATTACATATATACAATCTTTTACTTTATTTATTTTTTCCTTTATTTTTTTCTTTATTTATTTTAGGTTAAAATAGTAGTAAATCTACAATATTTACCCACTGATGCATGTTAGTAAGAATATTGATTTAGTAATTGATGATTCAATGATTCACTAACATTTTGTATGTATTTTATCTTAAAACCCTTAACAAATACATGTAATTATCCATTAAATATCACTTTATAACAAAATTCTATTCATGAATAAAAATACACGTTTATGCATTAAAATCATGTAAATAAATAATAGATAAAAATAAAGAAAATAAAAATAAAAGCAAACTGTAGATATGTATATGTGTACAATATGACTTGTAAAAATAAATATATCTGAAAGATATATTTATAATCTAATCCTTGAGACCAAGTCATCATGGATTGGTCGACAAATAAATAAGTAGGGGGAGATACGGAAGAAAACAAATAAAAATAATTAATTTCACACATCATACATTCTCCATTAATTATCCAATAACTACAAAAACTTCAAGGATTTTTAATTAATTCATATTAATATAATTTTCACCAAACTCTTCTCCTATTTATTTCTAAAAATATATAGAAAATACAAAAATAAGTTAAAAATATTACCCTGTATATATGCCAAGAAATCCAACTTGTAAATTCTCAAAATCCAAACTTCCAAACATCATAACTTGCTTATACGAACTTCAATTTCACTCTACTCACCTAGAGTTCATAAAATAATATTCTCTCATTAATGAAGGTGATTTCATTAAAATCGGAGTCCGTTTGCAAAAAGTCGGTTTTGGGACCTAACTACAATTAGGTTTCTGGGCTATCTATTTTATTTAGAACACATTATTTATTATTTTAATGATTTTATAATTTCTAACTATTTTCTTGATCTTTTATTTTAAACTTAATTTATTTCATATTTTTTCGAGATTATTTATTATTTTAAATAAATCAAAACCCCTAATTTATAGGTATAAATGAACTATATAATTTTTACTTGTATTTACTAATATAATTAAATAAATTTATTAAAACCCACAAAAATTCATATAAACTTTCTTTATTAACCTAATAATTAAGAAAATATAAAATTAATATACTATTTATTAATTTACTAATTTAAAAATCTGAAAACCTCTTTTAAAAGTATTAATTATACTTATTTATTAACATAGTATTTATATTTCGTAAAATATTTATTATTTATTAAAATTACTTATACCATAATTTTGATAATTTAATTACCTACATTTTTCATCTTTATACTTAATTAAAATAAAGCTATTTTATATTTATTAAAGGATTTCTTGAACCTGGCCAACCAGTTGCTTACACGTGTCAGCACCTGGGACCTTCTTCAAGAAGGTCGGCTAGAATTTGTTCCAACCACCTGACTTTTCCTTCTTCTCCAAGCTAACTCCTAACTTCCTCCTCCAATGTAAAACATTGATTCCCTTCTCCTAACTACCCTCTCTCACGCCAACCCTTGGTTCCTACCTAACTCCCTTCAATCCACCCAATAAAAATCCCCAAAGATCTCCATTAACTAATTGATCCTGAGCTCCAACTTCCAGAAACTAGCTGGCCATCATCCAACCTTCACCATCGTGCTCCGCCCGGTCTAGAGGTGACATCGTCGTCCAAGGCTGCCCACGTAGAAGAGGATTGAATGGAGGAGATGTTCCATGGCTCTATCGCCTTGTATCACAGCCATCGCCGCCGCGTCGAGCTCCGGAATACCGATCGTCGAGCTATCACCAGGAGGTCATACACCTCCAGTTCACAGGTACGTCATTCATAATTCGCCATTTTATTTCTCAATCTTCGTGCATGAATTAGCGTAGTTGAGTACGTCATTAGGATCCTTAACCATCATAATTAGATGCCATCTATTCTCATTATTCCAAACCCAATTCAAATCGCTCCCAAATTCATCTTCCACTTTCACGTTTACGCATTTTGTTTTTCTCATTTTTTGGAAAGTGCAAATTAGATATGCAAAGTCCTTAATTTGTTGGTCGATCCCTTGCGAATCGAGCAAGAAGTCATTCAAATGCAGGTTACTCTTTCATCTAGGGTATAATAATATCATCTGGAGCTTCCAAAGATAAAAGAAGATCAAAGAACTTCGTTCTTCATCAGCATCCAAGCCTACCAGACTACCACTTTTCTTGAGGCATCACCGCGGTGATCCGACCACCTTCAGAGCTCCTCAGCCCCAGGAGAGCTTGGAGGGAGAAGGAGTCTCCCTCCAGGGCCTACCGGAGGCCAAAGAAGGAAGCCGATCGATGGGAAGAATCCGGAGAAGAGACCTTGGCGACACGTGGCCATCACCGACGGTTCAGATTGCACCTTCACTTCTAATCGTAGCCGTCCAAGATGAAGGGGTTGAAAAAGTGCATCTTAAACCCAGCAAGTTCCCAGAAGCTTTCCAGAATTATAATTAGGACCCCATGTAGGCACCTAAATGCAAAAAAAACTTCTTTTCTTTGCATTTTAATCCTTTCTAGGGAACAGTTTGTAACTGAACATACAAGTTCATTTTGTAGTTATACCCCTAGCTTGAAGGGTGTTTCAGACATCATTTTTGTTGTATTTTTCTTTGAATTTTCTATGGTTACCCCAAAAACCATTCTAGCTATTTCTCGTGGAATTCTATCACTTTATTTTGTCGATTTGATTTTCGCAATATAGAGTTAGTTTTGAGTCTTTTGTAAAATCAAGAATAAAGAGAATATTTTCAAGATTTATTTCTTTTATCAAAAACTGAGTATTAATATTCTGGCTCCTCGACTTCAACACAAGCACACTTACCTAGCTAAATAATATAGTGTAGACGAAATAGGAGATAGAAGCCGCATATTCTCATTTTTTTCTCACTCTCTCTCTTATTTCGGTTATTTTTGTTTGATCAATGCGGCTCTTGATTTAGCAGTTTTCTACAACTGACATCTTCATCTGCTAGCAAAAGTCGCGCTACCAAATGGTTTCGTTGCCAGGGAGGTGTTATTTCTACATCGGTTTTAGACTTTAATTTTGAAAATTTCCTATATTCTTGGTTTTACAAAATTTTTTTCTTTCTCAATTTTTGTTTGTTTTTCTATTTTTACAGTTTTTTTGATTTTTTTATGGTTTTTCATGTGTTTCTTCTTTTTTTCTAACTAATTTTTGCATGTCCTACAGGTTCAGTCAGCTTCCTCGGAAGCCGAAGCATTTGAAAGTGCAGAGACTAATCCCTACTCTCACAGGTCGATTGTTGAGGGTAGAATTAGCTAGGGTTTTTCTTGTAATATTTTTGTAATTAAAATTAGTAAGGGCACTTGCCGGTGTTTTTGTATTTTGTAGAAAGGATCCTGGTAAGGGCATCCCGACTTGTACTTTCCCTCCCTTTTTCTCAGGGCTTGCTTCACCATGTGCCATGCATTCTGAGGAGCAGGGCACCCACTGCAGTTTTTCTCGAATCGCCAGTTTTCTACTATTTTTCATGAGGCCAGGTGCATGCTTTGGTGTTTTTCGATTTTTCTTCCTATTTGCTTGCGCCTTCGTAGTTAGTTCTAGGACTCGTAACATAGGTGCATGTTTTTAGGATATAATAAAAAAATAAAAAATTGTTAGATGTTTGTCTGAAAAAATTAAAAAAAAAAGAGAGAAAATCGAAAATAAAATCGGGACTGCTTAAATATCTAACTCTAAAAGAAACGTACAGATCATTTATTTGGGGAGAGTAATCCCCGCACTTCAACTACATGTACATTCCAGATATTGTAAGTGAGGGACAACACATAAGGCTAGAACCAAAGTCCGTGTTTCCTTCAAGATACTTCTTTGTCATACATTTGATCACTATTCTTCAGTGTGTACGCTTGGGTAGCCGGAAACGATTCTAGTTTAGTTAGAAGAGTGGGGGGTTTAGATGATACTGCATAAGGCTCCATCCTCAAGTAATACGGGTAGCTGGAAAAGGCCCGTACTTACTCCCATACTGGCTAAGAACAAGTGGTTTTCTGTAAGGGCTCGGGACAGTGTTGCGGGAAAATTCCGGAACCTATCATCTCACGTTAATTTGTGAAAGTACGTGTATACCAAAATAACCCTAAAACCTACAAGATAAACGACCGAACTCTTACGGTCATCATCGAGTTATGTTAGTGAATACGAGTTTTGCTTTGTGTTTGCTTGTGAGGTGTGAGTTACCGCCGCTTATATGCCTTCTCCCATATCTCTTGATTTGACATCGTGCTCTCCCGATTATCCATTTGACATCGAAGATGACAACTCGACGGCTATTTTGCTCAGACTCTGTGAGCTCTCGATCTTTCACCGTCTGTCGTACGTCTTCACAGACTCGAGATGACCCTCCTCCTGAGTCTGTTCCATCTGATCTTGAGGAGAGTCAGACCCAGACTCCCTCATCTCCCAACCCTTATTTTGAGGCAGACCCTCGCCTCAATTTATCGTTGCTTTCTCCAGCTGATTTTTCTATGAGCTCTTATGAGAAGTTTTCCTTTCCAAGAAAATTTGAAGCAAATGGCTCGTGGAAAGGGACCAGTAGAGGAGCGACCAGCTGAGGAACAACATGCTGACGGAAGACCAGATCTAGCCTTAGATACTACCACCGGGATTCTCGATACATTGCAGCAACTGAATATTCAGATTCGAGACCCATTCAGAACACCGAATGAGTTGCGAGTTGAGATCACAGCGCTCAGAGCAAGAGCTAGAATGCACTGCCACCTGTTGTGGTTCCTGCAACACTTAGAGATGAGTATGACCCGAGTGCCAGAACTTTACATCATTGGATTCGGTTGCCATCGAATAAGGGGCCATACGAGTTACGTATGCCATTTATATCACTTCTTCCCAAGTTCTATGGGAATGCTGCAGAGGAGTCATTCACCTTTTTGCAACAATTTGAGATGATTTGTGGTACGGCT
Source organism: Ottelia alismoides (assembly GCA_037367405.1). Classification (NCBI taxonomy): domain Eukaryota; kingdom Viridiplantae; phylum Streptophyta; class Magnoliopsida; order Alismatales; family Hydrocharitaceae; genus Ottelia; species Ottelia alismoides. Next base: position 1,256,138 of record JAZKJV010007963.1, on the reverse strand, counting down.
AATTACCTTGGAGTTACGCAGGAGGTCGTTTGCCTCAAAGCCTTCCTCTTCACCTTAGCAGATAAGGCTCTTTACTATCTCAATCATTTGAGGAGTGAGATTTCTACGTAGACTGACCTGAAGTCCACGTTCCTGTGTAAACTTTTTCCTCTTAGACAAACAAACAAGATGAAGAGTCAGATCTCCAACTTTACTCAGTTGTCGAACGAATTCTTTCCACAAGGCGTGGTATCAATTCAAGGATCTTACCGAGAGATGTCCATATCATGAGATATCGATGAAGGTGCTAATGTTGAATTGAAGGGCTCCATTGCCTCGAGTCAAGTCAACATGAGCTCAGGAGTGCTCCGTTGAGTGCGCTATCTGCACAGAAGAGAACACTGGTCGACGACAAACTGCCTCGACCCGGATAAATGTGGAATGGGTGAGGTGGAGGTGTGGGCGGAGAGGTCTTGCGAACGGTGGAGGATAGACCTCGATGCCTCGATCTAGGGAGAATCAAAGGTGGTCAGATGTAGTGGGAGATGAAGAAATGGATGCGGAAGGAAATGAGGTGATTGTCGAGGCAGAAAAGCATGCGATGAAGGCGCGCATAGGAGCTCACTGGAGCTCAACTCCGGCGAAATACGAGGGGATCTATTAACTCTATTCTAATCAACTAGAACCTACTTTGATGACTGGAAATTAAATCTATAACTAATTGCAAGCAAAATGAAAGATAAAAGCGCAACTCTAATACCTGGGACAAACTAGGGAGCAAGGTTACAAAAGCTCGGCGGTCATGGGTGCACCCGTGCTACAGGTGCTTGGCTTGGCCTGGACGAAGCTCCCTCTGTCACAATTAACTCATTTAGACACTAAACAAGGGCTCTTGGACTCGTGAAGGTGAGCAAAATTGCAAGGAGACTCGGGGCTCTTATTTATGGAACAAGTTGACAACCCTTATTGACCTGCTAAAACTGTGGATTTTAGTGTATAGAAACGTGATTATAGAGCTTAGCGTGTATGTACAATGATCAATTATCATTTCTTGTGAACACAACAACGTTGATTGAAGGATAGATCATCGAAAAATGGCAAAAACTCTTGGAAAATACAGATCGCGCCAAATCTTGAGAAGAGTGAGGAGTTGACCGGCGGTTAGCTTTTGACATGACCCCAATGGTCCACGTCAGCCGCTACGCGTCAAAACTGCAGATTTTATTCAAAAGTAATCATTTTAAAATAGTAAATCTTTTATTATTTTTTGTATATAAAATAAAAAATGTTTATTTTTTAATGTAGTATTTTAATATCATTTTTATATATTTATTTGGTGTATTTATTAGTAGTTAATATTTTTAGTGTATTTATAGGTATATTTGCCTATATTTTGTACATTTTTATTTTTTATTTGTATATTTTATTTACTAGTTTATTCTTTTATTTTATATATTTATAACTTATTTTTATGAGTAAAAATATATTTTTATTATATTTTGATGATGTAATTTGTATACTTAAGTAAATAGGTATGTAGGGTTTATAGGTATATTTATAGGTATTTTACCTGGGTATTATATACATCTTTTTATTTTAATGTATTTTAATATGTTTATTTTGGTTTTGTATTTTTATTATAATATATATAATATTAATATTATAAATTATAAAAGGATGGGGTTCCTTTTTATTTATAAACGAGTAACAACATAGGTATTTTGTCTATGTTTACACATATACTTATTTTATTTTATATTTATTTATGGTTTTATTATAGTTTCAATGTTATCATATGTTATAAATAATAAATACAATGAGGGTCAAAAACCTCACTTTCACAATGAGGCTCAAAAACCTAAAAATATGGATTTGTAAAAATAATGAATATTGAATAAATTGAATATTTTAATCGGTATAATATACAATGAGGGTCAAAAACCTAACTTTCACATAGTCACTCTAAAAAAATTAAAAACGACCACAATTACATAGCTTGTGAAAAGTTATATACAATTAGAGGTGATTTTGCCATGTCCTGAGTTTTTATTTGAAAGATATGGGTCTGGGAAGTTGAGTTTTTGGATTTTTATTTTATGTATAAAATGGACATTATTGTTATTTTTGTACAAACTCAATTTTGTATTTTTATTTACATTATTATCTACAACTTTTATGTATAAAGTTTCTTCATTTGATAAACAAATAATAAAGAATAAAATAGGTGTCAAAAATGCATAAATAATGAATAAAAGAATTGGGTTTTTATATTTTTGGCCCTTATCTCTCCCTACTTTATTACTTGTCGACCAACTCAATTCTTGACTTGGTCTCAGGTTTAGGGTCATAAAATATCTTCAATATTTTATTCCTTTTTCTTTTCTTCTCTTCATTATATAATTTTGGCTTTAAAAATAATGTTTTATATACAAATAATACAAGAAATAATGAATGTTATTACGTACAAATTAATGCTATTGACATGCATTAGCTAGGGTTTTTAAGGCCAAAATGATAGAGTAAAGGTGAAGAAATGGACATTCATCACTTATGCGTCAATAATCTCACAAAAGTGAATGGGATGCGTCAGGATCATATCACTTTGTACACAAGTGCCCATCCTCACAGTCAATGCACCTCTTCACAAATTCATCTGAATCCTTGAAGAGGGTAGGCCACCAAAGGCCACATTGGAGAATTTTTTGTGATGCCCATCTCCCTGAGAGATGTCCTCCTACCTCAAGCTTATGGCGGTATGTGAGGATGCTATGGTGCTCCTCTTGAGGAATACGCCGACACCAGACACTATCCCCCCCCTCATGGTAAAGGGTGGGATCCTCCAATGGTACGACTTAGCCTTCGCAAGGAAGATCTTATGTCACTGCTGAGCAAACCTTGTGCCAAAAAGTTAGTTCACATGGTCAGTGTACCACAGAAGTGAGGTGATAGCAAGAATCATCTCGTTTGGGAAAGTATTTGTGATAGGTGTGGTCTGCTATGAATCCTCAAGATGCTCTAATTGGGAGAGGTGATCTTCCACCGCATTCTTGACTCCTGATTTATCCTTAATATATATATATATATATATATGTATATATATATATATCAAACTCCTGGAGTAGAAGGATCCATCTGGTCAATCTGACTTCGGCATCCTTCTTTGGCATCATGTATCAGATGGCGGTGTGATCTATATAAATAGTCACCCTCGATCCGAGAATGTAATATCGAAACTTATCCAAAGCAAAGACTATGGCTAACATCTCCTTCTCAATAATGGTGTTGTTCTGCTAAGCGGAATCCAAAGTCTGGATAGAGTAGTGAATGAAAAACGACATTCTATCCCTCCTCTATCCAAGCACAACCCCTATGTCAAAATCAGAAGTGCGTCATGATCTCAAACGGGAGAGACCAATCGGGTGACTGAAGGACATGAGACTACATAACTAATCCCTTGAGAGTCTTAAATAACACAAGACGCTTATCATCTACAATGAACTCGGTATCTTTCGTTAGCAGATCAGTAAGCGATTAGGCAATATGACTGAAGTCTTGTATGAACTGTCGGTAGAAACCAACATGCCCTAGAAAAGATCACAACTATCACAAATTGGATGGCGGATTGAGTTTCTTCATGATATGCACCTTGATCGGATCGACCTCCATGCCCATGTTAAATATGATATGGCCAACGATCGTCCCATGAGTCATCATGAAATGATTATTCTTCCATGATAGAACAAGGTTGACCTCGATGCAGCGCTAAAGTACTTGGTCTAGGCAGTCAAGACAATCATAAAACCATCACCATAGACCGAAAAGTCATCCATGAAGACCTCTAACATTTGCCCACCATGTCCGAGAAGATGGAAAGCATGCACCTTTGGAATGTACCCGAGGCATTATATAAATGAAATGGAATCCATCTAAAAGCATACGTTCCAAATAGATATATGAACGTCGTTTTCTCCTGGTCTTCTAGCACTATGGCCATGTGATTGTATCCCGAGTACCCATCAAGAAAGCTGTAGTGACTCTTCCCAGCTAGCCGCTCCATAATATGATCAATAAATGGTAGTGGGAAATAAGCCTTCTTGGTGGCTTGATTCAATCGTATGTAGTACACATACCCTCTACGAAGTGGTACTCGGGTAGCTACCTCCTCTACAAACACGCTCAAAATTGTGATGCTACCTGTATTCTTGCGTACCACATGCAATGGACTAACTAATTTGTAGTCGAACATGGGGTAGATAAAATCGACGCTCTACCACTTGATATTTCCTTCATGGCCACATCTCGATGATTCGGTTTCAGCCTCCGCTAGAACTCATGCGATGGCTTGGCATCCTTTTCAAGACAAATGTGGTGGGAGCACAGGGCTGATCTTATCCCCTGGAGATGAGCTACACTCCATCCTATTGCCTTGTTGTTGCTTTTAAGAACCTACATCAAATGAAATTCTTGGTCATCAGTCAAATCTGCTGAGATAATGACTCGGAACATATTTGCCTCACCCGAAAGGAATCTATACTTCATGCTCTGCGACAAGGTCTATAGTTTAGGACAAGTGGGAGCTGGCAAATCTGGCTTCTGTAATGTCTGCGTGAAGGCTACCAGATCTGCATATGAGAACTCTCGCTGAATCTGCAAATATGACGGAGATGGACCTACTCGTATATCTATCAACTGTACTGGCTTGCTCTCTACCCTATCAGTTGGATCTGTGGAAATCAGACACTGTAAATAGTCATCAAAGTCTTGCCAATCAAAATCCATGTTTGAGTACGATGAATCTGAATCTGTGTCACATGAAATAAAATATGCCTTGCTATCTTGATCGCAATCGTCAGCCTCTAAGGTGTGTTGTGCCATGAGTGTGCTCTCCAAACTCTCCTCCGTTGTCATCTGTACCTCTACACTATCTGAATGTGTGACAAGAGCTCCTGATGTTAGATCTACCCAAAATGCTTCATCATTTGTAATCACAAAATCACACTTCTGCTAGACGTTTAGGTTAGCATCTGTCGTCTACTCTGAGTCGGACATTTGCTCTGAGCAAGCTGAATATCTGGCTCTAGTCTCCTCCATCGTATCTATTTATACACTTTCACCCTCGACGTGAAAATATACCTTTCCGCTATCATGATCGAACACTGCATTGACTGTGGTTAAGAAAGGTCATCCTAAGATGATGGGGGTATCAGTCACGGATTCAGGGATCTCCATGACTAGTACAACAAAGTCCACGGGGAATTTCAGTCCCTGAATTGTGACAACAACGTCCTTAAGTAACCATTTCGGCCTCTTAACAGATCTATCACCAAACTGAAGAATTGTCCTACTCTGTCTAAGAGGGCCAAACTCGAATCGGTCGAGTAAGGCAGTCGGGAGATGGTTAATCGAAGACCCGTTGTCTAATAGAGTACAATCGAATCATTGATCATGAAAGTGGCATCTGAAATAGGGAGCTCCAACATCTGGTCTTGGCTGGCAATCGATTCTGAATAGCAAAGCAAGTGTCATGGGTAAGCACAGGGATCTCTGCATTGTAGTTCCTCTTCTTCATGCGATGGTGGTCTTCTCTCTCAAGTTCTTATGGGAAAAAGGAATGCGCTCAAGTGCCTCCTGTATAGTTAGCTGTATCTGGAATTTGTCTATCATCTACTCATTAAACTCTATATGATATCTCTTTTTGGGATTTTCTATTTTGGTCCCCTTTCCTAAGTGGAGTGCTTGAGGGAAGGGGATGGAGGGACCTTCTCCAGATAGATGAAGGTCAGGAGTAGGTTTCTTTGCATACAATAGGGAAAAAGTCCATGCAAAGATCATCAAGCAACATAGATGGACTCACAACAGATACAAAGACCTTTTCTTTAGTCATATTTTATATTTTTAAAGTTTTTCCATTTTTTGGGTTTTTCCATAAATGCCCTCTGGTACAAAATGAGACAACTTAATAGAAGGTAACTTGGTGGCATTAGTTGCCACCGACAACATCTGAATTCACGACATCAGCATCGCGCGCTGGCGTGGCATCTGGAATGATGATGGCATCCGCACCACCTTGTGCAATTCGAAATACGACAGCCTCAGTACCATCGTCTAGATCAACATCCTTGGTGGCGTTAGCACCACCACCATCATCATCATGATAAGCGGCACCAACACCGCTTCTGTCATCGTCTAGCACTCTTGAATCTAAATCGGGACGTACCTCAGACGAGTCACCGCCAGCTGGCTTCCTACCGCTCCTAAGTGTCACAAAATCAAATATAGTAGAAGAAGTATCATGCATAATATCACTAGGAGTGGTGGTCTCTGTAAACTATACCTGCTCAGATTTCCTCTTCAGATTGTTCGGGTTGGGTTCAATCTGAGCGTGTATAGCGGCCTTGCCCTTTATTATCTCCCTCATCTCCTGCCGGAACTCGTCCATTTATTGTCGAAAGGAAGCTTGTTGATCATATAGCAAGAGGGTGAGGTCATAAAGGGCTGGGTTCTCATAGACTGGTGCATGAGAACCAGACGGGATGCCTCGCTGGAAATGATGTTGAGTTTGCCGCTACTAGTTGTGAGAAGGAGGCTAGGAGTACTGTTGAGGCTGCTACGGTTGCCTCCATCGTTGTCCCTAATAGTGGGGACGAGAATCATGTTGCTACTACTGTTGGGAGTACTAGGGCTACTGAGGCTAGCTGCCCTACCCTTTCTTAGCTGGAGGCTGCTGTTGGGAAGAGGTGCCTCTAGTTGACCATCGAAAGCCAGGATGGTGATGAATCTGCATTTCATCATCGTTATTCATTTATTTTAGCTTAAAATCCCTGATAAAACACATGTATATAACACTAACCCCATATTCTTACTAACTTGCATATGTGTGTAAATATTGTACACTTTTTAACCTAAAATAAATAAATAAATAAATAAAGGGAAAAAAAGAGAAGATTGTATATATGTAGTAAATACAGGCTGACCTGAATCCCAAGAGAAGGTCAAGACTTGACCTGATCGACAAGGAATAAAGTAGGAGGAAAAAGGGTCCTTAATCATAAAGTCCAAAAAAAATGAGTGATATGTATATTTGTACATTTACACAATTTTATTTGTACATAAATTGACCTCAAACTAAATAATGTCCAAAATAAAAGTTGTAAATAAAAATGTTTTCTAAATAATAAAAAATGTTTGTAAAGTAAGATCATGTACATAACAAAAGTAACCACATATGGAAATAGCCATAAAGCGATAATTGAAAGACCAATTCCTGCTCCAAATGAACTCAAATTGTGATTTCATAATTTCTGGAGTTACGGTTGAAAAGTCAATTTTCTAGGGTGGTTTAATGCAATTTTACCATTTATTTGAATATATTGTATTTGTAAATATTTGATATTTTTACTAATTATTTAAAATAAAAATTTAAGAAAAGAATCAAAAATTTTAAAATAAAAAAACTAATTTCTTAATTTAACTATGTATATAGTGTACCATATGTATATAATATATGTATATAGTTAATGTTCTTAAATAACCCTGATAAAAAAATTAACATTTATTATTAAATTTAATAAAGTGATGAAAATACAAAAAAAATTCATTTTCATAAATAATTTTAACACTAATTTCTTTTTTATCTTTATCTCACTTCAAATTCTTTTTTATCTCTTTATCTCCATTCAATTTTAAAATTCGAATTCAAATTCAATTCATACTCTATTTAATTGGCTCCTCCTCCCTCATTCTCACTTGATCAATCTTTAGTGAGAGGAGCCTATTCTCGGAGAGTTATCTTGTCATAGAAGGGTGCCTAGTCTCTGAGCGGTCCGATGACAGTAAGTCGGCCTTCTCCGAGGCGATCAAAAACTTTTTCGCTCCTAAGATGAGATCCAGTTTCTCTTATTTATTTACTTAGGTTTATCGTATTTTAATTTTTCACATTTTTTATTCCTTTCTCATTTTTTTCTCTAGATCTTAGAATCACACACCACAATTTGATCCGAAGCCGATCTAATATTTCATCTCATTTTCTTTATCCCTTTGCTTCAAATTATACCTCCACGATCTCTCTCCTTCGACCACGTATGGTGATCGTAGACACAGATCCATTCCTCATTTTCTGTCGGATCCTCATTGACATATTACGTTTTGATTTTGGGATTAAGCCGTCATTCTCGCGTCCAAATTTGTTTATAAATAAAAAATCAAAAAAATATATCATTTTTCTTTCTAATATTTGTTTTGCAGGAATAAAGAAAAATATTACAAAAAATTTAAAAAACTGAATTAAAAATATATAAGAAAAATAATTCCTACAATTTCTATATTTGAAAAATAAAAAATATAAAAGTTTTGTTTTGTGTTATTTATGTTTTACAACAAAAAAATTAAAAAAGATGCGAAAGGCACCACCCCTCCAGCCCTCAAGTAGCGCCCACCACCCGTCCACAACCGCACCGCCGCGAGGAGCACGACGCACCCATTCGATCCTGCCATCAACCTCCAGAGGGCGTGTGTTGCCCTCTGCCTTCACCACTTGTTGTGAGTAGCAAGGCGGTCCCACCGCCCACAGCTTGTCTGAAGAACCAGTCGCCATCGCTACCGTTGCTGCCCGAGCCCCCCCTCGTCGAGTGTCACCACACAGATCCGCATGAGCTCTTTGTTCACCACCCAAGTCGTACCTCCTCCGTAGGTCACCACAACTCCATCGTAGGAGCACAACATCCCTTCGCCCAACACGTGAACGCAGCCGCCGCCCACCAACGTTGGTCGCCCCTGCGTTGGGAGAGAATGAAGAAGGAGGCATCACACCACCCCCGTGTGCCCCTTTATCAAGGAACAAAAGTGGAAAGAAAAGTAAACCATAAGGGGATTTTAAAATGTTTTGGACAAAATACGTTTTAGTCTCGGAAGTTTTACAAATTGTAAAGAAGCCCCTGTCAACGCTTAGCACGTGCAACACATGCATTTTCTCGGGTAATTTATGTTTTCCACCCTAAAGTTCATTTCTGTTATTTTATGCAAAAACATTAGAAATTTACATTTCAATCCTTGTCTCCAGACTTTAAATTTGCATGATCTTTTCATTGAAATAAAAGTTTTAATTGCTCTGAAAACTCTACAAAATATGTGTGGATTCCTAGTGTGTGTCTCTTTCTAGCATAAAATTTTTATTGCATTTTATAATCATTTTTCATTATTAAAAAATAAAAAAACAAGTTTTTTTCCTTGTTTGAACTTTGAAAAATCCTAAAAATCCGCATATAGTTTCAAAAATTCTAGAAATAATTGGATTAATTCTCTTTTATTTGTTTCAGTTTCTGTTCAAATTTCACGCATTAATTATTTATAAAAACCAAAAAATTGCAAAAATACCAAAAATCTTATAAACTCCAATAAAATTGTTGAAGAATAAAAAATGTGATCTCGATTTTTTGGTTGTAGATAATTTCCTATACATTTAAAGAAATCATTTTCATTATTGTTGCATCTATTTGCTATTTTAAATTGAAAAATAATCCTATTATCCCACTGTTTGCATTTTCCCTTTTTTATTCATTTTAAAATCCTAAAAAATCTAATAATTTTTAAAAAATAACAAAAATAGTCAGAAATCATAAAAATATAAAAATATTTTATTTAAACATTTTAGAACATTTATGTTATATTTTAAAAATAAATAAAATGTTTCTCTTATGTGCAAGAAATTGTTACGAAATCCGTATTTTTGAAAATAAAAAAATTGTAAAAATAAAAAACATACAAAATTTTAATATCAGAAAATAAAAAAAGTAGAAAAAAATAAAAAAATAAAAAGGTGAAAATTTCACAAAACCAATGTAGTTTGCATTTGAGATTCCCTTTTCCCTTAATTAATTTTTATTGATTATTTGAATAACCCTCGAGAATTGTGGCCTCCCTGAGTTCGGTCTTGTTAGCTTTACAAGAACATAAGTTGCAAAAATTTCTCTAGCTTCATTATTGTTTCAATTTATTTATGGCTTGTGAAAAAAATTGTTTGTTTGAGCCAGGAATTTTGGGGATCGCAACGACAAATTTAAGATATCAATAACCAATCGTCGAGATTAACGTGCTCAACAAAATGGCACCATTGCCAGGATATTTGTGTTGCAATGACCACTGCGCATTTATTTTCATCCATAATTTAAAACCTCAAAAATCATGTTCGTCAAAATGGCACCTTTATCGAGGAGGCACAGTGAGGGTAGTTAGGTTTATCTTTTGACCTATTATTCTTGGTTATACATATTTGTTTGTTTTTTTCACATTCACTCTATTGTTCATATTCACTTTTCTTTTTTCATTTTTCTTACTCATATTTGATAATTGTGTGTCTTACACATTCTTTCTTTCCTTTTGCTTGTAAGGGCCCGCGGAGCAAAGGAGGCAATCCTAGGAAAGCTAAAGCACCCAAGCGATGTGGAGGCGACTTGATTCATCTCAAAGCTGTAGGAAAGCATGAGAGGAGGAGAAGATGAATTGAAGGAGACCAAGAAAAAAAGACTTGTGATTATTATTATTATTATTATTAGCATTTGAACTCTTGTAAAAAGGACATTCATTTGTTGCGGGGTCTATTTCGCTAAGTGCCGGTGCACTTGGGGGACGTCACCAATTTTTTTCATCGCCTTATTTTTCTTTATTTACGTGAATTCCGTGAGCTACCTATTGATTGCTTTAATTAATTTGCTTGAGTCAGTTAAATAATTAGGTCCAAACACCCTAAACAAGAATTTATGTACATATAGAATAGAGCGTAAATGGACATAGTCAAATTAACATGCTCTTTCCCGTTAGTAGAAGATATTGTTAGGACGGTCCACTTGCATTTGCATATAGGTTAGTTTATTTTTCTGTATTTAAATTCTGCACGGATCACTCTACATGTAGAGTGCTGGCAGTAAGGTACGCATCTCTAACCCCTGCATGCAACATTGTGTTTAGTCCCACATTGGCATTTCCGATCTCCTTCCTTGTTTACACTCACAAAAGTTAAAATTGATATTGGACACTGGGTAGGCGATTCATTGAAAATATTCAAACCAAGTGATAACTGACTAAATTTCAGGACTGGTGAAGAAAACTCGAACCTAAAATAAACGTAAGGAAAAATCATTATTTATGGGGAGAATACCCATCATTGTTTGATTTATCTGCAGCGAGAGAGCGACCCACACACTAGGATAGAACCAAGCCTGAACTCTCTTCAGACTACTATTTTGTGATTACTTGTTCTCCAGTGAGGACTTCACCGGGTAGACGGTAATCGGTCCGGGATTTCCTTAGCAGAGTGGGCAAATCAGACAGTCGATAAACGGTCTGCATCCATACTGGTTGGGGAAAACTAGTTGTGAGATTGGAACTGTCTCCTGGGAGAATTGGGTTCCTAACCGCTCTCATAGATTGTATTTTCATCAAACTCTAAAAATTGACAAGATAATTCACCAAACCTTCACGGTCTTCACATTGCGTTGAGTTGGTGAACTGGGGGTATGTATTGTGTTTGATTGCTAGTGATAGAGATCCTTCTATGCAATTTGTGCCTTCATTGACTTTCACTCTTGCATTGACCTTCGTGCTCTCGCATCTTGCCTATTGATTTCGAAGATATCTAATCGGAGTATTTCTCATTCAAATTTTGTGAACTCATTCTACACTCCGGGACGTTCACCTTCTATTAAGGGAAACTCACCTTGCCGAATAATTTTCATTCTCCACTTCACCCTTCACAACATCCATAAACCCACTATTTGAGATTGGCTTTAATCTCGAATTAATATATGAGAATCCATCAATTCTGAGCACTAATCGAGTGTCGTGCACATTTTTATAGTCAGACACCAGACACTTGATGCCACAAAGGGAAAGGAAACAATGTCAGAGCAGAGCGAGATAAACAACATCATGTTAGCCTCCATTCAGTCAATTCAAGCCCAGTTAACAGAGAAGGCTAATATTCAGACCACATTGTGAGATATGATTCTTGAGATGAGACAGGAAAGAGTAGATAGGAGAGAGGAGGATAGAAACAACCTGGAGGTGGGAATGGGGGAGAAGACCCTAACATAGAACATGGGGCTAAGCCTACATTAGAGGATGCTTATAAACCAGGGGCGGGACGGACAAATTCCTGGATAAAATCCCCGTGTTTCATGGGCATTTCGAGTTTAAGCCTACTATTTGACTCTTCTCCCAATATTCCATGGAAATATTAATAAAGAACCTTATATACACCTCCAATAGTTCGATCAATTTGTGGAACAGTGCACTACCCAAATGCTCCAATTAGAGGTAGTGCAGATGACCGCCTTCCCATTCAGTCTGATGGACAAAGCTTTATATTGGTTAAATCACTTGTGGAAGGTTGTAACTACATGGGAAGTGTTCAAGTCCGCATTTCTAATCAAATACTTCCTACTCGGACGACTCAACCAAATAAGATACTTGATTGCTAATTTCTCCCATATGCTCCAGGAGCCTATTCACGAGGCGTGGGAAAGATTCAATGATCTGACAGAGAAGTGCCCCTATCATGATATTCCAAAGACTAACCATGCACAAAATTTCATTGGGGGTTTAAGAATAGAGAATCAGAAGCTGGTAGATGCTGCTTGTGAGGGGAGCAACTTCAACAAGGACGGGGATATCCTTTATCAAATTTTTGAGGAGATGGCGGATTGTTTTAGCAGCTCTTTCTTCTTCAACTGCTTTTCATAAGCAAATTGTCACCTCCCCTACAGTTCCCCACAAGGCTGTCAATATGATGACATCACATGAAGTGGATACGGTAGATAGCACTGACCTGACAATCATTGGAAACCACCTATCCAAGGTGGACATTATTGAGAAATGATCAAAGGAGCTTGAGAAGCTTCAAGTGATCGAGTAGAGGACGATGAACCTGGATAAGCTGGTTGAGATAACAAAGAACCTGGTGCTTCTTGTGAGTAAGATCAGTGCAGTTCATAGTGTGAGTGCAACAGCTGGCACCTCTACTAGGGAGTAGATTTCTTCCACCCAACGGAGTAGCATAGGACCACCCCCTGTTCAGCATGTCTACTACGTGCAAACACCTGATCAGATTCAGCAGCATTCACATCATATATTTCCATACCAACAGGAAGTAGCCTACATTCCTGAGTAGTATTCTCCACCTCCACCTATCATTTAGGAGGTGAACGAAACCAGCCCCATCCGTCAGGGCAAGGTCAGTTGGGTTCACAGCAGGGTCAGAGACTCTTCCACTAGTTTCATGGAGGCAGACAATAGTAATACCAACACTAGTAGTTCCAGCCTTACTATCAGTCTCCACCAAATATCTAAAACTGGAGAAGAGGACAGCTACAACAGCAGGTGATGAATCCTCATTCATCACTCTTTATTCTTTTATTTTAGCTAAAAACCCGTGCAAAACACCATGTATATTTGTGTAAATAAAATAAATTGACAAAAAGCATGCATTGTGTAAATATTAATAATTAGCATGTTTCTGTGCAAAAATAAAACAATAAATAAATAAAAAAAGAGAGAGAAATATTTAGAATAAATATAGAGTGACCTGAACCTAAGGGAGGGCTCCACAAGGGCATGGCCGCAAAATAAAATAAGTAGAGAGAGATAGGGTGACTCAACATGGTGTACATATCCCTCTATATGTAAATAATTTATTTTCTAAAAAAAAAATATATTTGTGTTCTCTAAATTTTGTACATATTTGTAAAAATAAAACTAAAATAAAAATGGGAAAAATAAAAGAAAATTAAAAATAAATAAAATTCTCTCTCATCAGTGTACATAGACCATGTATAAAGAATAAAATACCTATTTATTTCCCCTTGTAAATAATTAATAAAAATCCAATAAAAATCACTTTATATTTCATATTTTATAATGAAAATAAATAATATAAAAATGTAATAAATGTACATAAATAAAAAATTAAAAATAAAAATAAAAAATACATAGGTGTACATACCTGCATATAATAATAATATAATGTAAATATGTATTTTATTTTTCAAAAAAATAAATAAATATCAATAAAAATTCTTTGTAAATAAAAAAAACATTTTTTACTTCGTAAATATTTTGAATTAAGGTCATTTTCTATTTTATTTTGATTTTCCAAATAATTTACCAATGGAATTTTCCCATTGGTCCACGGGGGATGTTGACCCCCGGTCAACTGCCCCCCCCCTGGACCACTTTGCGCGGATCTGCTCCAAGGACCCGATTTCTCCCATTTGTCATGATCAGATCTGCCACCCATTTCCCTAAACCCCAGGCTCTGATTAATCTTGATTCCTCACTGATCCACGCCCGGGGATCGTCCTAGGGATCTATGCATCAGCATGCCCTGCCCGATTCCATCTTTGCCGGATCCCCACCAGTATTTAGTCTCGCCTCCTCTCGCCATTTCACTCACATTTGGCCACCACCTTCGATCCCTGTGACCTCCATCTTCTTCCTCGAGTGACAACGAGTGCGGAGGGTGTCTGAGAGAGAGAGTTTGGAGGTGTGTAGCCCAGGTCCGGTGACCCTCATTGTCGTGCTCCACCGCCGGCGAATCTCGAGCCTCTGGAGGCGACGATCATCGGAGAACCATCTTTTCCTCCCTAGTCGACCACGATCATTAGGTAATTCCTTTAGCTTCTGTAGCATAGTCCATCAGCGATTTCCACCGCCGTGCTCCGTCGTAAGGTGAGCCCGAGCCTCTGGCCCCGTCGAGCCATCGAGGCGATGACCCCGGAGGTCCCTGACCTCCATCCCAGACGATTTCAGCCACCCTTTAGGTCAGATAATCTCTAGATTCTCGTAATTTTAGATTTGTTAGATTTGCGACGCCAGCCGTCGCCAGCTAATTCCCGTTGCTCCGATCACCATTTCACCCCTTCGACCACTTCATCACCTTCACCAGCCTTGGCTCCACCTTCTCCACCCTTCCATTCACCCTGACTCGCCCTAGAGAAGGATCTATGCCCTCCTCCATCGTCGCCTCGCCGGAGGGCGTCGCCACACCTCACACTATCACCCTCGTCGCACGTAACCGGGTCGAGGCACTTTGCCCTCGACCCCAGATTCATTCTGTGCAGGTTTGCAGGTCAAAGGACCCCATATGGGGGTCCAACTGGTTCAGGCACAGGAGCTCCAAGCCGTCATCGTCGCCGGAGCATCTCCGACGTCTCCGGCTTCATCGGAGCCATTTACCAGCTGCGGAATGTCGTTAGGAGCATTTCTCCCAACCTAGCAGCATCTGAGGAGCCCTCCACCGCGCGTACTGGGCTGACAAACCTTGCCGGTGACCTGTTCTTCGAGGATCTCCAGTGACCGTTGGATTGAGCGCCTGCCCCAGTTTTGATCATGGCCGTCAGTTCGCGAGAGATCTTCACCGCTCGATCCATCTGGGATTCCATATGGATCGTCCATCAGCGAAGGGGCGTCTACTTCTCTCCAATGTCAGATCATCCACGTGGCATCGCCTGAGACGTGGATATTAATAATGAGGGTAATTTGCACTTAGGCCCTCCTTAGTTTTTCTATTTTAGTTAAGTATTGTAAATATTTTTAGTAGTTATTTTTGTTTTGGATTATTTGCATCTTGGACCCTGTGTTTATTCTATTTGCATTTTAGTCCCTGTTGGTAGGAGACGTGCTGCGACACGTGATTATGTGTGTTATTTGCACTTTTACTCATGAGCTTATTGGTTGTTACTATTTATATCTTTTAAATAGGAATGACACTCATACCCTTCTGTGCCTGAACAACGTGTTGCGTGCGTGTTGTAGTGGGATTTTTGCAAAAGGGTCCTTGTGCTTTTCTGGCTTGTTACTTTTTGGCCCCTAAACTAAGTTTCTTTGCACTTAGGTCCTTGCTTACTCTATCTTTTGTTTGTATTGAATAAAATAGCAAATTAAACCAAATCCAGTGAAATTTGGACAGTGGATCCTTCCACTGTGTAAAAATTTCACTAAATTTTTGGAACATTTTTGTGGATTTTTGTTATTTTAAAAAAAATCAAAGACCATCATTTTTACTGATGTGTAAAATAGAAAATCAACTAAAAATATCAAAAGTCATTTAAAAAATCTAAAAAAATTAGTGTTTGTTTATGTTGTTGTTTTCCAGCTTTTGTCTAATTTTTGGCTCATTTGGACTTATAAAACCCATAAAAATTAAAAAACCCTCAAAATCTTATAAAATTCGTTAAAACTTCTATGAAAATCAAAAAAAGCAAACTCTTTTTCTGTAGCTTAGTTTTTGTACCAAGTTTTCATAAAAAATGTATCCAGATTTTTAGAGCTAATTTGATATTTTTAATTAGCCTTTCAAGTTTGGCTGCACATTGACTCACTCTTGTTCCCTTTCTTTATTTTTAGAAAATCAACTAAAAATTAGAAAATTCTGAAAAATTCACCAAAAACTCTTAAAAAAACACAAAAACAATTTTATTTGAATTTTTGGTTTTATTTGTTGTGTTTTATAAATAGTGGTTTGTTGGCTTTTTACTTTGTTCATATTTTCCTTATTATTAAAAATACAAAAACTTAAAAACCATTTAAAATCCACCAAAAACATTTCTTTTTATTTTGTTTTCGTTTTCGACTACTTCGTAGGCAGTCTCGGCCAATTCGTGCTCCTTGTGTCCGACCCTGGTCGCTATACCAGGTTAAATAAATAGCGAGGAACGTTGTTCGTTTTGATCGATTGATTATTTGATTTGGTGGTTCGATTTTCTTGATTGAGCTGAGCACCGAGATCCAGGTCGCAACGACCCTTGTTCTTATACCTTCACCCAGGTCTTGGTCTTTTTCGTCACATCAGCAGTCCATGTATTTTCCTCATCGTATTCAGTAGCAGACTGCATATCATGGACAATATCCTCATCCTCCTCCTCCTCATTATAAGAATCCGTATGGTTTCTAACAGCCTCTGTACTATCACACTCAGTGACAACCAGTCAATGAGCAACTTGAGACCCCTTCAGTCAACCCAGCACTGGACCTACTTGCATTGCTCATAAAGAACATGAACGAACTGACTCAGCGGATCGACGACTTGACCACCACCAAGACACTAATTCCAGCACTGTTCGAATCCAACCCCAACAACTTCAGACGCAAGGAGCAGGTAGCTAATAGCCCATCCACCCCTGAGACAAGTTTATCCCTTTATTTTACATGTTTATCTGACGCCATTCATCTCAGGAGCAGTAGGAAATTGCAGCCGCCTACGAACCAGTTGGGGTTAGGAGATCAAACAACTAAGAGAGCATCATCTTCTACATCATCTGCTTCAACAATAGTTAAGAGGACTAGTGTAGAAGAGCCCAAGTCTGGATTTTCACCGCCTTTACCACCACCTTCATCTGGCAGATGTACATCACCATTAGCAAGGGAGAATATACAAGTCACAGATTCTTCCTCTTCACCAGCAGCAACATCCCGTTCTGTTTTAGATTCTGTTATTCCTTCACCTAGTTTGGACAACACTGTACAGACTCATTCTGGTTGTCCTTATGTACATGAGGATTCTAATTTGAATAATTGAAATTAATGTTGGATGCTTGTTCTTATTCTGTGCCAATTCCTTATTCTCTCAAATATAAGAAAATTCAAAAATAAAAAACAACCCTATCTGATCCTGGAGTGGTTGAGATATTGCATAACATCTCCTTAAAGATGCCACTCTTAAGGCCATGGAATACATGTCTACAGTAAAAAAGAGAATGAAAGAGGCATGTAAACAAAAGTGTCAACCAATGCAGAATAGACGAAAGTAAACAGAGAAACACATCATGACCATGGCCACAGTTCATGCCATCAGTAACCTCCAGCCTAAAAAGAAAGACAAGGGAGCACCTCACATCCGTTGCCATATCATTGATCAAGAATCTGATCATACTCTTCTCGATAGCGGTTCCTCCATTAATCTCTTGTCCTTCTCTTTACTAACTGAATTTCAGTTAGGACCTCTTAAAATAACTAGGATGGTCCTTCAATTTGCTGATAGATCGATTAAGCGACCAAGAGGAATTTTAGAGGACGTTATGATAACGGTGCAGGGTCCCTATTGATTTTGTTGTCATGGATATGGACACACCTGCACTATTACTCCATACCCCAATAATACTAGGTCGATCGTTCCTCCGAACGGCCGAAGCAACAGTTGATTATGGTACTGGAGAGATCATCTTTCACTCTCGCAGTGACAAGGTGAAAATTGAGATAATCTCTGATCCTAGATCATCTCTGCCACCAGCTCGAGATGATACAAAGAAAGTTATATCAGAGCCATATGATTGTGACTTTCTTGCTAAATATAAAGAGATAGATCTTTTCACTGATTTTATAGATACACATGAGTTGCTCTCACAAAACGAATCTATGGAAAGCACAGTCGACATGAGTTCCCTTGATGGTCCAATTGAGCTAAATGCCGATGGGTAGTTTGAGTTTATTTTTGAGGATCAATCCGAGTCTTCCAAGGTACAAATATCTGAGCCATTTGTTAAATTTCCTATGTTATACACATATGAGAGACATCTTTTTAAGATTATTGCTGAGATATATGAACCATTAGTTGGTAAGAATGTTGAACACCCTGATGAGCCCTTCCTTTCTGAACAGAGATCACTCATTACAGATCTATCAGATCTTCTATTTGTTGAGCTGTCAGTAGCTAAGGTGGATAGTCCACAAAGTACAGATTATATACTCTCTACCATTACAGTAGCAGAGGTTATTGTAGAGCCAATTCAGACCCCACTTGAGCTCAAGGTTCTACCATCAACATTGAAATATGCCTTCCTTGCGAGTCCCCCCCCCCCCCCCAATTGTTTCCGGTCATCCTCAGCTCGTAGTTGACCGCTGAACAAGAATCTCACATGCTAGAGGTTCTTGAGAGAAATAGCAAGGCCATAGAATGGAATATCTCAGATCTCTGTGGGATTAACCTAGCTATGTGCTCACATCATATCTACCTAGAGGACGATTGTAAACCCTCCCGTGAATGTCAGCGCTGTATAAATCCAAATCTAAGGGGAGATTGTCATGAAGGAGATGAGAAAATGGTGATGCTGGCTTTATATATCCCATTTCAGATTCCAAG
Organism: Ottelia alismoides; assembly: GCA_037367405.1. Classification (NCBI taxonomy): domain Eukaryota; kingdom Viridiplantae; phylum Streptophyta; class Magnoliopsida; order Alismatales; family Hydrocharitaceae; genus Ottelia; species Ottelia alismoides. Next base: position 1,237,033 of record JAZKJV010007963.1, on the reverse strand, counting down.
TGGGTCAAACCTTTACTTGTGGTCCCAAAGAAATCCGGGATTACGATAAAGAATTACCAAGGTGAGGAGATTCCGGCCCAGGTACCTACTTCATGATGTGTCTTTGCAGACTACTGATGCCTGAACTCAGCTACCAAGAAGGATCACTTTCCGCTACCCTTTATTGATCATATTATTGAAAGGTTGACAGGGAAAGAGTTCTTTTGCTTCTTGGATGGGTACTCGGGATACAACCAAGTTGCTATCTCTAATGAGGATCCGGAGAAAACTACTTTCACTTGTCCGTCCGACATCTACACCTTTAGATGGATGCCCTTTGGATTGTATAATGCCCCCGCTACATTCCAAAGGTGTATGTTGGTCGTTTTTGCCGATATGGTGGGTAGTTTCCTTGAGGTCTTCATGGACAATTTCTCAGTCTACGGGGATAGTTTTGACACATGTCTTGCTCATTTAAATCAAGTTCTTCAACATTGTTGTGTGGTAAACCTAGTGCTCTCGTGGGAGAAGAGTCACTTTATGGTGACTAATGGGATTTTATTGGGCCATGTCATTTCCAAACATGGTATGGAGGTTGACCCGACTAAGATTGATGTCATTTCCAAGTTAGAGCAACCACGGAATTTGAAGCAGTTGAGGTCATTTCTGGGACACGTAGGATTCTATAGGAGATTCATAAAGGATTTCAGCAAGACCACTAGACCTTTGACTGAGCTTATGTGTAAGGAGAGTTAGTTTGTTATCGATTAGAAAGTCCTCCTTGCATTCAATTAGATGAAAGAAATGGTTACTCGTGCTCCTGTCTTACAGCCACCAGATTGGTCTCTTCCTTTTGTCATTATGACGGACGCAACAGATTTCACATTTGGAGCTGTTTTAGGATAGAGAAGGGATGGGATACCATTTGTTATACACTATGCAAGCAAGACTCTAGATTAAGCACAATGAAATTATACAGTTACAGAGAAGGAGATGTTAGTAGTTGTGTTTGGGCTCGAGAAGTTCAGATCTTACCTCATCGGTTCACACATTATTGTATGCACGGGTCACATTACCACACGATACTTTAAGGCAAAAAAGGATGCCAAACCATGCCTTATCAGATGGATCCTTCTTCTCCAGGAATTTGATTTAGAGATTCGATATAAACCTTGAGTGAAAAATGTTGCAGCAGATCACCTTTCCCGTATCACAGATGCAGAGACCTCTGAGCAGAACATGATCCCTATTTACGAAACCTTTCCATTTGAGGCCATTTTGTCAGTGGACTCACTCCCATGGTATGTTGATATAGTGAACTATATTATCTCAAAGAAAGTTCCATAAGATTGGCCGAAGTACAAGGTAGTTAGATTTCTATCAGAGATTCATTATTACTAGTGGGAGTATCCGTACCTATTTCGCAAGGGTGCGGATTGTATCTGGAAAAGGTGCATTCCTCTGGAGGAACACACCAGTGTACTTGAGCACCGACACAAACTAGAATCTAGTGGACATCATTCGAGAAAACACACGGCAACAAAGGTCTTACAGAGTGGCCTATGGTGGCCCACATTGCTTAAGGATGCTACAAAGTATGTTCGACGTTGTACTTATTGTCAGAAAATGTAAGGAACCGTTGGTTCCAAAGATACCATGGCCCTAAGATACATACATATTTCTGATGTTTTTTATGCTTGTGACATAGACTTCATGGGCCCATTTCCTATTAGTCATGGAATTTAGAACATCATGCTCGCCGTGAATTATGTCAGTCGATGGATAGAGGCTATCCCCACCCGAGTCGTAGATAGTCGTATAATGTGTTCCTTTCTCAAGGACCACATTATTGTGTGGTTTAGGATTCTCAAAATACTGATTTCATATGGGGGAGTCCATTTCATTAACAGATAAGTAAAGAAGTTTGTGAAGGAGTACACCACTGAGCACAGAGTTGCGTCTCCTTACCACACTCAGACTAATGGCATGGTTGAAATTTCAAATAGGGAGATCAAGATGACATTGCAAAAACTTGTAAGTCCCGGAAGGAAGAAATGGTCTTAGATGCTTGATTTGGTTCTATGGGCTTATCAAATGGTGTACAAGTTGCCTTTGGGTATGTCTCCCTATAGATTGATCTATGGAAAGCCTTGCCACCTGCTAGTGGAATTAATTCACAAATATTTATGGGCACCTCATGTATGCAATCTAGATTATGAGAAGGCAGGAAATAACAAGAAGTTGGATTTGAATAGATTACTGGAATTATCAGACTTTTCTTATGACAACTTACTCATGTATAAGGAGAAAGTCAAGCGTTGGCATGATAAACACATTCAAAGGAAGACTTTCTCTCATGATCAGAAAATTTGGTTATTTGATGCTACGTTGATGTTGCTTCCAGGAAAATTGAAAATCAAATGGTCAGGACTGTTCATCGTGAGAGCTATGCGTGATAAATGGGAGTATTGTCATATATTGGTTGTCATCTGGCGCATCGTTGATTCTGTATATGTGGTATCAGCTGATGATCTTTTGATTCCATCTTCTACGTCTGATACATGAGTTGACAACCTTTTTTATATCCTTTCATTTCATTCTTTCTTCTTCCATTTTATCGTTCACCCCTTTTCTGTGTGTGTATATATGCTATACTTATGATGTGCTTTATCCTAAGTATAGGGGGGGTGAATGATTTGTGTTGTTCATATTCGTCCTGTTCACCACTCCTTTTGTTGCCTATACTTAGGTATACTCTACCCTAAGTATAGGGGGGGTAATGTTATTCATATCATCTTTTTTGTATTTTTCTGTTGAGTCCATACATTCTCTGCATCGTTTTTCCCCTTTTGTATAGTCTTCTATACTTAGGATTACTTGATCCGAAGTATAGGGGGGATTATCGACATCTATTCTTTTCATTTTCTCTTTGAGTCGTTTTAGCATAGGAGTCTTTTCACTTCTCTATACATAGCATGAGTTATGTCTTCATTTGACACTCTCTGACCACTATGAGGACATAGTTTGGGCTAAGCATAAGGGGGTGTCGTATATATTGTATATATACTTTAGACATAACTCGTACTTTTAAATATACATATTTTGGAGATATGTATATAAATTTGTAAAATCCACATGTGTGTGTTGATAGACTTTTATCACCATTAAAAAAAATACAAAAAAACAAAAAAAACAAATAAACAAATATGAAACAAAATAAAAAAAACAAAAAAATATATAAATAAAAAAACAAAAAAAGCATAAAAAATTATATATAGTTGTACATAATTTACTAATCCTTTTTCCCTTAAAAAATCTCTTTTCACATGTGCATCATTCTTTCCTTTCTTTCAAAAATCCATAGAAAGTTCAAAATAAGGAAATTGTTTCAAAAAATAGCTTTCTTTTTGCATTGTACATATTTCTTGCATTTGCATATGCATTTATCAGGATAGTATTGACATTAAAACTATGTATGGAATAAAATTGAAGAATGGAGCTTGGTTGGGACTTAATCAACTTAATTTCAGAGGATCCTTATATGAACTGGAGTTAATACTTTTTAGGTCCTAGAGATTTAATTCTTTGAGTCCACAAGACTATTTTCACGTATCATCTTGATTTGCCTAAGTAGAACATTTTATAATACATGCATGATTATTTCAGACCGTGGCTTATCTTGGACAGGCACTCTATACATAGCTCTTCATGGAGGAGGTAGTGAAGAGGTAGAATCTTTTGGCTTGGAGTAGCATATGAGGGGAGTAATTCTAGGCGGAACCTCTCATATTCCTCTAGGGACGATTGCACATCTCAATCTGATCTAGTAGCATTGAGATCTAAAGACAGGATGTTGTGGGATTGTAATAATGCTTCAAAAGAGGGATAGTCTACTAGCTCAAGAGGAAAAACTCCTTATGTACATGATGCACCTTGTATATATTTTCAAAAAAAAGAGAAAAAATGCAGAATCTCCAAAAGTGGGCAGGCATGATTGAAAAGTAAAATGCCTGCCAGAGTGTATATACAAGGATAAAGAAAAAAGAAAATAATAAGAGCATAAAAATAAAATTTTTGTAAGCTTGCATCTGGGTGACTATGCTACATTGGTCATGCATCCAAGGATAGGTAGCTACACTGGTTACCATCCATTCTTTTCTCCATCTCATCTTCTAGAGCTTGTTGTACTTGAACTTAGAAGGGAATATCCCCGCTCCTCGAGGAAAGAGTTGCTAGATCGAAGACTAGAGTTACCTTGTTGAGGGAGGTTGTTTCTTTGCTACTTTTGAGATGGGGATCTATATTTCACTTACACCGTACAAGTAAAGATTCATAGTCATAAGAATTTATGTATGTAGACTTTTTCAGACCTGACTGTTGAGGAGACCTAAATAGGAGTCTTGTGGAACTTAGAGCTTGTTAGGTTTAAATCCATTTCCCATTAAGATTCCACCACACTAATAATCCAAAGTTCTGTCTCCATACTACAATTTTATGAAGATAAGTTTAATAATCAATATTATCCTAATTTCTTTATTTTTCCTTTATTTTTCTTTTATTCCCTTATTCTATCAAATAATTGTTTGCTAAGGGACTAGCAAAGGTAAAGAATAGGGGGATGATGAATCTACATTTCATAATCTTTATTCATTTATTTTAGCTTAAAATCCCTTATAAAACACCTGTATATAATATTGACCCCATCTTCTTACTAACTTGCATCTACGTGCAAATATTGTATACTTATTACTATTTTAACCTAAAATAAATAAATAAATAAAGGGAAAAAATAAAAAAAACATAAAATATTATATATGTAATAGATACAGGCGGACCTAAACCCCGAGAGAAGGTCAAGACTTGACCTCATCGATCAAGAATAAAGTAGGGGGAGATAGGGTCCTTAATTGGAAAATCCAAAAAAAATGTGTATTGTGTATATTTGTATACTTACACTATTTCATTTGTACATAAATTGACCTCAAACTAAATAATGATCAAAATAAGTTGTAAATAAAATTGTTTTCTAAATAATAAAAATGTTTGTAAAATAAAATCATGTACATAATAAAAGTAACCACATCCGGAAAAAGCTACAAAGCGATAATAGAAAGACCAATTCCGGCTTCATAAGAACTCAAATTGAACCAAACTCACTTTCATTGCGTTCTAAATTAAATTATCTTTAAAATGGTCGTTATTTCATATTTTTTGGAGTTACGGTTGAAAAGTCAGTTTTCTAGGGTGGTTTGTGCAATTTTACAATTTATTTGTACATAGTGTATTTTAAATTATTTGTAAATAATTTTTTTAATTATTTAAAATTAAAATTAAAAAAATTTTAAAAACAAAAAATTAATTTCCTTTTTTAACTATGTATATATTGTACCACATATATATAGTATATGTATATAGTTGATATTCTTAAATAACACTCATAAAAAACATTAACATTTATTATTCAATTTAATAAAGTGACGAAAATACAAAAATTTAATTTTTGTAAATAAGCTTAACACTAATTTCTTTTTTATCTTTATCATTTCAAATGACTTCTTATCTCTTTATCTCCATTCAATTTTAAATTAGAATTTAAATTCGAATTCAATTAATTCTCTATTTAATTGGCTCCTCCTCCCTCATTCTCACTTGATCAATCTTTAGTGAGAGGAGCCTATTCTCCGAGAGCTATCTTATCGTAGAAGGGTGCCTAGTCTCCGAGCCATCTGGTGACAGCGATTCGGCCTGCATCGAGGCGATCTTGATCTTTTCCGCTCCTAAGGTGAGATACATTTTCTCTTATTTTTTAACCTAGGTTAATTGTAGTTTATTTTTTCGCATTTTTATTCCTTTGTCATTTTTCTCTAGATCTTAGAATCACACTCCACGATTTGATCCGAATCTGATATGATTTTTCATCTCATTTTCTTTATCCCTTTGCCTCATGATCTACCTCCACGATCTCTCACCTCCGACCACCCATGGTGGTCGGAGACACGGATCCATTCCTTATTTTTTGCTGGATCCCTGTTTACGTATTCCGTTTTGATTTTGGGATTGATCCATAGTGCTCGCTTCTTAATTTGTTTATAAATAAAAACAAAAATTTATATCTTTTTTCTTTCTAACATTTATTTTACAGAAATAAAGAAAAAGATTACAAAGAAATATAAAAAAATAAAAAATAAATAAATAAATGATTTATGCAATTTCTGTTAAAAAAATAAAAGCTTTGTTTTTTCTTGTTTTTGTTTTACAAAATAAAAAAGTAAAAAAAAGCCACGACATGCACTTCCCCTCCAGCCCGCGTGCGGCCCCCGCCGCCCTTCCACAGCCGCACCACCGCGCGGAGCACAACACACCCACTCGTTCCTGCCAGCGACCTCTAGAGGGCATGTGTCACCCTATGCCATAATTGCCTACCTTGAGGAGCATGATGGTCCCACCGCCCGTAGCTCGGATGAAGAACCAATTGCCATCTCCACCGGGAGGACCGTGCCCTCTATCACGGCATTGCCACCATTGCCGCCCATGCACCTCCTCAGATGCGCGTAACAACCCAGATCCGCACGAGCTCTATGTTCACCGCCCAGGCCGCACCTCCTGCGCATGTTGCCACCTCTCTACCGCATGAGCGTCGCATTCCACGCCCAACGCACGAACGCAGCCACCGCCCGCGAACGTTCGTCGCTCTTGCGTTGGGAGAGAACAAAGTAGGAGGTGGTGTGCCACCCTTGTATGCCCCTTTAGCAAGGAATGAATGAGGAAAGAACAGCAATGCCAAAGGGGATTTTAAAATATTTTGGAAAAATTGTATCTTAGCCACCAAAAGTATATAAATTGCAAAGAGGCCCACGCCAACACTTAGCACGTGCAATGCATGCCTTTTATTGTGTAATTTACGTTTTCCACCTAGTAGTATGTTTCTGTTATTTATTTAATGCAAAACCATTATAAATTTACATTTGAGTCCATGTTTCCAGACTTTAAATTTGCATGATATTTTCATTGAAATAAATGTTTTTATTGGTCTGGAAATACTACAAAAATTTATATGGATCCCTGGTGTGTGTCTCTTTCTAGCATAAATTCTCATTAGATTTTATCATCATTTGTTTTTTTTAAATAAAGAACAAGTCATTTTCCTTGTTTCAACTTTGAAAAATGCTAAAAATTTGAATATAACTTCAAAATATCAAAAGAATATATTAATTCTCTTTTGGTTTGTTTTAATTTCTGTTTAAATTTTTGCATTAATTATTATTAAAACAAAAAAATGTAAAATATCCAAAATCTTATAAAAATCTTATAATATTGTTAAAAAAATCAAAAAAATGTGATTTCAGTTTCTGTTTGTGGATTAAGTTCCTGAAGTTTTTAAGAAAATTCACTTTCACATTTTTGCATTTGCTATTTTTAAATTGAAAAAATAATCAAGTTTTCCAACTGTTAAAATCCTAAAAAATCTAAAAATTTCTTAAAAAATTTAAAAATAGTAAAAAATCATAAAATAAAAAAAATATTTTATTTGAACCTTTTAGACCTTTTTGTTATATTTGAAAAATAAAAAAAATGAATTTTTTTGTGCTTGAATTTTTTTAACATCATATTTTTGAAAATAAAAAATTTCAAAAATCTAAATCATAAAAAATTTGAAATCATAAAATAAAAAAGAAATAAAAAACAAAAAAAATAAAAAGTTGAAAATTTCACAAAAAACCAAGGTAGTTTATATTTGAGATTCCCTTTTCCCTTAATTGATTTTTGTCGATTATTTGAATAACCCTTGGGAATTGTAACCTCCCTGAGTTCAATACTGTTAACTATACAGGTAAATAAGTAGCAAAAATTTCTCTTGCTTCGTTATTCTTGCAATTATTGTTGGCTTAAGAGAAAAAATTGGTTTGTTTGAGCTGAGAATTTTTGGGATCACAATGACAATTTTAAAGCATCATTAACCAATCCTCGAGATTATCGTGCTCGACAGATGGTCATGACAAATTCTAGGCTGTGGTTGGTACTAAGTAGATTTCGTTGACTTCCATCAATGTCTCCTCTTGCTCGTGAAGTGGCGGGGTAAGTGCAACCAATGGCAGATCCAACTGGTAGGCCACCACCTGGGTGTCGGAAGATGGTGGTGATTTCTAGTAGTGATGGAGCTGCTAGACCAGCTCTACTTGGATGTGGTGAACCTGCCGGTATGAGGCAGAGGGCTGGGATAAACTGCTCCCTGGATCAGTCCATGACCTGAGACGGGATGAGAAGCTTGCCATGCCTCTTGAGGACATATGATCTGGGTCTTCAGCTCACTCAAAGTTTGGGTCAGCTCATCAATATTGTTGAGCTTATCTAGGCCCTTGCACTGTTTCTTCTCTATGATGTCTATTCGATCGAACTTTTTGCTGATGAAGCCATGTCGGCAGTTGAAGACTCTACGAGTGCTGCTACTGACAAAGATGTGGAGGGAAAGGCATCGACGCGTGCAATCATCTGATATGAAGTCACCTGCAGAAGAGGCTTCCTTTGAGTGTATACACGGGTCTGGAACATCACAGTGTAGTTTTATGTCATCTCCTCATAGATGGCCCAGACCTGGTCTTCGTCTTTGGTGAAGTAGGAATCTCTACACAAGGCGTTGATAAGCCCCTACAGCTCAGGTGTCATCCCACAAAAGAAACTTTGTACGAGGTTGGGCTTTCTGATCTCATGGTGTGGAAACCTATCATTGAGATCTTTACATCAATCCTAGGCTTCATGGAACTATTCATTTTGGATCATAGTGAAGTTGCTAATAATCGATCTAGCAGCATTGGTCCAGCCGAGATGATAGTACTTGTTCATGTACTCGGTCCGGAGCTACTCCCAAGTAGTGATTACCCTCCCCATGTGCTTCAGCTAGTAGGCTGCTCTGTCAACCAAGGAGAACGAAAGGAAATCAACTTGATTGTGTCCTCGTCCACAAGTCTATCATGGACAGTGTTACGTATCATCTCAAACTCTTGCAAATGGAGATGGGACTCCTTAGTGTCTATCCCATGGAATCTGGGCAGTAGGTGAATCGTCTAGGGGCGAAGCTCGAAGTTGCCAAGGATCTCGGGCAGCTGGATCCATCTATTGGTGAGGGTTTGAAATGGCTCCCACTACCCTTGTTAATTCGATCAAATTAATGGTCAAATTAATTAATAATGTTCGTTGCAGTCGGATAACGAGAGCAGATCGGAAACCACTTTTAATTAAAGCAAGTTAATCTAGAGCGACAGTTTTTTTTACATGGGCAAGCCCAAGATCGAACTCAGGGAGGCAACTGTCTCCTTAGGTAAATTTTTAGCAAAGTCCAAGGTTTGATTTTCAGGGAATACTTTTTTTTATCTTTTTTGGTTTTTTTATGCAAGGCACATGCAAAATCGGGCCATTTTACAAGTTAATTCGGAACGATGGTCAATACAAGTCCACAATTTATGAAAATTGGCCAGATGATGAAATGGCATGAAATTAGGCTACCCTAATTTTTTGGAATTTTCTGACACTAAATAAAATTACTGTGAATTAAAAATGAATGCAAGGTGATTTTAACTAAATGAACTTTAATAAATATCAAAATCACAATATTTTTGGGAACAAGAATTACCCTAGATGGATCTGAAGGGGAGGAATCCAAGAAAATTATTTACCTAAATTTTGATGTGAGATGTACCTATTAAAAATTAATTAAGGAAATCACTAAATGAATTATTGTGGCCTCGCGATGCGTACAATTAAGATGAAATTTTATGCAAGGTAAAGCTAATTATCCTAGATCTAATGTGATTTTTGGGGGATGTTTAGAGTCATAGAGAAATTACTATCAATTAAGAGGCGAAAATGGGCAAAATATAGCAAAATTGAACCAATTAATTAATAGAAAAATCAACTGATATTACAAAAATATGCCAAGTGTCACATAATGAAGAGGACAATGTAAGCTACATAATGCAACTTTTTAAACAGAAAAATGAATTAAGATGAATGCCTAAATATGCGTGCAAAGATAGGGGTATAAATGTAATTACAAGAATTAAAATGGCTGAAAATAAAAAGTACTGACAAGGACCAATATGCAATTACCTATAATGCTGAGGGGGTGGATGCAAATTTTCTACGGGACATGTGCTTCTCACGTGAGGTCTCTTGGCAAGGACTGAAATGTAATTCTGGAAACCTTTAGGGCCTCGATGCAAATAACCCAGAACGCACGTGCAGATCACATAGGGTCCCAGGCTCGGAGATCGTCGGAGGCTCGGAGCGAGGCTCGGGCGGCTCTGGAGGTTCGGATCTGGCTCGGAGATGCTTCAGGTAATCCGAGCCTAGTGGTCGGAGAAGAGGCTCGGATCGGGTGACGTGACTCGACGTGGAACGTGGGATCAAGGATGATCAAACGGCAGTTGGCTATCGACGTGTGGCATGTCTCGACCCATTAGATCAAGATCGATCCAACGGTCCTTAAAGCGCGATGAAGATGGCTATGTGGATGATTGAGCGGCGCTGGATCAGGATGAATCCAATGGCCCTCTTATGCTCTGGCGATTGGCGATGTGGCTTGATCAGGTGCATAGGATCCGCTTGTTCCTACGGCTGCGAGGCGAGGCAACGTGGATGGCTCCTAGCCATTCGATCAAGAGGATCGAACGGTTGCTGGCAATCGTCCCTAACGGCCCTGCGCCTCCTGCGGCAGAGAGGGCTGGGCTCCGGGGAAGCAAGGCCGAGCTCCTCCTCGTCCTCCCGTCGTCGGTGAAGGACGCTGGAGGCTCTGTCATAGCACGCTATGTTCGTGGATGGCTGGCAGAGCGTTCGGTGATGTTGGTTGAGGCTGGGGTGGCCTGGAGATCGATGGCGATGAAGCGAAGAGGCTCCAATGAGCCTACGGACAATCAAGATGGAAGTACATGCAAGGGGGTTAGAAGATAGCCGAAGCGTGCATTTTGTCCATGGAGTGCCGTAGAGTGAAGTGCGAGGCCTATGAAGCGGTGCTGGTGTCTGGTGATCGAGCTCCGCCTAGTTGGCAGAGTTGGCATTGGTGGAAGGTGGAGTACGTCGTCGGAAGGAACGGAGGGGCTCGCGAAGATCAGAGCTCTCTTGCGGAGCTCGGGGAATGGATGGAGGACTGAGAAGATGCGTGTGAATGGCGAATAAAATTGGAGAAGACGAAGAAAAATCAAGAAGAAGATCGGGGGGAAATGGAGGAATCTACCTGGGATCAGAAGCTCGGAGGGAGCTTCCAGGTCATCGCTCGAAGGCCGGTAGGGGTCCTGAGCTCGTGCAGCGCCTTGGAGGAGCTGCGACACGACGGTGGTGGGCCGTGGATCTCACTGGAGGTGTTCTCGATCATCGCTTGACCTAAATATAAATTTTTATCACCTATCTGAAGGGTAGAGCTCGGAGTCACTCTCCGTGGTGGCGGATGGGGGTGAAAGTTCCTGGAGGTGACTGATTTTTTGGATGAAGGTGACGGGGTAGCTGGATAAGAGGTGGAGTTCATGGTCTTCGTGGCGCGACTTTGAGGGTCGTCATGGAGGTCGAGGGGGCTAGCGAGGATGAGGAACGAGTGGGCGACATCGTGGTGGTGTCAGTGGTTGGAGAAGGTGGTCGGCGTGGAGCCCAAAATAGAAAGGAGGCGACCCCCTTGCGCACAGTGGAGAACGTGGGCTCCGGGCGTGCGGAGGTTGACGACGATCCCTTGGCCATTTTATCAAGATACAACGGTCCAAACGAAGGCGCGGATCGCTGCCGTAGATCATATCTAGGGCGCGAAATCGATGGGCTCATACCGCACCACGTGGCATGCTGAGGATGCGGCGCGAAGGGACAAGCGAGATTAGATCTGATCTGCGATCGGATGGTGGAGAGTGATGGCGGTGATGGACGGCGTAGATCAAGGCGCCCAGAGCGAGATCGGAGGGCGCACATAGTGCCATGTGGTGGACTCTGGGCGAAGCGCGAGGGAACGGTGCAGATGAGATCCAGGGAGTGATATGACGGCGAGGAAAAATGGGTATGCGTGGCGATCAACGGACCGTTAGATCAAGATGAAGATCCAACGGTCCTGGGCGTGGGCGGATAGGTCATCGGGAGCGGGCCGCGTGGCGTAATCAGAGGGCACCATGTGGCCAGCTCTGAGTGGTTGAAAGGAGAAATGAGATTAGAGGGAGAAGGAGGCTGATTTTGGAAAAACTCAAAACATGGAAATTGTAGATCTCGATGAGATTTACAAGTTTAATGTTGACCAAAAAATGGAGACGAGGTCAAATATGATACAAAAATACATGGATACAAATATACATATGTATAGTATACAAGGGGGCCCAAAAACCCATGTTTTGCCTACGAGCTCCAAATTGAATGAAATTAGTCTCATTTTAAAGGTCTCTGGATGTGTATTCATCTAGAGGTGAGTAGACCTAATTCAGAGTTTGTTAGAGAGAGATATGGGCATTCTAAGATCCAGGAGTTTTAGGGCTTTATTGGGTATTTTACAAGATAGGAACTCTGGTCTTCTTCCCTATATTTTTCACTAATGGTTTACACACTATAAGGAAGGTGTTATTTCATTTTGGACGGGATAAACTACAAATGAATAGGTGGATATTTTACAAATGGATTTTACACAAGGACTGGCTTCTTATTTAAATGCAAATATGAATGCTAAAATGCATATTTTGTGGATTGATGCATGAATGCTATTTATGCAAGATAAAGGGAAATATGGTGCTAAATACCCGGGGACAAAGCTCTTTTTTAACTTTAGGAGTGATGAATCAAAGATTCATCAACCCCCTATACATAAGCCTTGTTCATCCTTGAGCAACTAAAATGAAATGCAAAAGTGAAATGATTTTGGGTTCCATACCAAGGTCATGAACAAAAGCTAAAAATGGTGCTTGACTCAACCTTTGGATTAATTGTGTGGCGGAACCTCGTTGGGATCTGAACTTAAGACCTAACAAACTTCAAGTTCCACAAGTCTTCTATTCAAGACGCCTCAATAGTCAGGTCAGAACGAATCCTCAAACGCATATTTCTGATGACTATGATTCTTACTTGTATTGTGTAAGTGAAATGTAACTCTCCACATTAGAAATTGCTCAAAAATAGCCTCCTTGAACAAGGTAACTCAAATAACCCGGTCCGGTAACTCTTTCCTCGAGGAGCGGGGTATTCCCTTCTAAGTTCAAGTGCGCCAACTCAAGAGGAGGGGGTAGAGAAAAGAAAGGACAGTAGCCAGTGTAGCTACCTATCCTGGGATGCCTGACCAGTGTAGCCAAGTCATCAAGCTGCATTTCTTTACTAATATACATACTCCGACAGGTATTTTATTTTCACTTGGACCTGTCTGATTTTTTGGAGTTTTTGCATTTTTTTTCGAACTATATACAGGGTGCAGCATGTACATCAGGAGTTTTTCCTCTTGAGCCTAGACTATCCCTCTTTTGAAGCATTATTGCAACCCATAGCATCCCGTCCTTAGATGTCAACACCACCAGTCTAGGTTGAGATGCACTACCCTCCCTAGAGGAGGACGGATGTTTCCACCCGTGTACTACTACAAGCTAAAGGATTCTACTTCCTAACCACCTCATCAATGAAGAGCTACGTGCATAGTGCTTGTCCAAGTTAGGTCATTATCTAAAAGAATCATGCGTATGCACGAGATATTCTACTTAGACTAATCAAGATGACATGTGAACATAGACTTGCTGACTCAAAGAATTAAGTCACTTGACCTGAGAAATCTTAACTCCAGTTCCTATAAGGTTCCGCTGAAATTAGGTGGATTAAGGTCAAATCAAGTCCATCCTCATCATCTACTCATAACTTGGTTCAGAACCTACTATCTTTCCACCTTGCATATGCAAGATATGCAGATGAGATGCAGATGACTTGCTATGCAGATGAATGAAATGCAAGGCTCTTTTTCTTTCTTTTCTGATGTAGAGATGATATGCAAGATTAAAATGAGAAGCCTTTGAATTTTCACTTTTTTTGGTATACCTCCTATGTTACAGCAATTTACAAGAGTATTATACAGATTATACAAGTGTATTTTACAAATAATTTTGTCCAAATATTACCCAGCCCGTATATATTACGAAATATATATACAAATATACGTGAAAGTACGAGCTATGGGTAAAGTATATATGAAATATATACACGCCTCCCCTATACTTAGAGTGTGCTATGTTCTCAGAGCACAGAAAGCAAGGAAAAAGACATAGCTCGTGCCAAACGTAAGAGAGCCAAAGAGAACGAAAGAATGTAAGGAGGTCGTCCTGCCCCCCTATACTTAGGCTCTAGCAGCCTAAGTGTAAAAGAAGGATAAAAAATGGGGCGAACGAGGTTAACAGGAGAAATGAATGAATATACAATGCGGGCATCGGTCCCCCCTATACTTAGGCTCTGGTCAGCCTAAGTATAGGACGAAAGTGAGTACGAGGACCAATGTGATCTGGAGGATCTACAGAGAACAGACATAAGTGGCCCATCCCCCCTATACTTAGGATATGGTCATCCTAAGTATAGTCCAAGATGGTGATCAATGAAGGTGGGATAAGTTACTAGAGTCGCGGGGGAGAAAGGACAGAATGTACAGGAATGATGGTATATACAAGTGAGTCGGTCTGAATCTTTCAAGATGCTGTCGATGATTAGAGTTCACTGCTGCAAGGTCTCATGCGCGGCTCGAGGTGTATCTGCTGAATCTATCTCGCGCATGAATACAATCTCCTCAACATGGACTAACTGATCATTGGATTTGACGAAGTGCTTCAACAGTTGTCCATTCACTAGAAATATCAGTGCATCATCTGCGAGATGTAAGATCTCGACACATCCACTATCGTGCACCGTACGGACGACAAATGGGCCTGTCCACTTGGACTTCAACTTGCCTTGGAATATATTCAGCCTAGCATTAAACAACCATACCTTCTGTCCAGGAACAAAGGTCTTTTTCTGATAATCTATCATGCCAACGCTTAACCTTGTCCTTGTACACCAAACTGTTGTCATATGCGCGGTTTCTGATTTCCACAAGCTCATTCAGATCCATATCTATCTGCTTCTTCCCAAGGTGTGTGTTCCAATTGACCTTCTTGATTGCCCATTCTGATTTATGCACTAACTCTGCGGGCAAGGGGCGCGACTTTCTGAATACCATTCGGAATGGGGAGGTTCCTAACGGTGTCTTGTAAGCTGTCCTGTAAGCCCATAGGACTTGATCCAAGATCTGAGACCAGTCCTTCCTATCTGGGCAGACAAGCTTTTGCAATATAGTCTTCACCTCCCTATTCGACACCTCAGCCATGCCATTAGTCTGTGGGTGGTAAGGACTAGTGACATGGTGTTCGATGTCGTAGTCCTTCAGGAGTTTCTTCACCTCCCGATTTACAAAGTGGCTACCCCCCGTCTGATATCATCATTTTGGGGATCCCCAAATGATGTGCTCTCTGATGAATTTACAGACAGTCCTCCTGTCTGCGGCTCGTGTTGGGATAGCCTCCACCCACCTGGATAGGTAATCTACCGCAAGAAGGATGTATTCGAACCCATGGCTAACAGGGAATGGGCCCATGAAATCGATGCCCCAGGCGTCAAAGACACCACAAATGATGATTGGCTGCATCGACATCTCATACTTGGAACCAACGATTCATCCCATTCTCTGGCATACTGGGCACGACTTCGCAAAGTTGATGGCATCGTGAAACAGAGTCGGCAAGTAAAAGCCACATTGAAGTACCTTCCATGCGGTTCTCTTCCAAGAGTGGTGTCCTCCTACCTCCAAGCTGTGGCATAGAGAATGGACACTCTGGTATTCCTCCTGAGGAATACACCATCTCTAGACACAATCCAGTCCTTCGAAGAAAAGGATCGGATCCTCCCAATGGTAGTGTCTAGCATACGACTTCAGTCGGTCGATGTGGCTCTTGGGACAACCTTCAGGAACTTTCTTGGAGACAAGATAGTTCACGATGTTGGCATACCATGGGAGTGAGTCGACAATAAAAACCGACTCGTCAGGGAAGGAGTATCGAATTGGTGAATCCTCGGAAGTATTGATATCTTCGAGACGAGTGAGATGATCGGCCACTACGTTCTTCTTTCCAGGTTTATCACGAATGTCCAAATCAAATTCCTGGATAAGCAAAATCCACCAAAGAAGACGCGCCTTCGCGTCCTTCTTCTCCATAAAGTATCGAAGCGTCGTATGGTTAGTGAACACAATTACCTTGGATCCAATTAAGTGAGATCTGATCTTGTCCAAGACAAATACTACAGTAAGCATCTCCTTTTCCATAACTGTATAGTTACGCTGAACGGTAACAAACACTTTGCTTGCGTAGTGGATTGCAAACAGGATGCCATCCCTTCTCTGTCCTAACACAACCCCAACAACAAAGTCTGAGGCATCCGTCATGATCTCAAAAGGTAGAGACCAATCTGGGCTAGTAGAATAGGTGCGTCCATGATCATTCCTTGCAATAGCTTATAGGCCTCAAGACATTTGTGATCAACAATAAACTCCATGTCTTTGCCTAAAAGATCAGTTAGCGGTCGGGCAATAGTAGAAAAAACCTTGATGAATCTCTGATAGAATCCGACATGCCCGAGGAACGACCACAACTACTTAACATTGGTTGGTGGTTGGAGTCGTCTGATCACATCCACCTTGGTAGGGTCAACCTCCATTCCTCTCTTGGAGATGGCGTGCCCCAACACAATGCCCTCCGTCACCATGAAGTGACTTTTCTCCCAAGAGAGCACTAGATTAACATCACAACAGCGTTTGAGGACTCGGTCCAGATTCCTAAGATAGGAATCGAATGAATCACCGTCAATCGAGAAGTCGTCCATGAAGACTTCAAGGAATTCTCCGACCATTTCGGCAAATACAGCAATCACTCACCTTTGAAAAGTACTTGCAACATTGCATAACCCAAAAGGCATGCGCCTTAAAGCATAGGTACAAAAGGGCATGTGAATGTGGTCTTTTCCTGATCCTCCGGAGCTATGGCTACTTGATTGTAGCCTGAGAACCCATCCAAGAAATAGAAGAACTCTTTCCTCGCTAGTCTCTCTAGGATATGATTAATGAATGGTAGGGGGAAATTATCCTTCTTCGTCGCGGAATTCACGCATCTGTAATCCACACAGACGTGCCATGACGTGGGCACTCGCGTCATGATCTCCTCTCTGTCCTCGTTGGTTATCGTTTGAATTCCCAACTTTTTCAGGACCACATGGATCGGGGCCACCCATTTAGAGTCGGAGATGGGATAAATAAAACCCGCATTGCACCATTTCTCTATCTCCTTCTTCACCACCTCTCGTAAATTTGGATTCAAACGACGTTGGAATTCACGAGAGGGTTTGGCTTCATTCTCCAAGTAGATATGGTGCGAACAAAGAGCGGGATTTATCCTATGGAGATCGGAAATGCTCCAGCCTACTGCCTCTGCGGTTTTTCTCCAGGATCTCTAGCAAGCGAGATTCCTACTCCTCAGTCAATCGCGAACTAATGATGACCGGATATTTTTCTCTTGACCCGCAAGGAAAGCGTATTTCAGTGTTGTGGGTAAAGGCTTGAGCTCAGGTATGGTGTGATTGTCTAGGAAATCTGGCTCAATCGAATCTGGTACAGTGTTGGAAGTGGCTGGATCTTTCTCTGTAATTGCTGCCACCAAGTTATTCGGCTCTGGAGTCGGATCGTCAAAGGTCTCCATGCAATCAGCAAAATCCGCGTCTGACTCGTCATCCTCATCTTCCGATTGTCCTAAAGAGTGAAGGACTGACATGCCCAGCTGGGCCTCTAAGTCATCGAATATGTAGGGAGATGCAAGTTCTGAGATGTACTTGTCTCTGAGGACCTTGCAAACTGACTCATGCACGGGATCATCTCCGGAGGGGAGGGACTAATCGGTGCTGGCTGGGTTCTGTCTCCATGGCCCAACTGTGTATACATGGTCGCAGTCTGCTTCGGATGAAGAGTACTCGGTGCTGGATTCGGAATCCGGTCTCTGCCATATGGTTTGCTCCATCTCAAGTTCCTCATCTCTGCCAGGAGTTTGGAACTGGATCTTCCCGATCTTATAATCAAACAAGGCCCCCGCTTTCCTGAGGAAGGGCATTCCTAGGATGATCTGGGAATCTCTCCAATTACGAGGGATTTTCATATCTAGGACAGTAAAGTCCACCATGTATTCCTATCCCTCGACTTTGATGACAACATTCCTCAATTCTCCTTGGGACCTCTTGGTTGATTTATTAGCGAACTGCAGGAGGGCTCTAGATTTCCTAAGAGGTCCTAGATTAAGCCACTCATAGAAGGTTGTAGGCATTAAGTTAATTGTGAAGCTGTTGTCTAGGAGAGTGTGTGCAAACGCAATGTCATCGACATGACTCACCACATAATGTGCACCCAAGTCTCTTCATTTCTTGGGAAACGAGTTCTTTATTGCACAAGTTGTTTCTATTGACAGAACGTGTTTCTCAACACGGCTTTTGGTCTTCCTGCTAACCCTAGTATGTGTGCATCTCACCTTAAGGTATTTCTGGAATGGAGTTGTCATTTCCATGTACGTGTCAAAGGGGATTGTGACTTTCATATATTTGTTGCAGAACTCTGTCATCTCAGGGTAATCTTTTAGGATTTTTATAATTTTCTTCTTTCCACCCTTAAGAGCTAGTGGGAAGGGATTATTGACTCTAACTCAGGTTCTGAAACTGAAATGTTTTCATTCGAAGCGGGAACTGAGTTATGTACAAGTCTAGGACTCTGAAACTGACTCAGACTCTGACTCTGACTAAAAGGAAAATGCTGCTGTGAAACCGGTGATGCATCTTCTGCGACTTCTGGATAGTCCTCCTCAGATGGAGGTGTGGGATCTTCATATGTTTCGTCGGACTCTCTGCTAGTGCGGGTTAGTTGCTGCATCAAGGACCCAGAAGTCCTATTCTTCTGTCGATGGTGGTGATGGTGCTGATGCTCCTCTTCTGCCTCCAAGTTCTCCTTAAGTAGAGAGTTGGCGGCTTCTTCCTCCAGTGCCCGTGCCCGATCTAGTACGATCACGGTTTTTCTGCTCCTAAGGGACATATGGTTTACATTATCATACAAAAGGATCTCATGTTTAGATAAAGAATTATCTGAATAGTATACCTGATCACGAGGTCGGTTCTGGGCTTGATTCAAGTTGTTCGGGTTGGCCTGAACTTGGGCGGGAATTAGGGTCTTTAGCGCCATTTGATGATCCTGGGTACGAGAAACACGATTCAGATCGGGTCTCATATATAGATAGTCATTCTGGATCTGTTGGACCCTACCAGACAGGGTCTGTATCGCCAAGGTGAGGGACTCTAATTCAGTGGGCCGGGCTGGCTGCTGTTGACTAGCGGACGGGGTTCTGTACTCCAATTAGGCTACCCTAATTTTTTTGGAATTTTCTGACACTAAATAAAATTACTATGAACTAAAAATGAATGCAAGGTGATTTTGTCTAAATTAATTTTAATAAATATCAAATCATAATATTTTTGGGAATAAAAATTACCCTAGATAGATCTGAAGGTGAGGAATCAAGGAAAATTATTAAACCTAAATTTTGATGTGAGATGTACCTATTAAAATTAATTAAGGAAATCACTAAATGAATTATTAAGGCCTCGGGATGCGTGCAATTGAGATGAAATTTTTATGCAAGGTAAAGCTAATTATCCTAGATCTAATGTGATTTTTGGGGGATTTTTGGAGTCACTGAGAAATTACTATCAATTATGAGGCGAAGGGTAAAATATAGCAAAATTGAACCAAATAATTAATAGAAAAATCAATTGATATTACAAAAATATGCCAAGTGTCACATAATGAAGAGGACAATGTAAGATACACAATGCAATTTTCCAAACTGAAAAATGAATTAAGATGAATTCCTAAATATGCGTGCAAAGACAGGGGCACAAATGTAATTACAGGAATTAAAATTGCTGAAAAAAAACATGTTGACAGGGACCAATATGCAATTACCTATAATACTGAGGGTTGGATGCAAGATTTCCATGGGACACGTGCTACTCACGTGGGTTCTCCTGGCAAGGACTGAAATGTAATTCTGGAAACCATCAGGGGCCTCGATCCAAATAACCCAGGATGCACGTGCAGATCACGTGGGGGTCCCCGGCTCGGAGATCGTCGGAGGCTCGGAGCGAGGCTCGGGCGGCTCTGGAGGTTCGGATCTGGCTCGGAGAAGCTTCGGGTTATCCGAGCCTAGTGGTCGGGCAAGAGGCTCGGATCGGGCGACGTGGCTCAACGTGGACTATGGGATCAAGGATGATCCAACGGCAGCTAGCTGTGGACTCGTGGCGTGTCTCGACCTGTTGGATCAAGATCGATCCAACGATCCTTGAAGCGCGTTGAAGATGGCTACGTGGATGATCGAGCGCCGCTAGATTAGGACGAATCCAATAGCCCTCTGATGCTCTAGCGATTGGCGACATGGCGTGATCAGGTATGTAGGATCCTCCTGATTTTACGGTTGCAAGGCGAGGCGACGTGGATAGCTCCTAGCCATTCAATCAAGAGGATCGAACGGCTGCTGGCTGTCATCCCCAACAACCCTCTACCTCCTGCAGCGGAGAGGACTAGGCTCCGGCAAAGCTGGCATAGCTCCTCCTCGTCCTCCCATCATTGGTGAAGGACGCTGGAGGCTTTGGCATAACTCGACACGTTCGTGGATGGCTGGTAGAGCGTCCGGTGATGTTGGCTGAGAATGGGGTGGCCTAGAGATCGATGGCGATGAAGCTCGAAAGCAGCTCCGACGAGCCTCCGGCCAATCAAGATGGAAGTACCTGCAAGGGGGTTAGAAGATAGCCGAAGCGTGCATTTTGTTCGTGGAGTGCTGTAGAGTGAAGTGCGAGGCCTATGAAGCGGTGTTGGTGTCCGGTGATAGAGCTTCGCCCAGGTGGCGGAGCTGGCGTCGATGGAAGGTGGAGTACATTGTAGGAAGGAATGGAGAGGCTCACAAAGATCAGAGCTCTCTTGCGGAGCTTGGGGAATGGTAGGCGGAGCGAGAAGATGCGTGTGGATGGAGAATAAAATCTGAGAAGACGAACAAAAATCAAGAAGAAGATCACGGGAGAAATGGAGGAATATACCTGGGATCAGAAGCTCGGAGGGAGCTTCCAGGTCGTTGCTCAAAGGCCGGTAGGGGTCCTGAGCTCGTGCAATGCCTTGGAGGAGCTGCGACACGGCGGTGGTGGGCCGTGGATCTCGCCGGAGGTGTTCTCGATTGTCACTCAACCAAAGGACAAATTGTTGTCACCAATTTGAAGGGTGGAGCTCGAAGTCACTCTCCGTGGTGGCAGATGGGGGTGAAAGTGGCCGGAGGTGACTGATTTATAGGATGAAGGTGACGGGGTAGCTGGCTAAGAAGTGGAGTTCGTGGTCTTCGTGGCGCGACTTTGAGGGTCGTCATGGAGGTCGAGGGGGCTGGCGAGGATGAGGAACGAGTGGGAGACGTCGTGGTGGTGTCAGTGGTCAGAGAAGGTGGTCGGCGTGGAGCCCAAAATAGAAAGGGGGTGACCCCTTATGCATGGTGGAAAACGTGGACGTGGGGCATGCGGAGGTTGATGATGATCCCTCGGCCGTTGGATCAGTCTATCCAATGGTCCAGACAAAGGCGTGGATCTGGGATCAGATCTAGGGCGCGAAATCGAAGGGCTCGTACCGTACCACGTGGCGTGTTGAGGATGTAGTGCGAAGGGACGGGCGAGATTAGATCTGATCTGCGATCGGATGGTGGAGAGTGAAGGCGGTGATGGACAACGTAGATCAAGGTGCCCAGAGCGAGATCGGAGGGTGCACAGAGTGCCATGTGGTGGACTCTGGGCAAAGCGCGAGCGAACGGTGCGGATGAGATCCAGGCAGTGATCCAACTGCGGGAAAAAATGGGTATGCGTGGCGATCAATAGACCGTTGGATCAAGATGAAGATCCAACGGTCCAGGGCACGGGCGGATAGGTCAAAGGGAGCGGGCCGCGTGGCGCAATCAGAGGGCGCCACGTGGCCAGCTCTGAGTGGCTGAAAGGAGAAAAGAGATTATAGGGAGAAGGAGGCCGAATTTGGAAAAACTCAAAACATGAAAGTTGTATATCTCAATGAGATCTACAAGTTTTATGTTTACAAAAATGGAGATTAGGGCAAATATGATACAAAAATACAAGGATACAAAAATACATATGGATAGTATACAAGGGGCCCAAAAACCCAAGTTTTGCCTACGAGCTCCGAATTGAATGAAATTAGTCTTATTTTAAAGGTCTGGATGTGTATTCATCTGGAGGTGAGTAGACCTAATTTGGAGTTTGTAAGAGAGAGATATGGGCATTCTAAGGTCCAGGAGTTTTAGGGCTTTATTGGGTATTTTACAAGATAGGAACTCTGTTCTTCTTTCCTATATTATTAACTAATGGTGTACACACTATAAGGAAGGTGTTATTTTATTTTGGAGTGGATAAACTACAAATGAATAGGTGGATATTTTACAAGTGGATTTTACTCAAGGACTGGCTTCTTATTTAAATGCAAATATGAATGCTAAAATGCATATTTTGTGGATTGATGCATGAATGCTATTTATGCAAGATAAAGGGAAATATGGTGCTAAATACCGGGGGACAAATCTCTATTTTCATCTTTGAAAGTGATGTATCATAGATTCATTAGGGTTGCACCAGGATTGTGCAACTGCCTCATCATGCATGTTTGGTCTCGCTAGCTCCTGCAGCTAGTCCTGGCATCTGTCTCCTCCCTCTGCTCTGGGCATCTCTCCACTGGCTAGTCTCTACGGCTCTACTCGTCCGGATCTCATCTGCATGAGTTCTCGCCTCATCTCTTCCATGAATGCTCCTTGGTCCCTGATCTGTCTGTGCATGGTCTCCAAGGAAGCTTGTCTAATACAAATGTCGATCCTTGTGGCTTCTCATCAGTCCTTCCCTTACTGCTGGCCAAGTCTCCGGTCTCTGCAAAGGCAAACAACCCAAGCTCATGTGTTGTTAAATGAAAATATTGTTGTGTTGGCCTATGTACTGGTACCTCAGGGGTGAAAGAAGGGTGGTCGAGGGGGAACAAGGTAGAGGCAAATTTAGGTTCAGAGAGTGGGTCTGAGCTCTCTGAAGCTGCCCTAAATGAACGGGGAGGACTGTTAGAAAGTGGTGTTGTCCAAGGCAACCTAAGGGATCTCCTTCCCATCATCGTGATGTGGGGAATTATGAAGATTGGATCTGAGACGTAAACAAGACGAGAAGTCAAACTTGAAATTAACCCGCGCAACGCGTGCTGATGACCATGAATGTCCGTTCGTTAATCTTGTTAAATTTTATTTAGGTAGTAATTCAATCTTTCAGAGCAATTAAGCGTGATGTTAGGTACAGAATGCTCCCAGGAGACTATCCAGAATCTCGCAATTAGGTTTTACCAACCAGTATGGGTGGGGACCGTTTACTGGCTACCCGATCTGCCAACTCTACTAAGGAAGTCCCAGACTGGTTATTGACCACCCAGTGAAATCCTCGCTGGAGAACAACCAATCACATAAACCAGTAGTCTGAAGAGAGTTTAGGATTGGCTCTATCCTAGTGTGTGGGTCGCTCTCTCACTACAGATAAATCAAACAATGAGGGGGTGACTCTTACCAAAATAAAGATTTTTAAGCGAGGTTTAATTTTAGGTCAAGTTTGCTTTAACAGTCCCAATTTTTATTGGTTGTCACTATTCATGATTTTTTTTGAAAGAATACAATGCCTAATAAAATTTCTGATTTCTTCGATTATTTAAGTCCAATAAAATAGGGGAGGAAAACGGGAAATCCGATGTTAGATCAAACACTATGATGCATGCAAAGATAGAAATGTGTACCTTGCTCTAACACTCTACATACAGGATGATTCACATATAAAATAAAAGACAGAAATAAAAATACTTATATGATGAATGAGGAAGTCGTCCCTAAGATGAGCAACTTCTATTAGCGGGAAGAGCTGGTAGTTAACTAATCAGAGAAAATACATGATTTTGGTCTTAGAGGATGATCGATGCCCACCACAGTGGGTCCTACAAGCGCTATATACGGCCTCTCTCGGTGTTTGATCTCTTAACCAATTAAGTTAACTTTTTATATTTATTTTACTAAGTCCAATTACGTTCTATGGAATAGATAAGAATTTAAAGTGTTTGGACCTAGCTAATTAGCAGCACAAGAAAATAGAAATCCTAAATATAAAGGCTAAATCCTCAGGAATCAAATAGAAAATAAATGCGAAAAAAATCAGAAAACTATAATGAGGTCCCCCGAGTAAATTGGCTATAGGTGAAACAGACCCTGAATAATCAGAGGGTCCAAGAGAGTCTAAAGAGTCTAAGTTATTACAATAATAGTTTTGCGAAAATAAAATCTATCTAAGGTAACTGCTCCCTCTCCTCCTCTGCTCCTCCTTGGATGCGAGCTCCTCCAAAAGCGAACCGAATCGTTCCTCGGGCGGTTCCTCACACAAAAACTGAAACATAAGATGTCAGAACACAATTATAATGGATAGATATAAAAATAAACATAATATGAAATCTAACTACTAAGTCGTGCTCCCCGACAACAGCGTCATTCTGATGATACGCCAAGGAACTAGGGTTAAGTATGAAAATAATCTAATGTTTTTGTGACCCAAATCACTCAACGTTGTCAACAAGAAAAAATAAACTACTCTAAAAAAATAAATCAAGCAATGTAAGCGGTCTCGCTATTTTTTTTACCTGGTATAGCGGCCAAGGTCGAACACAAGGAGCACAATTGAAAAAATAAGTAGTCAGATCTCTAGAAACAAAATTTTTTGGGGGTTTTAAATTTTTGAAAGTTTTAATTTTGAATAAAACAAAAGCAAATACAAGGAATGAAAGACAGACACAACACTATTTTTGTATTTTTCAAAAAAGTAAAAAATGTTCAGAAGATTATAGAGAACTTATTTCTGGGTTTTATAGGTTTTAAAGTGTTTTTGTAATTTTTAAAGAATTTTCAGATATTTTTATGATTTTCTAAAAAGCAAATAGTGGCAAAAATACAAAATAGTGTACAACCAGGAACAATTGGCAAATTAAAAATATTTAAAATGCCCAAAATTCCTAGATGATATTTTTATGATAAAATGTAGTTTAAAACATATAAACGGCTGAAAATGCTATTTTTGGATTTTTCTTTGATTTTAAACAATTTTTATAAGAATTTGGATGTTTTGTTATTTTTAGAGTTTTAAGAGGTATTTTCAAACAAATTTTTTTATTGAAGTAAATGCAACAAAATACACCTACAGAAATTTTGTAGAATTTTTAGGATATTTTTTGAATTTTTATGATTTTTATAAGGCAAACTCAACGCTTTTTGTGTGTTTTTTAATTTTTAATAGTAGAAAATGCATGCAAATTAACAAATAAAGATAATTATAAATATTACACACAAGCAGGAGATTTTGGCAATTTTTAGGCAAAATTTAAAGTTAATTTATTATTTATTTCATTCTTCAGAAGACAATGAGCTAAATATAGTTTATAGTGACCAAGATGTAATTACTTTAATTTCCTGGGCCTAGCAAATAACAACTTAACAAAGCTCAGGGCCAAACATGCAATTCGTCAAGAAAAGTCGTGCGCTACACGTGATTCAGGAACACAAGGGTTTAAATGCAAATTTCAGAAAATTTCATTCAATTCATAAAAAAATAAAAAGTTCAAGAATTAAGCTACAAATATCTCAGATAGTCATGTGGGGAAGCACACGAACTTGACTCGACTAGAATGGAATGCAAATATAAAAAGCATGAGGGTATGGATGCAAATGTTTTAAACTGCACATTACATTTATTAGACTAAAAATAAATAAAGAAAGATACGGGGTAAAGGTGAAATATACCCTTGCAGTCACGTCGCTTGGCCCATGGGGGCTTTGGCAGCTCTAATGATCCCCTGTTAAAGCATCTAATGACTATGGTGCGGTCGGGGATGTGCGGCCCAGAACTGCCACATCAGTATGGATCTGATGGTCTGGAAAGGCTGCTACGATGTGCGGCTTAGATCTGGCAAAGGTCTAATCGAACCGTTATTGAGTAGGCGTGGATGGATGCCCTTGATCAGAACTGGATGTGAGAAGGCATCGACGGCTCTGGAGGGTGCTAGAAGAACTGCAGCCTGGCAAGGTTTGATCGAGAAGATCTGGCGGTACTAGGACCTGATTGGCTCGCAACGACGGTGAACACCCTCGTGAGGCTCCTCTGCGTCTGGTGGATGGCTCTGATGCAAGAGCGGACGGTCAGATTGGTGTGGAAGTGGTCCGTCCACTGGAGCTGGTCCACTAGAGTAGTCAGGGTACCAACTGGGTCTCCTCACGTGCACGGGCACCCGCAAAGTCTAGAGTGACTCAGAGGGGTCTCTCCGGTCAGGTTATTATATGGAAAAGTAAGGAGAAGAGACAACAAAATGGAGCTTGGGTTTCCGTCGAAGGTGAGTGAAGGAAACCCGACTTAATCCTGCTCGATAAGTGAGATTCAGAGGGATAGGTTGTGTTGAAAGATGGAGTACGAGTAGGAGTGTCGATCAATGTAGTGGGGTGGTTGACACCAGGCTCCAAACCCGGTTGTCAAAGCAAAGGAACTATGACAGTGAAGAAATACGAAAACAGTGTAAAAATGGGAAATGGAGGAGGTATGATGTATACCTGATGCTCCTGAAGGAATCAACAATTACAGGCGAGGAGAACGGCGAAGGTTATAGCCTTAATCCAACGGTGGCAGGTAGAAGAGGTTACTCGCGGTGGAGCTCCGACTGCGTTGTGAGCTGCGAGCCTCCAAGCATCTCCGACAGTCCCTAAGCTGCTCTCCAGATGGCTGTCACTCTAATGAAGGTGGATAGGAAGGAATGGTGGTGCGAGGGATGAGATGAGGAGCTGGAGGAGTGGAAGGGAGGCTTTATATGCCAGCTCGAGGGTCTAGAAAAATTGATAGATGGAGCGAAACCCTAAGCAGATCCGTCTGTGCTTAGGGATCTACGAGGATCACAGATCCCACAGTCGGGTCTGGAATTGAGGTGAATGGATGCCAGACCCGAGTGCTAAAAATGGAAGAAGAAGAAGCTCCAGCGAGACATGTAGACCTGACTCGGGAAGAAGGAGACGTTGACCAGGGTCAACAATCCTAGGTGGACCAATCAGAATTCATAATGTACAAAAATGAAAGAATAATAAATATAAAATAGTAAATGATTTTAAAATAAAAAGTATATATAATAAGAAATGTTTATTATTTTATAAGCTATTTTTATGTGATTTTTAATTATTTTATAAACAAATAAAATAGAGAATATACAATATAATATGTTATGTACACGTATGTTATACATATCTATTATGTACAAGTATTTTTATTTTATTATTTTAACAAAAATATTTTATATTTTATTTATTTGCAAAATTATTTAGAATACAAAATGATTTTTATTTTAATTTTATTAATTAAGGCTGTAAAATAAATAGATATTGCATTATGTATATGTGTCTTTCTACAGTGAATTATTGGAATTTTTATTTTGTTTTATTGATTTTTATTTTATTTTTATATTATTTCTTGGACTATAAACAAGGTGTAAAAATAATTTTGTCAAAATAAAGAAATAATCTATTTTGTACATGTATAGGTGGTATGTACTATACATAGTGTACCCTTATCTGTATCTACTTATTTTCTTTGCCATCGGGTCAAAAGACCTTCTCTCGGGGTTTGGATCACTCTTTATTTATTCTAAACACATCCTTCTTTTTCCGTTCATCTTTATTCTTTTATTGTTGAGAAAAATAGGTGCTAATTATGATATATTAACAAAGGTATGCACACAGTTAATTTATTGTTTTTACTAGTATTTTTAGCTAGTTTTGCTAATATAAAACCACAAATAAAAGAATAAAGAATGAGAATCGTAGATTCTTCACATATGTACAAAAAGCGCACACCATAACTACATAATTTGTTTTCTGAGTTGATGAAATATCAACATGATTGCAAGTCAACAAAGTAGATGTTTTCTTTGCTCGGAATTGGTCCAAATCATCTTACTTGAAATATAATGCTCTCCCTTCACATAAGTATTCCATCATCTTCATGACATAGACCCCACATTCA
Source organism: Ottelia alismoides (assembly GCA_037367405.1). Lineage (NCBI taxonomy): Eukaryota > Viridiplantae > Streptophyta > Magnoliopsida > Alismatales > Hydrocharitaceae > Ottelia > Ottelia alismoides. The sequence continues at coordinate 1,208,812 of JAZKJV010007963.1, read as the reverse complement.
AGACTTTGCGGAGAATGTTTATGAATCCATGATTCATTGCCTTTATTCTTTAATTTTGGCTAAAATCCATCGTAAAATACGTGTAAATAATCACTAATTCCAACTAATTATCATTCTAACCACAAATATTAATATTATATAATTAACACTTATTTCACCCAAAATAAAGAATGGAGAAAAAAAGAAAAATAAAAGAAAAGAAGGCTATAGATATAAAATATATAAAGACTGATCCTAATCCTGAGACCAGGTCAATATATACATGGTCGAAACAATAAATAAGTAGGGGGAGATAAGGATCCTAACATATAAAAACATCAAGAAAATCAAGACCAAAAATATATTTTAACCTAGTTCCCTGCTTGTAAATATTTCACATATTTTATTTATCACTTAGACAATCCCAAATCAAAATACTTCTTTTACAAAAGTTGATCACAAAAATATGCATTAATTTATGAAAATATCAGAAAAATAATTAAATATAAAAATAAAATATTACAATGAACCGAAAAAAGGCGCAAAGCCGACTTCCTAGTTTCATAACTATTTATAGACAACTCCAAACGGACCAAACTCACTTTAAACTTCATTTTGTACTTCATACTATTTACTAAAAATATAAAAAATATTAGAATAAAACCGATGAGTTTTAGCATTTGAGCCACGTTGTCTATATGTTCTATAAGTAGAAACTTCCTAGATTTTAATTAATTAACCATAAATATGATTAACTTAATTTCTTTTCTAAAAATCTTATAAAAATATAGAAAAAAATAAAAAAAATAACTTAAGCGAAAATGTTGACAAACCTGATCCCTCGAAGCTGCTACCTAAAATTTTCCAGGCCTCTTAACTCGGTCATACGAACTCCTTATTAGGCAAACTCAGTTGTAAATTTCATATTATTTAATTATCTACAAAATGACACTAGTTTTGCTAAGATCAGAGTTAGTATGAAAAATGTGGGTTTCATGACTGTATTAGTATATTGTACAACGTACCTTAATTTATTATATTATATTAATACTATATTCTTAAACTAAATTAATAATTTATTTATTTATTTATTTATAATTAATTATTTTATTTATAAATTTATTAATATTTAATTACTTATTAATTATTTAATTACATTCTGAATTATTTAGTTATTTAATTAAATTATTAAATAATCTACTTTATTTAATCCGATAATTAATTGCTTAATTATATATTTAATTATATCTTAATTTATTAATTTAATCTAATATGTTCATGTAACTAATTACTAATTATCTAAATTAATGAATTAATTATTATATTATATTAATTTTTTTATTTTTGGTGCACGTGTACATTCCTTTTTCCTCATGTTTCTTCCCCAATGTCGAACAACATTTTCTTTCTATCAATTTACCGCCCACTGCCCTCTTCTCCATCCAACTCCGGCCAACAATCCAATAGCCTGGCCATTGGGTCGATCTTTCAACTACCCACTTGTGACCACAACCACCGCTGGTACGTGACCTGGTGGCGTGGTCACCAAGGATCTCAACTTATAAAAAGGCATTGACCACCTCCAATCGTGAGAATCCGCCATTTTTAAATCTCTTCCTCCGAGCTTCGAGAGAGAGGCGAGTGTGACAGGCCCACATTTCCTTTGTCGAGCGAGAGAGGGTAGAGAATGGGTGCAATCACCATCATCGTGACAACGCTCTGCTCTGTCACTGTGTTTGTGACCCTACGGCTATCGCCGACTGTCGAGGCGAGAACCAGGAGCTTTACTGAGCTGCATCACAGGTGCAATGTCATCCACCCTTCCGAGTTTTTCACCAGGTTCCTCTTCTCCTTATCTATACTTATCATCCTTTATTCTTCCTCTCCACCCCTCTACCCTTCGCAATCTCTCCTGATCTCTCTCTTCTATCTTCTCCCCATCCTCTTCGGTATCCAATCCATTTCCCATCTCACTAGTCTCCCTCTCCATTTCATTTCCTATCCATCATAACCTGTTCACCTCTAGTGAAATTGCACTGGAGATAGGGTTCTAAAAGCTCCACCATCAAGAGAACCCCTACATTCACATACTTTTGCTCCTTTTGGGACTGAGGCTTCGTCCGCGAGTCAATGCTTCATCTCCAAATTTCTAATGAACTCTAATGCTTGGGAGTGACCCTTAGAAGCTTGATTGATTTGAATATAATCATCATTTGCATCAAAACCCTTCAGAATATCCGCTTCGCATGAAAGCCGCTGCCACCTTTAAACCATTCCACCGCATACATATCAGAGTCCACACCTTTGTAGGCGAGCCGAGTCTTTTGAAGCATATTGCCGATGTAATGATGGAAACACCTGCTTCAACAATGTAACTTCTAGAGCACAACCTGTTGTTGATTGAGAGCTTCCACAACATGGATTTGAACGAACAATGAAGATGATAGTCTGAACACTTCAGCCTCGACGAACATCACATGCAGGTAAGCATCACCGAGGAGTCAAAGACAAATTGCCGCAACCTAAATCTGGAGGTCACAGTTTCGTGATTCAACGCCGCCTGGAGCCAAACAACATTTAGGACTTTTCGTTACAACCACTCGATCAGATTCGATCGAATAGCTATAATAAATCCAAGCATTAGCATTTGTTCCAGATTAAATAGGATAGGAACCCTTGGATTGAAGACTCGAATCCGTCGGCCGGAGAAGGGCCACATGTCATTGCCCGATCGATTCCACCGTCGAACTGACCCCACCGCTTGGGACTAGCACGTGTGAAGCGCAAGCGATGAGATATATTTTATGCATTTTGCACATATACATCTTCAGGCTTCTTTGATATTACGAGAAGGCCCTTCTCTGGATAAGGTCACATGCCCTGCCATATTCTTCTAGCATTTTGCACTGCTACTCCTCAGTGTTTTTCAATATTACCAACTCGTCCCATTACTGGAATCATCATATGAAGCTTTAAGTATGCCCTGAGAATTTTGCATAAACGTCCCAACAACTACTGCCTATTCACTTACACAAGCCTGAAAGTTTCATAGAATTACATCTACACCCCTGTATCTGAATATATTACTATAAATAATATAATACATAAAAAAATCCAAAATATAAAAATATAATAAAATATGTATAAATATCATATTTTACTCTATATACAATATAAAAATATTTTAGAAATTAAAAAGATTTTATAGCATTAAATAAATCATTAAATCACCAAAAAAATATAACAAACTTTAAAAATCATAAAAATATAAAAAAGTCTTTAAAAATTTAATAAAAGTTACCTATAGTATAATAAACCAAAAACAAAATAAAAGTTGTATAAAAAACCAATAAAAATGTAAAATACATAAAAATTCAAAAATTCATAACTAAATAATTAAAAATCATAAAAATAAGCACAATGTAACATTTTAAAGATAATTTCACCTACTTTGCGCTAAAAATAAAATAAAAATATTTTGCTACTATTTACTATATTAAAAACAGAAATAAAATTTTGTTTTCTATAAAAATTCAATTTTCATCATTAAAAATAAACAAAAATCTATTAAAAATCCTAAAAACCTTCTAAAAATCCATAAAAATAGGAAAAAAAATAAACATAAAAATAACAAAATACAAATTAAATAAAAAATTACAAAACATTTTCTAAAAAAACAAAAAATAAAAAATACTAAAAAAACTACAAAACAATATTAAATTCATAAAAAATAAATAAAAAACTAAAAAAAATCCTAAAAACAAATACAATTTAGGAAAACCCTAAAACGTTAGATGTTTACTCTTTAACTTTAGTTTTCAACAGTTTACTTCCCTGAGTTTGACACTCCTGCACTTTATCGCTATACATCAAAGTTTTGGAGTATACATAATAAAAATAAAAAGATTAACTAAAAAATAATCTTTTCTGGTAAAATCAACCTGGTCCATACAACAACTATAGTTATCTTCCGATCAGGTGCAGCTTTTCAAATGGCTCCATTGCCAGGGAGGCAGCGCATGGTACCGTTGACTATAGGCTTAGGGTTTCTTTTTGCCATCATCTTCTTATTTTCCTAACCTCATAGCTTTTTGTTTCTAATTTATGCAATACATTTTTAACAGCATGAGACAAAATTGCAAAGTCGATTAGATGCAATTTTCTTTAATATAAAAAATATATTGTTGGTAGGAAGGGGCCTCGTAAAGGCATCCCGACTTGTACCTCCCTCCATTCTTATTGGGGTCTATTTTTCCACGGTTGTACTTCTAATGGAGCAGAGCACCCACCGCGCTTTTCTCTCTTCGCATTTTTCTCAACGATTATTCACGGCTTTTCGAGGATAGGTGCTCATTAGGATTTCTTGATTTTTCCCTTCTCTGTGCAATTGTAGATAAATGCTTGTTTAGGTCGAATCACCTAGATGTGTGTAATCAAGGGCAAAAACAAAATGACAAAAACACGTTAGAAGATTGATTGAAAATACTCAAAAAAAGTGATAAACAAAAATAAAATAGGGACTGCTAATTATATCTGATCTAAAACAAAACGTAAGGACTCCATTTGAATTTGGGAGAGCAATCCCCCGCAAATGAATTGTAGGTACACTCTCTATATTTATGAGTGAGAGACAACCCATAAGGTAGAATCAGAGTCTGGGCTTCTTTTGAAGTACTACTTAGTTCATACTTTTAATCACTTAATCTTCAATGGGTACTCTCAGGTAGCAGGAATTGGTCCTACTTTACTTAGTAGAGTAGGAGGTTTAGAGGAAACCGCAATATCGCGATTCTCAAGTAACACGGGTAGCCGGCAATGGTCCTTACATACTCCCATAATAGATGAGAATACATGATTTTTTATAAGAACTCGGGACAGTATTTCTGGGAAGTTTCAGGTACCTAACAACTCACACTAATATGTGAGAAGATTTGTATGAAAAATAATTCTAAAATTGAAATGATAAATGATCATAATCTTACGATCGTCACCGAGTAAAGTTGGTGAATTCGGGGTTTGCTTTGTGTTTGAATTGTAGTTTGAGTCCTTCATCTTCGAGATCTTGATCAACCATTATCTATCTAGATGATGGATAGGTGATCACTTCGGTCTACTCTGACTGATCCACTCTCTTGTGCACATGCCCATTCATCCAGATGGGTTCGGGATGTCTCTCGTTCCAAATCGAAATCTACTCGAGTTGTTACTTCCAGGCATGACTCTAATCCTGGAAGCTCGTCGTCGAGTTCTTCTCCTTCTCATTCTCTCGCATCATCACCTCTAGTTCCAGAAAAATATCAGCAGTTACATGTTGATTTGGAAGAGCCTGATCTAGATTCTTCCGCTTTTTCATGAAGACATGGCCGGAAGGGACCACAGACCACCTAAGTTGTTATAGATCAGGCTGCGATTAACAACAGTCTACTTGCTTCCCTCAAGACTATGAAGAATCAGATTAGGGAGCAAGGTAGACTCATGAACGATGTCAGAGCCGAGCAGACTCGGCTGAGAGCACAAAGAGACCATCCTGATGTTGAAAATCAAGGACCATAGGTACTAGATCTACCTGATGGAGCAGAGAGACCGTCGTTGGGTCTGAACCAGAAAATGCAACATCTCTACGACCCTGGAGCTACTAACACTCATCTATGGATCAATCTCCCTATTATTCACGGAAACTTTGAGCTCTGGCCTCAGACTATCTAACTGCTTCCTAAGTTTCACAAGCTTTCTACTGAGGAGCAGTATATGCACCTTCAAGAGTTTGAGCTTATTTGTAGTACTGTGCACGATGCACATGTTAACAGGGACACGATCAGATTGATCACTTTTCCTTTCTCCCCTGTAGATCGAGCAACCTACTGGCTGAAACACATGGGGAGATAGGTTTCAACATGGGAACAACTACGAACCACATATCTGAAAAAATACTACCCACTTGGTCGAACGAATGCTGCCAGAGCCAAGATAAGTAAGTTCACCATGATCAGGAATGAGCAGTTCCACTAGGCATGGGACTGTTTTAGAGAGCTAATCGATCGGTGTCCCCATTTTGAGATTTCAAAGCCAACTCTTGTACATAGTTTCTTCAGTGGGCTGACACTACCATAATGTCCCTGACTCAGGCCATTAACTAGACGAAGCCACCTACATATAACCAGCACTCCCGAGTGGCACAAATTGAAGGGAATATGTCTTTCATTGTCATGATACCTATCGAATCCTCGTTAGCTGATATGGGGGTCATTTGTCAGAAGTTTGATCGCATGGAAATTATTGAGAAGAAGTGCCAGAATTCAGATAGGCTCGATAAGATCGACGAGCTTTAGATATGCCTTAGTGATCTGAAGACACAGATTATGTGGCTTCAAGTGATTGAAGTAGATTCCAATTAGTCTTCCAGATCACATGCTGACTAAAGAAGCCAAGACTGAGGCATACTTGTGCGGGTTGCAGTTCAGCACATTTACCATGTATACTCTTAGCCGACCCATCAGTCTTCGGCGTACCAGCAGCACCAGCATACTCCATTATATGATACTCAGATGGTGGTGTATCATAGCGATCAGCCCTTGGCATCAATGCCCCCAGTTTACTCTGAGATGCCTGAGCCATTAACAGAGGTCAATGGGATTTGGTATAACCAGCCACAACAACTAGGGATCCATCACGATCACCCTGGTTTCCGTTGGTCTACAGGAGGTGCCTCTTCCCAGCAATAACCAAAGGCAGCAATGGGGCAGAGTAGAGAACAACAACAACAGTCCAGTCCTAGTCATTACCAGCAACCTCAGTAGAGGTAGAGCACATACCATTCTCAGTATCAACACTATCATCCACATCAACAGTTAGCTCCATAGCAGCCTCAGTATCATCGAGGCGACTCATTCGGGTCTCATGAGCCCTTCCACAATTACCCAGCGTTAGAATATCTCGCCAATCTGATCACTGACCAGTAGGTCACCTTTAGGTGAGAAATGGATGATTTCAAAACTCATGTCACTGATTTGGTGAAAGGAAGTCCGCCTTGCCAGCTCAGATAGAGCTAAATCTGAACAACTTGAAGAGAAAGTCAGAGTACGTAGATATGACCGAGTCAAGCCTCTAATCACGAGTATTTTCCGATGACTATCTTTACTGTTATTATGTAGACTTCATTTCTCTTAGGAACGGTAGGATTCCGCTTGGCGGAGACTCAATTAGGATCGAGAGGATATACCTGTGGATACAAGCGAGTCTGTTGAGGACGTTGATGGTGGTACTGAAGCTGCCTTTCCCTTTGACAATGAAGATGGTGGCACTGAATCCACCAAATCAGAAGAGTAGCCAGATCCGAACACCGATACAATTTCTTTACCTTTCTTTGTATATAGTGAAGACGAGAGAAAATCACAAATAAATGCACATAAGAGAAGAACTAGAAAAAGAAATAAAAAGATTGTTGGTCATCTCCATCTTTCTCTGATGATTCACAAAAAACATCGTCGTTTTACCAAAACATCTTCTTCTTCTTCTGACTCGCCTATTGTATAGACTAAACAAAAGGATGTACAGATTCCTTTTCCCAAGACACTCTGCTTAGGAAAGGCGATAAAAAATAAAACACCAAAAAGATTCAAATGAATGATCTAACGAAAGAGATGATCAACAAGTTCAGGATCCAACTCATTCTTTCGGAGGCTTTGGCACACATCCCTCTCCTACAGAAAGGATTAAAAGAGCATACCATGGTCCGTAGAAAGAAGAGGCAATGTAATCATTATTCTCATATTCAAGTGCTGGCCAAGGAAAAATGTCATGCAATTCAGAACTGTATCCTAGCCAAAAGATCAGATACGAGAGCGTCGTATGTCAGATGCGAGATCCTTGATCAAGCTTTTGATCAGACTCTATTAGATAACAGATCTTTGATTAATCTTCTTCCTTCTTACTTACTCGAAAAGTTTGAGTTTGGACCTCTTCGACCAAGCAAGACGGTCTTAAGGTTTGCTGATAGATTAGTCAAGAGGTCTAAGGGTTTAATCGAAGACATTATCGTCACCATTCAGTGTTCGCTATTCCCTGTGGACTTCATCGCATTAGACATTGTGGTCCCTTAATGCATGACTGATACCTCGATCATATTAGGACGACCTTTTCTGGTAACAGCAATGGCCATTTCTGACTATGGTACCATGAAGGTGTACTTTCGCATCCAGGGTGAAAGTATACATATAGAGATGATCCAAGACCAACAATCCAGATCGGCTAAATTAGAGAGATCATCTTATGACAAATCCGATAGTCATCAGGATTGCGACTTCGTACAAACAGATGGTGAGGCCATCTGGGGCGAACATGGCACCCAATCTTTCATCACACCTTCTATCGAAGCTGAGATTCTAATATCATATGATGGGAGGTTGGAGAACACAATCCTGGAGCCGAATAGTAAGAATCTTGATGGGGACGATTCTGTGACCTTTTCAGATAATTCAAATATTCTTTATCCCTTCGACTTAAAAGTGAACAATCAGAGTTGTCAGTTACCTGCAGATCAGACAGATTTGGAATATGGTGATTAGCAGTGTTTCGCGGAATTCCTATCACTTTAGACTCCATTTACATAGCCTACAACAAGCTTGGAGACCGAATCATATCAGAATATTCAGCAATCTCCTGATCTTTTTGAGTCAGAACTAGCTGAGCTTACGTAGATAGACTTATTGCCTATACACAAGCCCTAGTCAAACTAGATCTTCATGTTCCTTCTCCTCCCGAGCTCAAATCATTACCTTAGAGCATGAAGTACCGATTCCTTGTTAGAGAGCCTAAAACGTTTCTGATCATCATC